>JAHREE010000130.1:6132912-6279229 GCA_033628505.1 Tringa tobata | reverse complement strand
CCAGAGGTGGGCACCTGAATGCACAAATCACCTCTGTTCTGCAAAAAGTTCTTTGAAGTAGGGTTGTACTCCACAGTGCTGGTGCAAACGGGTGCCTTTACGCCCACACAGGCTTTTTCTTGGATTGGGCAGGACCTGCTTTAAAATGGAGTGGGTTCTCAATTTGCTATCTGACATGTAGGTTGCTAACTGGATGAGAGTAGATGTATGCAGTTTGTGGTGCCCTACTTTTTGTGTGCAGCCTTTATGTGAGCAAATAAGGAATTTTATTTGCTGTGCCTAGTCAGTCACAATCTATCTATTTGTGATTCAGACTCTCACTCAGAAAGAATCCTATCGAGGCATCCAGCTCCCCTGAAATGGGACGTAGGCAGGGTCCACTTAACTGTTCAGATAGAAAAAACTCAGCTTGCACAAGTGCAAAATCAGGGATAGCTGTCCAAGTTCTCAGCAACACAGCCTAGAGGAACTTTTCAGAAGAGATCTGCACCCCTTATTATGCCAATTTGGGCTGGGTTTTCAGGAGAGATCAGTCTCCAGTTTGCTGGCTTTCAGCTCTGGCCAGTTGTTTTGCTACTTAGATGAGAACTGAGCAGATCTGAAGATCTGATCTTCAGCAAAATACCACGTTTTAGGGATTGCACATTGTAGGCATCGCAGTCGTCTGGTGCTTGCCAGACTGTAAGTAATCATGCCAGCAGCTAGCAAGCTGTCAGTTACTAGTGTAAGCTGCAAATCCATCAGGAATTGTTTATATTTCACAAAGGGATGGATAGAGAGAAGATTCATTTCATTTCCCTTTAAAAAGTGTGTGTGTGTGTGTGTGTGTATGTGTGTATGGCACAGGGTCAAGATAATTTTAGAGACAGATTTCTCAACGTGATCCTTCATGGAGGTAGTCCTGTTGGAGTCAACAGCCCCTCGCCTTGGCACGGCTCCTGCTCATGTGGCTGGAGCTGCAGAGGAGAGCTCTTTCCCCAGGCTGAACCTCACGGTGGGTGCTCTTTGCTCTGCTCCAGCTACACAAGCCTACTTCCCAGCACCAGGAACACTGCTGAGGTCTTATCTTCATCCCTCTGACATTTATGTGGCTCTGTTGTGCTTCTGGAAAACATGATTCCTTTCCCATACCCCAAATCATAAGCCTGGGATACAGATCCCATAAATATTAATCCAACCAGGGAATGCCAGGTCTAGATCATATCCTTATCCAGCACTGTTTTCACTGGACCTGATACTGGGCCGTTAGTCTGTGTCATAAACTCAGATCCAAACTCAATTCCAAAGTGTTGTCAACCAGAGGGGAAGGGTTCTGCGGGGACTTCTGGTGATAAGGATCTGCACTGAGTCTCCCTCATTAGGTATGTATGCATGTGCACAGGATGGATCTAGGTATACACATCTATAACACAGTGGGAGAGCATTTCAGAGACCAAGGAGTTAAAATGATAATGTTATGGAATGGTTTGGATTGGAAGGGACCTTTAAAGATCACTTAGATTCAACTGCCCTGTCACGGGAAGGGACATTTTCCACTAGACCAGATTGCTCAAAGCCCCATCCAGCCTGGCCTTGAACGCTTCTGGGAATGAGGCACCCACAACTTCTCTGGGCAACCTGTTCCAGTGTCTCACCACCCTTATAGTGAAGGGTTCCTTCCTAATATCTAATATAAATCTACCCTTTTTCAGTTTAAAACCATTACCCCTTGTCCTATCACTACATGGCCTTGTAAAAAGTCCCTCCCTATACTTCCTGTAGGTGCCCTTTAGATACTGAAAGGCTGCTATAAGATCTCCGCAGAGCCCTCTCTTCTCCAGGCTGAACAACATCAACTATCTCAGTCTGTCTTCACAGGAGAGGTTCTCCAGCCCTCGGATCATCCTCGTGGCCCTCCACTGGACCCATTCGAACAGGTAGGTTTGTGTAGCACAACCAACTTTAGCAAGCGGGGGGTTGCTCCACTCTTAATTATTGACCTGGTTTTGCCTGCCAGCTCCCTTTCCCAAGTAGCAAGATCCACATGGTGTCTTGCAAGTCAATGACGGAGATTTTTGGTTAGAGCTGCTGTTACGACTGCACACGGTTGCACTGAGAAAGTTAAATCCATGGAGCTGGAGGGGCTGCTGGGAGACTGGTCAGCAGTTTATTTTCCACGCTCTCTAGGAAAGTAAATTTGCTGCTTTTTACTTCTTCAGGATGTAACTGAGCAAACAAAGTGGAACTTGAAACGTTTTTAAGCTTTTTAAAATCATACAGAGAGGTGCTTTTCAAATTGGGCGCTGCACATTAGTTAGGGCAGATTAACCATTTTTGAGTGAATCAGGGGGGTTTATGCAAGCTTACATTTTCAACAGAGTACAGGAGATTTTGTACTGATTCCTCCTTCCATTAAGTGTTTAGTTTTCAGCAGAGGAAGGGGAGCAGGGGAAGAAAACAAACACACCCATAAAGCAAAAGCTTTTACCTCAACTCTGATGCTGCAGCTGCAACCAGCAACGTTTCGCCCCAGACTGCTGTCAGGATGCCCCGTGGGAGTTGTAGGTCAGGTGTTTCAGACCACGTTTCTTCACCTTGGCCCAGGCTGCTGCTCCTCCTGCACACTTCAGCACCCAGCCCTCCCCTTGCCCAGAGGCATCCTGTTCCTGACAGCATGTTATAACCCTTTTCTGAGCTCCAGACCCAGCTGTGATTTACACTTGGGTTGCTCCACTCCAAGCTTACAGAGGGCAACGCAAAACAGAGCAATAACTGGGAAAAGGAGCTGGCAGGCAAAGCCAGGTCAATAATTAAGAGTGGAGCAACCCCCCACTTGCTCAAGTTGGTTGTGCTACACAAACACCAACTGCCTGGCCTCGGGGCTCTCCTGTATAATGGCAGGCCAACAGGAGTCAATGGGGCCGGCTCCTTTGATCCCAATTTCTCAGCAGCTGTGCAAGTCATGGCCGTTATGTGGCTTGCTGCTGACTCACGGTAACTCACTGCATGCTGGTACGACAAAGCCTTGGAGGGCAGAAATTAAGCTTGTGCTCACTTTAAGACCCTATTATACCCTGGGAGCAGTGTGAAGAGGCCTTTGTGCAACCTGCAGTCAGGTTCATTATATTTGCATGCTACTATAATATAAATTAGCATTATTTTAGCATAGTCATTGTTTAGAAGATATGATAATAAATTTAGGTAGCAAATTTGTAATTAAGAACCAGCAAGCTAGTTAATTAATCTTATATCTAATTAGCCAACAATAAATTACCCAAGCAGGACTACAAATCTATTCAGTGAGCTCCAACAACTGCGTGCATAAAGACCTGCCCCGTACTGTTGGGAGCTCTTGATGCCATTTGGTTGCCCTTTGTCCCCCCCGGCCGCCCTGATGCCCCACCTTCAGGGCTTCTGTCTGGTTGAAAGCTCCTTTGGGCAGAGATCATGTCTTTGAAGTGGCTTAGATGCTCCTAGTACAAAGCTTAGGGCCTTCATGAAAGTAATCAATTTTACTGAAATTTAATGCACGATGAATAGTGTGTTTAGCCCCATCACTGGTCTCAGTAATCAGCTTTAAAGTGCCTTTTTTACGTGGTGGTTAGTAATGTCATGTACTAAAGATGTGTGCAAGTGGCAAGGATGACCAGCTCCTCGTATACAGGCGTATTGCAGTCAGAAAATCACTGCGGAGCTGTTTTTTAACAGGTTGATGTCGCTTTCATTGGGATTACAGGCTCCACAGTACGCTACATAATGTGAATTGCAAGTTCTGAAATATTTTTGGATTTTTTTTAAGGCAAGCCAAGCAGGGCTACACTCAGCAGGCAGACAAGACCAGGCAATGCAGCTAAACATCACAGAGGTACAGTTTTTTCAAGTAGCTCCTAAAGCTTATTTTCACAGGAGCTGCCAATACAAAGAGGGATTTGTGACTACAGTTGTGTTAAGGAGCATAAAAAAGTACATGATGTCTCTATGAAAATTACAGTGTCTTAGCTGTGGTTGGCTTAAGGGTTAGCTTTATACAAAAAGCTGTACCAAAGCCAAGCTGTGTCCTGAGGCTCTATGTTAAAACACACACAGCAAACAATGAGAAGAGATAAAGCCTGTCCCAAGAGCTGCATGCATGACCACAAATGTGTTTTATGGCAGTTCAAGGATGGTGCTTTTGTTAACCTACTAAAGGCTGCGGGGCACATGTGGTCCTAAGAGGAGGGCACACACCCACTTGGGTGAAGTCTTGGCTCTGAGAAAGCCAATGGGAAATTTGCCACTGGCTCACACTAAGTCCTTCTTGTCGATTACTGCATCCCACTTCTGATAACCATGGGACAATGTCTCAGCTGGTATAACAGCTGCCCTGCACTTACTAGTTTTCACTGACTGATTCCAGTTGAGCATATGGTCTGCTGAACACCATCTTCCCTGGGCAAAAATGCACACGCACACTAGCAAAACTCAAGGGTACAACCCTTCAAGTCCCCTCAAAGAAGGCTCACGTAAGCCAATAAATGATGTGCTTTATTAGGCAACTTTAGAATAACTGAGACAAAGGAATATTGCCTTTAGTTGGCCCGTCCTCTGATCATTTGAGAGAAGACCTAGTAACTGCACCAACGGGCCAATCCCCTGGATGCTGTTAATGGATGCACCTCTACTAACTTCAATTTTCTCTGGCAGACAACTGGGGACCGTACATAAAATGGATTTGAGGGAATTATCCACCTCACAATTTGCAAAGGTGTTCATGACTATTTATTTTACAAAGCTTCCTTATCATGGAAGTCATGTGTAGAAGCAGAGGTTTGCCAAAGTAAGTTTGCACTAGAGTAGTATAATATCGAGTAAACAAAGCGTGGCATGAGGCCATGGAGCTGAATGTTTCCAAACGAGTTATCTTTGTGGGGAGGCATGGAATAAGATGATATGAAAGAAGACATAAAACTAGAGTATAATAAGGAAAAGACAAAAATCTGCTTCAATTTACTCTCATTTCAAGCAGACAGTTGGAAATTATGGAGTCAGTTTGAAGATCACAAGATTAAAAATACTCTAGGTTCTTCATCTTTCTGAGGTGGTATTTTCTGTTGTTTGTCTTCAGCCTGCTTTGAAACAAATCCTATGTCTTGCACAATGATGTGACTTCAGGGCAGACCTTTGAGAACATGGGATATAGTGAAATGAGACAGAGCATGATGAGCACCTGCACATGGCTCAGAGGAGAGTGAGTCACAGCAGAGAGTTTGGGAAGAAGCTTCAAAAGGAAGTCAAGAAGGAGCAAAAGCAACAGAGCTTCCAAATGGAGGAAAACTGAAAAAAAAAGGTGTATTTTAGGCAGAAAGAAGGGTGGGTGGAGTCCAGTGGAGACTTGCATTGCCACTGTCCTCTTTTAGGTCCTCTTAATATACTTGTCCTTAGCAATAGGAGTGATCAGAAAGCTTCTACTATATTTTCAGGGGTAAATTCAAAGAAATCTACTTTCCAACAACGCGTTTTGTGAGCAGCTCTCCCGGTCTGTTGAATCAAAATCGGATTCCAAGAACTATCATGAAAAAAATGAAGGCCAAAGTTCACCACTCCGGGACCCAACTGATAAACAAAGACTCCTTGAGGCCATTGGCCGTTTAAAGATTGTGAGAGTATCCTTTTCCCAAAATAACCATATCACATCTTTGCCTGTTTGTAAACTCCTATTTGAACCAGCCTTTTTGGAAATTCTTGAGATGCTTGGTTATGCTTTGTTTACTCTCAAATTGGAAGAAAAAACAGTGCAATGCAAGTGGAATTCTAGCTGAGTCAAAAACACAGGAACTAGACTGCCCCATTCATGGTTTTCAACTTGATTTGGCAGATTCAAGGCACTCAGATAAGTCCCTGGAAAAAAATCTGATATGAAAGTAAAGCTGCAATGAATTCAGTACCGAATTTCTTCCCAGCCTCATGTGCCCAGCACTTCAGCCCTGGCTTTCTGTTCTTAGGGTGAACCCTAATTCCTCCACTTTTAGAGTCAACCCATTCCCATTCTGGCTCTCCATCTAAGCACTTCAACCCTCTTTGGGAATAATTTTTTTGCGGGGGCATGCATTGCTTACAGAGATTTTCTCTGACTAGTTATAGGACTGTAACAAATGGAAACCTACATGTAGTTTTACTCTTTTAGGAGGCACAATTTATTTGCTTCCTTAAGAAAACAAATGCTGACATATCACTTCATTTATCCAGAGCTTGGAACACTGAAATCTGCGGTAACCTTATTTTTTGCCCACTTTCAGAAATATTTTGCAATACATACACCTACTCATTAGATTTTAAAAAATTTCGCCAAACTCACCCACTCACTAGATTAAAAAAAGTCCATTTCAGTCCAAATCCACAACATGATAACAGGCTTTTAAACAAATAAGCACATTTCTTAAAAAGAATCCATATCTGCTAAATCACTTGTACAGCAGTGCGGTAAATCAGCCCACAGACTAAGCGATACTTGATAGAATAGACTAGCTGGATATAAAAGCTTAAGTTTCTCATATGCAGCCAGCACTAACGTTTGCAAAGCCAAGATTTGCTGTTTAACATTTTGAATGTGCTCTCCAGTTTGACTTTCTCGCTGTTGCAAGCACCTCATGTCAGCATTCCTTGGAGTCTGCATAATGTACATATACGCTGATCTTTAACCTCTGTGTCATCACCCAGACCAAAATCAATAAAGGGATATGACACTGGTGGGACCATTTGCCCATAGTAGTTCAAACAGACAGATGGGCTGTTGTACGAGCATGGGGCCAAAGAAACCTGGAGTCGGTTGAGGGGGGTTTATTTTTTTAGTGTGTGAAATGAAGCTCTCAGAAACTGGATGCAGAAGGAGACGAATCCAGCTTCAGCGTCAGCAAAACCACTGCAGGTACTGTAATCTTTGCACCTTGAGTCATGGAGAAAGGGTTGCCTGCCTTTGGGTCTGCCATTTTCTTTTTTATCGTATGAATTCCCCCCAGATTCACATAAATATCACTTTCCCTCGGACTAAACCGGCTCATGAATAATAAAAGAAAACAGCAGTTACCCTCGACGGTGCCTGTAAAATTCCTTCTCCTCGTCCTAAGGGACGGTGATGGTTTTCTCCCAGCTTTCCCCCTCAGCATGTGAAATGTGGTTGGACATTCAGCTGCTCGCTTGCCAGCCTTGCAGACGGGCAGCAGTGCACAGCAGCCTCGGGCAGCTGCAGGCTGGATTGACTCAGTCGGTAGGTGGGTGGAGGTGACTCGACATGGGGCTCCCAATGATGCAGCTGCAAATGAGGCCATCCCCAAGCGTGCGGCCTCAGAAGGCACCCACTTGCCAAAATTCAAGTCTTTGAGGTCCTCAAGCATTGTGAGAGATACACAGGGTGAAGAAGGGAGCCCCGGTGCTTGGGAGAGTGGAGGTGCTTGGAAGCGCCAGCAGAGCGGGTGCAATGCCAGCCCCAGGGAAGGGCAACTTCACTCCTCCTTGTACCTGAACAGTTCTGCAAAACACCCTGCCTTTCTATGCTCTGGTTGTCCCAGCTCCGAGTTCCTGCTGGGTGTGAGCTCCTGGTTTGCGGCAGCGTGTGTCCCCTCCTCTCAGGGGAGCTGTAGGGACCAAAGTACAAGGGTGCACGAGGCAGTCCAGCACATAGGCATGTTTTACAGTTGGAACACTGTTCCCATTTCCCTCTCTCTGTATTTCTTCTTTCACACTCATAGTAATCCATGACTGAAAATCAGGCAGACACGTTCAATGGTAAAAATAAAAATATTTTTAGTTCACATTTTGGCAAATGTCTTTTTTTCCCCCCCAAACCAGTGTATAACTCTTTATAATACAGCCTAGCTGGTATTTCCCTTTCATTCTATACTAGCACAACACCTTAGAAAGATGGGATGAAAAAGGCAGACTGCACTTTAGGAATAGACCACTGTTCCCAGGCAAACTGATCTTTAAAAAAATATCATAATGAAATCAATATGTATTATTACACATAATGAAGCAAAATGTATATTTTTACATATTAGTTCTATTTGCTTTTAGTCTTTATATGTAGTCATAAAAATATTTATTTTTGTGCTTAGAATAACAAAATGAAAGCTCAGTGTTCAGGCTTTATCTGGCTGGCATTTATTATTCCCACATGTTAGGGCAACAACCAGATTGCTCTGCCAGTTAATTCTGTGACTCTTTCTCCGCCTTTTCATCTGATCCAGCAAAGATTATTTTCTTTCCAGATATTATTGCTAAAAGGTGACCGATTGCCACTGGGCACAGAGTTAAAAATGAAAGGATCAATTAAGTTTACTCTTCTTGTGAGAAAAAAAGCATATTTGCTCAGAACATTAAATTCCATCTGAGGAGTAGAGATGAGGAATAAAGATGCTTTCAATACTTTATAAAAGCCTCCCTGTTTTCAATAGCAATGCTGTATTTGGATTTTTACTCTGGCAAGAAGTCCCACTCCCACCTCTGATCACTGAAAGTGACGGCAAAATGTCCTGTTGACTCTTATGGAGCAAGGATCAGAGACAACACGGTAATCCTGGAAGATATAGTTGAAGATATCTCTGCTCATTGCAGGGGAGGCTGGACCAGATGACCTTTAAAGGTCCCTTCCAATCCAAACTATTCTAGGATTCTGCAATTCTGTGATTCTGTGAGGTTGATAAGATCAATCTTTTTATCGCTGATATGTCTGAATCATCTACCATTTATGTGTGCAAGATGTTTTTGCACTGTGTTTTGTCTCAATGTACTACTAATCTGTCTGTGGAGAGCTTTTGGAGGTGCACCACCAGTGCCCTCGAGAAGTTCAGTACCCTCATCCCAGCCATCATCTTGTGGAGTTTTCTGGAGAGTTGGAGCAGGAAAATCACCAATGTCAACGTTTTGTGTATATAGTTATGCACCAAGGGGAAACACCGAAGTCAGATTTCCCAGACCTCCATGGACCCATCCATAGAGCCCCCCTCCCAACATGTGCAGGTGGGCAGGAGCAGGGCAATGCAGCAGAGCTGCAATGCAGACACCAACTGCAAGCAGAAATTGCCTCTTCATTTTCAGCAGTGCCTCCACAAGTACTAAGGACATACGGAGCAGGCTGGAGTCAGCGGGTGAGAAAAGGACAGAGAGGGAAGGGAGTTCGTGGGAAACAGAGTAAGCAAAATGGTTCCCTTGGAAAGGTGTCATAACTGCCGTGATAACGAAGATACAATACTTCAGGTGTCAACAGGATACCACAGGATCCTGGAAAAACTGCATAGCCTCTCTGCTACAGAACTGTTCATTCACAAAATAGTTTTTCTTCCTCATTATCAGGTTTACAGATAGTTTATGTACTGTTAGAGCTCCACTAACCAGCAGCGTGAGACTTTGCATAGCTGCAGCTGCTCAGGCAGAATCAGCTATCCCGACATAAAGGGACTTTATGTACATATTTCATTCCCTTCCCCTGATGGAGTAACTAGAGCAATATAAGCAACTTAATATTGACATAATTCATCCCCACTGGGGGTGTTATATCATGTTAGAGAGATTTAGATGGTTAATGTGATAAAACTTATGAATAGAAAAGCTAGTAGGATCTTGAATTAGTTTTTTTACTCCTTGCACTCTACATGACTCACAGTAACTCAAGCTTGTAAGAATAACAGAGTATAAATTGGCCAGGACTAAGCCTCTTTGCTGGTACAGATCAGTTTTTCACTACCTGCATGCACAAACCTTCCACAACCACAGAAATCCTGTACAAGGATAGCAGTTTTGCTCCAAAGTAATATATCATCTGCTGCAAGCACCATATATATGCCAGACTTTCCAAAGAAACCAGTGATTCTGGATTCTTTTATAACTAAATTCCTGTCCTAAGAAAACTTGTAACGTATCTTAAATGGGAACTACTATTTGAAAGGAAAAGAGTGATAAGGATGCAATCTCTGAAAGACAGATTGTTCTGCAGAGGGTCATTCTCTTATCTTCAGGACATTCTCGGGAAAGAGAAAGGAGTAAAAAAAAGTGCTGAGGAAGAAGGAAAGAGATCTAACAGCCAATAGGGAATGATGAACAGAAAGGGTGAGAAAGGACAGTCTTGGAAAAGGGCTAGAAAGTAAAAGACAACAAAGGGGGGGAAAAAACAGAGGATGGCAAGGGGGAGGGGATGGGGAGAGGAAAATGTGTGAAACAAAGGTGAAAGAAAGGAAAGAAGAAATGAAAGCGAGAAGGGAAGAAAAGCCACGGTCGAGTGTTGAGATGAGTACATTCAGTTCCTATTTTATTTATACATTTATATTCCAGCCAGCGTTTAGTTGGTGTCTCTAAAGGCTGTGATTTATTATAATTTTTCCTTTTCAGTCCTGCAGAGGAAGGGGCAAAGGCCAGGAGGGGGCTGGATTCTTTGCCTAGGGCATGGCTGCTCCTCAGGCTGGCCCCGAATTCAGAAAAGTGCTAATGCTCCCTGGAGCTGGAATGCAATTAATTTTCTATGGCACAATGTTCCAAACAGAGCATATTTGGGGAGGCTCAGGTTTGTGATTCTAGGCTACCCTTAGCCTATCTGTGCAAATTGGAGCTGCGACACCAGCTCTCCACACTGGGTTATTATTTTACACTTGGGAAACCAGCACATCTGGGATTTTTGACCTGCAAATGTTTGTTTGCATGACATTTCTTTAAGTGAAGAGGGCGAGGAGCTCGTTTTACCCATGTAAGTACTCCACTCGTCAGCCTGGCCAGAGTCCACTCAAATCGGCAGCAAAATCTCCTCTAACTTATCTCCCACTGATTTTTTTTGTTTTTTCATTTTTATTTAAACTTTGTAAAGATCAAATTTGGGGGATCTTTTTTTTTTTAACAAACACTGAGCAGAGACACTGGATGATTTAGAATAATCAGTTTAAGACCACATGTGACACGTAGCTGTAGCAGCATACTTTTTCCATGACAGCTTGTTGTGTGTCACAGGAACATTTGTCACTGATCACTCAATTATCCACAAATTACAGCTTAACTTCATTTACACTATTTCCTGCTAAATCAGGGCAGTCTCTTGAAGCCAGTAAGCCCCATCTCCTGTCGCACCATTGCAATCAGTAGATTATTGATAGCTGAGGATAATTTAACCCACACTTATAAATATCTTTGCTTTAAGACACTTTGGTCCTATCTCGCAGTAATGCCAATGCTTTTTGGCTGCTACACACTTCAGAAAGCTTCAGGATTTTCTAGTAAGGAACCTGTTTTTTCCATCACTGGCCAGAATTTTCAAAAGGGAATTTTCAAAAAATTTCCATTTTTTCCCCCTGCCTCATTTACTCCCTCTCTTTGAAGCTGGAAATCTGGTCGTTGCACACCTCAAGTGATAGGCTGGTATTTCCAAAGCCTTTCTGCATCCTCTTTGACCACCTCATGTTATGAACAAAATGAAATAACTCAGACTTAAAATATATGAAAATGTACAATACAAACATACATCTTTTGCCCAGGGTGAGAGGGAAAACCAAGCCTCGCCTCTGTTACTATCAGCGAGGGTAATGCCTCTGGAGAAGGAGCAATGCCCTTCTTTTGTAAGGCTGGTCTGAAACTTTTCCAAAACAGTAGCCAGTACCAGAGAACGAGTTGTTACCTCTGGATAGTTATGCCACCTTTTGCTGACTCAACTAGAAAAGAAGGAATGGTTGACCATTGCAGGACTCAGCCCATTCCAACCTCCATTGTTTAATAAATAATTGAAATTGGTTGTACCAGGGAAGTATGACTTCATGGTATTTGAATAAGATATATTACCCAGTGGAGGCTGATGGAAAGAAGATAAAATATGCTGAATAGTATATATTTAGACTATTGTTTGATATTTGAAATAATGTTTCCTTGTGAGTCACTGCCTTTGCTTGTGGATCAATACTGTGGTACAGAGGCAATCACTTTGCACGTAGTGCAGCTTCCCCTTGGTTGACTCCTCAGGAGAGAGGATTTGTATAATCTCTTTGCTGGAATGAACACAGTGTTGAAAGCAGGGGCTCCCAAACTGCGCTCCCTGATCCACTGGTGTTGTAAACACTGCTTCGAGGAAGGTGTAGCAAAAGCCAGGGTTTTCGTGTGGGGAAGGAGCTGTGCAGAGGGAGGACGGGAAGAGCATCCTCATCTGGGAAGCTGGAGGGTCCCTGTTCTCTGCTTAGGGACCCAGGAGCACACTTGGTGCTCACAGGGACACCCTCTGCTCCTTCTGCCACCAAGTTTTGCCCCGGCACACGCAGGGCTGAATCCCCGGGTCTGGAGTGCTGCCCTCTGCTATCCCTACTAGGGCTGCTTAAATGGGGAACAGCAGAAATTGTCCCTCAAATCCAAATGGTGGGAGGCTTTGCAACTTAAAAAATCCAGCCTGGACCCTTCGTCCCACCACTGCACTGTAATGCGTGCGAGAAAGCTAGGCACTGGATGGAGATACCTTCCTATCTTCTCCCAGGCAGTGTGCTACAGCTGCCAAGGTTGTTAAACTCTTTAGAAGGCTGCTGGACCAGCAAACATTTTTTTTTTTTTTTGTAAGCCGACAAGATCAAGGCCAAAATGCCAGTACGTAAGCCAGCCCCAGCCCTCACTGTTCTCCTTATAGAGGAACAGCTTCTCCACGCTGGCTTGCAGATGAGGCTATACACTCTTCTAGTCCAGGGGAGGGGGTCAGAACCTTCCCTCTGTTCTGATTGCAGGTGGCAGCAGGAGATTTGGCAGCCTGACGATGCTCATCACAGCACCTGAGCAGGTCTGAGCTGTCGTTGATCTAATGTGACTGCTCTGCTGAAACCAAGTGATCCAGAGCAGAGATTTGGGGCTCACAGTGGGAACAGCGGGTGGCTAATTGTTGACACACAGCTCTTTTCTCTGGCTCAGTTTGGGTTTTGGGCCTGAAGGTGCACAGTGCATGGTATCAGCTGAAGGGTGAGTGCAAAAGCTTTGAGAGAAGCAAAGGAAGTCAGGCAGGGAGCCTCCATAAATCTATCAGAAAGTTAAATACTGTAAAATCTCCATGTTGTTTACCAGCTGTGCCTACAATGAAGACAGAAATAATCCTGGTAAAACATGACCTTTGATCAGCAAGGTGGAGAAATTAGGCCAAGCAGGTTTTTGCTTGGCTGAAACCATAAGCTGGGGATGGACAGAAATAAAATTCTCTTCTAAAAATGTATTAGTCTGAGGACTCTGCAGAAAGCTGCTGTTCAGCAGCCTGCGGCCAACTTGCTGGGCTTGCAAACCTTCCTTGCATTGAGAGCAGGATGCGTAGGGCAGGGGAGAAAGCACATGCACAGAACAGGAGAAACTGCCGGCTCCGTGAGCTGGGTTTTGATGCTTAAATTGCATTTCGGGGCATGCTCTGGCAGGGCTGTCCTGTGTGACCTTGGGGAAGCCCTTCCGTCAGTTCAGACTCGGTTATCTCCAGCTGCAAAACAGGGCACAGTCACTCCTACGCCGTGGGTGGGATACGAGGCGTGCCCTGGTCACGAGATGGGAGGGTGTTTCAGGGCGTCCCTGCTGTCACACGCAGCTGCACACCCAGGTCAGTGTGTACTTGCTGTCACACGAGGGCTCACGGTATTGCAGTGGGACTCCTGAGCACCTTCTGTGCATCTCCAGGGTGCTGGGGCAAAGCACAGAGTCAGGGCTCGCCGTGTAGGCAGTGAGGGTGGGCACCCTGTGCTTTGGAGGGGAAAAGAGGCTAGCTCTATGAAAACAAGCCCTGGTGCTTTTTACTTACAGCAGCAATGTGTCCTTCTGAGGCTGGCACCAGCCCATGTGTCCCACCAGGATCCTGTGCTCAGCCTGAGACCACAGTGCTTGGGTCCTGGTGCCCTCCAAGCCCTGTATTAGCACCGCTGAGGCTCAGGCTGGCCTGAGGGGGAATCAAGGCTCAGCATGCTTGGCTATGATTAATGGGTAAAAGGATCCTCAGAAGAACTTGTAATAAGGAAAAAATGCCACCACAGAAAATATGCATAAATAGCTAGCCAGCAATTTTGGATGGGAAAGGCAGTCGCTGCCTTCACCCACTTCTCCGAGTCCATATGTGGGGGCCACTGACCTTAGCAAAGGCATCCCGGTCTGAAATAGGTGAAGAAAAGATCATAGCCTCTCTGGATATTATTTCATGTTTGACGACAAATTTTCCCAGACACCAGGCTTTCCTGCAAGCAGCAGTTTCGCAGGGTCTGGAGGTGCGTGAGCATTGAGAGGGTTAAATCAGCAAATGGGTCACATGGTTTTACGCCTGTGGGCGGTTTGTTCCAAAGATCAGCTGTTCTCAAAGCAAAAGTAAACTCACAATGTTTATTATGAGTCACTTAAGCAAGCAAATTATTAGTAGAATCTGATATGTGGTTATGCGAGTTGGGACCTGAGGTGAAGGTTAATTATTTTTTTTTCCTCTTTAAAAAAAAAAAAGAAAAAAAAAAGAAAAGGAAGGAAAGAAGTGGTTGCCAACCTCTGAGGTGCTTTAGCAACTGCCATAGGAAGATGCTGCCTGCACCTATCCCAGCCCCACTCAGCAATGGCCCCTGCACAATGCCTGCCCTCCTGCTGCCCCCGACCTCCTGCCAGAGCTGGGCCACCCCAGCCCCACCGCTTTCAGAGTCCCCTCGCCCGGCGGGATGGTTAGCCGGGAATTGCTGCCAGTCCTTTCTCGGGGCAGCACCTTGTGCGTAACCAGGGCTGGGATGCTGGGGGTCTGCTCGGGGACCAAGAGCACAAAAGCAGGTTGGGAGCTGAGAGGGGACGGAGGGGCATTTCCTTCCCTCTCCTCTGCCGTGAGCGTATTTCATCCCGTGAGATGGTCCTCTCCATTGAAAGGGAAGAAATAACCCCCCTGAGGACTACTGAGACTTTTCCCATCTGGTGCCTGATGAAGTTGGGGCTGCTGGGCTCCCTCCTGCCACGAGGCTTTCCCTGCCTCCAGCCCGAGCCACAGCTCATTCGGGTATCTCCAGCATCACTGCAGACCCCAGCATGGCAGCATCCCAGTTCCTTTGATTTGCTGTGACACCCAACAGCTATTAAACTTGTCCTGATGCTGGCCCTGTGTGTGGGTGCTACACAGACTCAAAACAACTGGAGGCTCTTCTGCGGTGGAGGTGACACTGAGAGCAACCCCAGGGTTTCTCTGAGGTACCATGAGTCTCTCAGCCCTTAGGGTGACCATCACGGGTGGGAGAAGGCTGGTCTACAGGCAGAGATGTTCTATAGAGCCTGGACACCCCTCCAAGGGCTAGAGAGGGTATGGCTCTCATCTACTTCGCTGGAGAGGCAGAGAGGTTGCAGTACTGGGATGAGTTATGGTACCATAATAGAGGGAAGAAGGAAGAGGCCAAATGGATACATCCCATACAGAAGATGTGAAGTTTGACAGATATGCCCAGGCTGAGCAAGTTTGCCTGGCACAGTGCTTACCCTCAGTGCTCAATAAATAAACAACAATAAAACAGTGTAGATGTTTTCTGCATAAGGTAATAGAGTATAGGTCTCTTGAGTCAAATCTGGAGGCAGTTTAACAAGGCTCCTTGGAGCAGTGGCTCTGTGTTGCTCTCTGTTTGTAGAGCACCATGGTGCTATTCACATGATTTTTAATGCAATAAAATTACACAATAATGCAATACAATAATAATAAATTAGTACAGAGACGGTTCTCAGCCATACCAAATGAGGAAAGGCAAGGTTTCACTCTTGCAATCCCATCTCATTCCATAACCCTAGGCAAATTGGTAGATTTTTAAAAGCAGCCTTGCTTTTTTTTTTTTTAAACTTTCAATGTGCCTTTTTAAGGCACTCTGGAGTCACAGTTCTTTGGGAAAACAGCATCTTACCATCCCTGTGCTTTGCTTTCCTCACTAGTGAAGGCTGCAGAGAGAATTGTAACTCCACCAGTGCACATGGGAGAAACAGACACTATGATGATAAGTGTAGTATTAAATTGGGGCTTTGCAATTCATTTTCCTGAGGTCCAGCAGGGACTGCTCAGCAGGAAATAGACGCCAGCTCTGTCCTGGGAGACAAGGTAAGAAATGTGAGTTCCCGGGAGCACAAAGCTGGTGAGGAGCAGGCAAAACGTCCCTGCAGCCCAGCTACGGAGCAGCACGCAGCCCTTTGAGCAGCCCTCTCCTCCGCATCCCGGGGAGTTACAGCTCTTTACTTTTCCTGCTCGCTTTCTGCCAGCAGTGTAAATTCCTCGCTGTGATTGCCGGGAGCAGTGGGGAACCTGTCAGCTCCCGGCCCGGGTACCATGGCCTTCACATTCAGAGAGACGCTCCCCCGCCCTCCCTCCTCTCCCGCTCCCTAAAATGTCTCTATCCCAAGGAAAAGCAGTTTAGCACATCGGCAGTCATGTTCAAATTCCAAGGCTAAGCACGCAGCCTGGGAGAGAGAGAGGGGGGCAAAAGAAAAAAAATCAGGTGCTTCTCAAAAACAATCAACCTGATTCACATGCAGCTCAGCAGCTTTTTTGATGGCTCAATTCCAGATTTCACAGCTATTCAATAGTTCTCTTGTGTAGCTGATCCTTGTCTTAGAATTCAGCACAACTCAATCCATTTTCCCTTTTCTTTCTATAAACACCCCCCTCCTCCTCTTCCCCTCCCTTCATTTTCTTGATTTACATCTCTAGGGAGATGGGAATGTGAGGGAGAAGCTTGTAGCCTTCCTTCCTGGGGGGCCTTGAACTGGTGTCCCCTGTCTCAGGTTCCCATTATCCTCGCTGCGCAAGCCACAGCCCCTCTGCACTCCAGCCCTACTCAATTGGAATTTAAATGCTTCATGATTGTTGTCTCACAGAATAGGAAAGTGCTGCATTAAAGAGTAAATTACAGCAGACAAGTAACTGCCTTGGGAAGGGGTGTGAAAGGAGAGATGAGCCCAGCACAATGACGGTTTGCAAAAGAGTTTTTTTCCAAAGATGAAACAATCTTCCTGGGACAGTCTCATAAAGATAAATATGATGTGGACAGCATGGATATGGGGCTTTGTCTCAGAGGAGAAGTGCAGCATGCCCAGCCTGTAGTAGGGCCACAATATGCTGCTTGGACTGGGATATGAATTGTGTCCCAGAGCCAAGAGCGTGGCTGGATCTGGGCTTGACGGTTAGTCTCCTATGTGGGCTGGATCCAGGCAGTTTTGCTGGGATCCAAACTACTAGGCAGCTTGTGAGGAAGTGAACAGAAGAGGTTTCCTCATCTCCTTGCTTTTGCTACTTTGTAAGCACAGGCAGACTTTAGAGTTTACTCACGGTATCTCTGCTGAGACTACCCCGGAGACCACCATCCTCTCTTTATCCACTCAGTGGTGATGGTCATTCGTTGTCTAAACACTCTAGTTGTTCCATTGGGACCCTTTCCTGCACTGTGAACTGTATAAAATCACAATGGAAAATAAATCCCCAAGGTGTCTTGGTAGTTCTAGAGATGCTTCTATACACTTTTATATGCTTTTATGTGTTTTAGGTCCAAGCCTGTGGTTTTTTCCACTCAAAACTGACCCACTAGCATAAACTCCCAAGTCCAAATGTTCTTGCGCTCTCTAAGAACAGGCGTTGCTCCTCTTTCCTCATGTTGTATGGCATTGGATATGTCTCGTGTTGGGGCAAAGAGAAACAAACCCCCTTCTCCAATACCACGGCCTACTTCTGGCTAATCCTGCCTCTGTGTTAGTCATCACTCGGCCAGCCACAGCAGATTCTGAGATAGTTTTTCAGGTGAGATCTCTATGAGAGTGAGACGCTGTGCCTACTCAACATGGAGGTACCTATACCCTTAGAAAAGATCTTTTTTCTTGCCTGAGGGACAAAATGTGCTCTGCTGGTGGTGGAAAGCACCTTGTGACTTCTTATGTGATAAAGACTCCTCTAGCTGCATCGCTTGGCTGTGTGAGATGAGGTATCCCTAGCAGGAGGGACAGAAGAGAAAGGCTTTGACATTTGAGGAAAATACAGGAATCCGTTAAAATTATGGTTAATGTTCATCCGGAGCATCTAAGGGAGGAGCAAAATCGAATTAGTCTCAGTGGTTCAGACACAGCGCCAAGATCTGGGACAGAGACCAGGCACACAAAAAGGGAGCAAACTTCAAGTATTTACCCTTGAGAGATACTGACGGCATCTGTCTCCTTCACATTTAGGTCACCTTTGCAGAGCCTGTCATATTAATAGAAGATTCATGAATTAAACCAGCCAGGTGGTGTAAAGCATAGGTCACAGAAGCCCTAGGAAAAGCAGAAAAAAATGGCATGTTCACTGAGATAAGAGGAAAAAGATCAGGAGAGTTTCTCTCCCCTTTGCTCAACAGCATATGCCTTTCAAACTGTTTGTTGAAGTAAGGTGCCATGGACCTGCAGGAAAATAATGCACAAATATGACTAAGAAAAATAAAAAGCCAATGTACACACACATATATGCATGCAGGCACACAGTCCTTCCCCCTCCAAGATCGCAGGCGTGCACTTTTCCCTGAGCTGGCTCCGAGTGACTCTTGTTTAATTACTCTTCTGGAACCACTGTAGAAAAGGCTGTGCCAACATTTTTTTTTTTTTTTTTTCATTCGAAACTACATGTGAGAGATGCCCCTTGGCTCAATGTTGACAATTAACGTCTCACGCTGAAATACATTTTTGTAAGACCGCTGTATTATTTCTTTAGTGGTCATTCTGAAATGAGGCTTTTCAAATGACCTTCACCAGGATTCTGCTACCTCCCTGTACCTTTGCGTGTTGTGAACTCCACTATCCCAATAAAACTGGTTCAAGGAATGAGCGCAGTCTGTTGTTACCAGTGAGAATATTCTGTATTTCATTTGGAAGAGGGTCTACTTTTACAGCCCACAAGCAGGGGCTCTGCAATGCACATCAGGATTTCCTGAAGTCCCATAGAAGTGACAGCGTTTTGTCCTTCTAAACCCGACTCTACACTTCATATAAGTCCCCTGGCAGAGAACAGTTTAAAAAAAAATATATACCTTGTGCTAATCAGGTGCTCTAGTATTTTTGACTTACTAGGCTCAGCACTGTGTTGATTCAGGGCCTTGTGGCCCAAATCAAATGTCACTGAAAACAATAAGAAAACTGGGCTTTGGATCAACTCACGCACAATGCAAAATACTTTGGTCTGAGGGCTTTTGAGGACAGCCAGCGTGGTGCCATCAGAGCACTGGCATCCTACGGGAGGCCTGCAGCTGCTCAGGGTGTGCCAGCACCCCTCCACGGCCACCCCGCAGACCTGCTCCCTTGTCCCACAGTGCATGGGGCACTGGTGCGAGGCCACAAGTGAAAAGTGTCCTCCAGGGCTTTGGTGAGCTGTGCTTCTCCCAAAGAGACATGGGTCGGGAAAGGCACCAGCCAGGAGAATGTCTAGGGATCGGGACATACTAGAAAAGCCCTGTTCTTGTTCTCTTCAGACATTTTCTCCCAGCCTTTGGACTCACTCTGTGTGGCCGGTCATGTTTTTTCAGCAGAGCTGTGGCCATACCCTTTGAGCAGGTGAACCCTGCCTGTGGGTCATGAGGTGACAGCTGATGGTGCAGAGAGGCGAGACAGAGAGGGAACAGTGACAGGGTTATGAGCATCAAAATCCCTCTTCCCCACATCAAACAAAAATCAAACTCCTCTACTGACAGAGCCTTCAGCACCCATGCACCCCTTCTCCTTGCTCCCTGCATATAAGTGGTCCCTAAACCTCCCTCACCACCATAAAAAATGCAGTCTCCTTTCAGGTGTGCCCTGCCTTCAGCACTTGCCCAGTTGCTCCAGTATTGCAGGACTTCTGCCCGCTAAGGGCACGTGACTAGCACAGGGGTCAATTAAAACCATCTCTGCCTCCAGATCCCCACCAGCACAGACAACATTGGCAAAGAGGTGCTGCATCTTCAGTTGTGTCTGCTTCTTCCTTGCAGGCAAATGCAAGCACCAGGCTCCCAAGCACCAGCCCTCACTTTGAATTTCTCTGCTAGGGCTGCTTGTCTTCCAACTCTTTAGCATGTCTTGAATGTGGCTTATTGTCTGCTAACAAAGAAAAGAGAGTTGCTCTCCAGCAATGGCAAGATCCCAGCTTTCGTGCCCTGCTGCAGAGCCAATTCCTGTCAGGGAAAGCAGCTATCACTGGAGGTTTTAAATAAACCAGCGCTCCCCTCAAAAACCCTCCTGTTATTTAATGCCCTCCTTCCCCTCCTTTTAATGAAAACAACCAAGTAACTGTCTATTTTTACCATGGCAGGGATGGATCCAGCAGCCGTAACTTTACATGTCCGTCTGGAAACCAGTGGGAGCTCTGCCTGCATGGGAAAGCGCTGCAGGACCACGACCAGCAGTGATGAACACGGGGCAGCGCTCCCTGCTTTGGTCAGGGGCCAGAAAAACACGGGCCACAACGTAGTACAAATTTCACAAATGACATTTGGTGTTAGCCAAAATATACATCAATACGTCGGAGGCGTATAGTAAAAGGCACATTCCTTTACCACACTATTGCTGTGATATCTCAGTGCCTCCACGTTAATTTGTTCCCATAAAATTCCATCATCACTATTTCAAGCCTGTGGCCGTTCAAGTCACTTAGGGTGATGGGAAATTACCCTACTCAGGAAAACAGAATAATAAAAACAGTGACTAAATTTGCTTTCATCCTTAGTCTGCTGCTAATCATTAGCCATTATCAATTTCTGGCAAAATACTTTTCAGTGTAGAAGGATTCCAATTATGTTCTTAATAAACTATGAAAAAACGGCTGAAAAGGAGGGTTTTCCTACAAAGTCCAAAACAAGAGTAATACTGCCCACAAAGAAACTCCCACAATAAAGCATTTAGAAAAAAGTTTTTAAAAAGGACACTCTGCTCCAGAAGACCCGATCATAGGCAACGGGAGTATTGCCACGCTGAACCAGACCTGCTTGTGCTAGTCCAGTGGTCAGGTCATCTGTCCGTTGGGACCAACAGCAGCCAGCACTAACTGCTCCTAAAGAAAGCAATTGTGGACTGACCTGCTGTGGAAAAAAATGTCCTTCTCAGCTTCGTAATTGGAGAACATCTTATCTTAAACTTTGAATCATGAAGGTTCCTATCTCTTCCAAAATGCCTTGTGCATCCAGTCCTTACGGCTCCAGCAGTTATGGATGGCAACAGTCCTGTCCAGTATATCTATAAAGATACATAAATAGATTTAAGATTAACACTGCCTAGATCTTACTGCCAGTGATTTTATATGGCAGTAGTTTTATAGTTGAATATATATCTCATTCTATAATACCTTTATTGACTACCAAACGTGCAACTAAAAAGCTCAAACATATCTGAAAGTTAAAAGATTTTATTCTGCCACATCTATTTGAGTTTAGAACCAGAGTAAAATAGGTTTAGCTTGGGTTTTGGGATGCAGCACCAAAATATGCTGTACTGAAGTCTTTGCTGTGTGTGAGTAGCCTTGCAGTTTCCAAGGAGTCAGGGTTTCCATCTTTTCTGCCCATCCTTGGGTGTGATGATGACCCACAGCTCGGTAGAGCTGATCAAATTCTGACAACACTTTTTGTGACATTTTTTGAAACGAGTCCGTGCCTGATGGGGCAGAGCTGTAGCTGTAATCTTGTTTGTAGGTGAGCTATGGAGGTCTGGGATGGGGAGCTGTCAACCAAGTAGAGTTGGCTTACAGTGAAAATCCACATCTCCTGTCAGAGTGCTTATCTTCTATTTTTTAAAAGCATGGCTGTTTCTACATGGAAAAATAGAGCTGAAAACCCATTCTGCCTTTGTCAGTGACTCTGACCCTTCGCAGGCATTATTACTGGTGCTCTTGCCAGGGTCCTGCCTTCACATGGAGCATCACAGACCCAGGAGACAGTTGTGAATGAAGGTGCCCAATGTGCTCGCCAGTACTGCTGATTACTGGGCACAGAAAACCTTTGCACACACACTGGGAGTCTGAGGCTGAGTATAGGAAAATAAGGTTTGCAGTCAATGGCATCTTTTTTCCTTCTAGGATTTGTTTGTATGGTGCTTTCCTGAAACAGAACTGGCTTTGTTGTTTTCAGATTGAAATGAAACACTGGAAAAAAAATTTTTGGATGAAATGCACTCAAAGCAGAGTCAAAATCCAGCCTCAAACTAAATGTTCATTTCCTGATATTATATTTAACCTTTAAAATAAAGAAAATACAGGTAGTCATCTAAATGATATTTTTCAAATGAGACATTTTATTTTAAACACATTCGGATAACTATTTTTCAAGTTTATTTTTTCCAGCCAAGCTATTCATTGACTCTTAACATGCTCTGTTGACCTGAAGTTGCAAATTCCGTCACCTAAGGCAGCCAGCAACAGTTTTCTGCTCTCCTAACAAATTCCTTTGTTTAGCCATGTACAACCTTCCCTCTCTCATCCAGTGGTGTGTGAAGGATGACACCATTCTTGGCAGGGGAATGCTGTAAATGGAGAAGTAAAAGGGCATTGCGAACATGACATTTTTATGATTTAAGCCAAATTCTGGTGAATATACCAGCAGGAATCTTTCCATCAATTTCGATGCATTCTGCATCAGGCTGTTGTTTCAGAGGCTGCAACTTTGCTTTGGTAATAAACATGAGGGTAACAGGGTGCATCTCTGCAGCTCCTGCAAACACACCCCCATGAAAACACTGCTTTCTAGCATGGGGGTTCAGAACTTCGATTTGTTTTTTTTTTTTACATGGCTTCTCTGTACCTGCCTTTTTACCTTTCTTAGCAATCACTGCTTGAACAGAGGTTATATGAACCACTGGCAGCAGAACCAGCCTCCCAGGTGGTGGGCTCCTGTCTTGCTCAGCCGCAGCCGTGGCTGCAGCCCTCCTCCCAGACTCAGGTGAGACAAGCAGTCCCATACCTGGGAAAGCCTTCCTGGGATTGGACCGTGCTTTTGCCACTTTCATACTCACATTTTACCTTGGTGCAGCAGTGTCTGAATTAAAACATCATTATTGCCCCAGGTGCACAATGTAAGAGAAAAGTGATGCGCAGAGGTTACGTGACTTCTCCAGGCTGATAAAGCAAGTTGCAAACAGAGACATGAATAACGGAGGCCAGCTTACATATGAGCCTATCACATATACAGTTTTTTATCATGAGACCTGAACACAGTTAGCCAGCCAGCCATTAGCTGGAACTGAGTTATTGCCACTGTTAGAGGTACATTGACTTGTCAGTTACTACGGCATTTTTAATGCAAAATTCAGCACCTGAAGGAAAAAACCCAAACAACAACCACAAGCCCAGAGGAATGGGATTTTAGATGCACATTCTTACTTAAAGCTTCTTTCCATCAAACTGCCACCAAATCCTCTCTGCTCAGAGCCGTCAGTTGGTTATTTCAAGTGCTATATTACCTTTCTTTTTCATTCTTTTAATCCTTCTTCCTGTCTTCTGATTTATTGTCTTTAACCTTCACAGACCTTTTCTGCCTAACCTAGAATATTGTATGCCCTAAATCTAAGGATTACAAATGCTTGGAAGTGATTTAAGAATCTGACTTATTACTCATTTCATGGGGTAGAAAATTGGGTCTTTTCTCTCTCTCCACATCAGAGGACATGCTGCTGGAGACAGACACTGAGCAGTGAGAGGAGACCTGTGTTTTAAGCAGGCCGGAGTCTCTGCTCTGCACAGTATATGCATTAATAACCACAAAAGCAACCCTGCACTACATAATGAACATATGGAAGCAGTTTTACTACTTAGATAGGATCTCTGAGCCAAAGAAGTTGTCTGATTTGTCAGCATCTGGGAAGCAGCTCCATTGAGACATGACTGTATAGTCCTAGCTATGTATCCAACCTTATTAAAGACTTATGCTTTAAGTCTGCCTCTAATAAAAACCTGCTTTGCTAGAAGTTGGGCTTCCTTACCCTGCAGGAGTCACCTATTTTTAAGGGAGGGTTAGTAGCATTTGCTACTGAACTGGTAAAACACTTCAAGCTCTTAAACCACCTGCTTATTTTTCAACAATACATATGAGCTTAGCTGAGTTTTCTGAAAAACAGGCAGTGGTGGCCTCTGTCAGGAAGACCAGATGTAAGTCACTGGCAGACCATAGCATGACCACAGTGCAGAGACAGAGATGAGAGGGCAGTTGTCCTCTATAAAGTGGGCCAGATGATGACAGCTCTTTGAAGGGGGAAGAAACCTGGAAGTTAGCTGGCATCCAGGACCCAGAGGACTTTATTAATTAGGTGCTTTGGGTATCTGGCTATCAGGGATTGCCTACCTTCCCCAGCAGTGTTTGAAGCCCATGGGCTATAGCCGGAGGCAGAAGCACTATGCAATGGTGAGTAAAACCATCCCTGGTTCCAGCTGGTGTGTAAACCCTTTATTGAAGGGGAGCTGCACTGATTTATATTTACTGGAAATCCAGTTTGAGGCTATCCGGCGGAAGCCAGGTCTGATACGTGTTGGTTTTGCTGAGAGCTATTATTCCTCTGACACGGCTTGCTGCCTGGATTTAGTTCCTCATGTGTTCTTGGTTTATGTTTCATGGCCAAACTGGCCTCAATCACTCGAGGCCAAAAACAAGATTAAAAAGATTGACGTCTGCTAATGGCTGCTTGGTGGTTTTTCTGGGGTACTTTATCAACCCTGTCACAACCAATAATAGGAAGGAGAAGAATCCTAAAGGTCTTGGAGGTCCTGCAAACCTAATTCCTCTCTGCTGATGGCTGCAGCTATTTCCCCATGCCTCAATCACCTCTGCTGTGCCAAGGGCTGGCCTCCGAGTTTGCTTTCCCCTTCTTGACTCTCTAGAAGCTCCTGTGGAGAGGCTAGAAGCTGCTGGAGCTCCAGTTCAGAGGCTACTGATTAATGCCAGTTTCTCAGCCAAAAGCACACGCCATTCACATTCAAATATTGCATTGCTCCTCAGCAGACAAGAGACACGGGCTGAAGGAAACACTGAGGACCCTTGTGGCAGTGTCTGCCGGAGTCCTGTTTATGTAAAGTTTGCCAACAACAGCGCTCGTGAGGACTCCAGAGTATTTTCTTTGCTCTGGGGATTAGTTTGGAGATTCAGCTGGGAAAACGGACATCTCTCCCCCCCGCCCCGTGTGATGCCCCTGAGTCCTGAAGTCGTCTAGGGTATTTTGCACATTGTAAGGAAATATTCTCCTCCAATACACTGGATTTGTTGAAATATGCCTGGCAGGACAGCAGAACTAGTTTTCTTTGCTTGTAGAGGAGTGCTCTGCATGGCAGGAGCTCAACCAGAATGGATGGCCAGATATTGCAGATTGACGTCAAGGCATGAGCCTGGAAGAAGAGATTTGGCTGCTAAGGGGACTTTGCACTCAATTAAAAAGAGGACAAGGGGGAATACTTCTCAGGAACCCTCAAATGTCCTGTTTTCTCCCAATGTCTCAAATTCTTTCTTCCTTTTCTCAGGCATGTTCCTAGCCTGCTCTGCCCAGTTAGGGGTTTAGGTTTTGAGAAGGGGCATCCTGCCCTATGAGGACTGTTGTGAGTCTCCAAATTACAGGGGTTCAAGGTTTCATTCAATGCTAAATGTGAACTGTGTTAGGGAGGCAGATATATGGGGCATGTTTTGGTGGCCTGGGCCCCTCCCAGGGGGAGTCAGCAAGAGGGGAAGGCCCTGGAGCTGTCACAGAGCACATGAACTAAGACCTTGACGCTTGGCCAACGGGACCAGGAACTCAAAGGGACTTATCTGGTAGGGAAAGGAGGCAGTGATACCTTACAATAAAGGACCAGAAAAAAAAAAAAAAAAAAAGCTGGGTTGGGGGGCACTGCCCTCACAGGGTGGTGGTATCGGGCAGGGACCTCCATCCCAGTGCTCAGGTATCGAGGAGGCACAAAGGCTGTTCTCTTTCCAGCTCCTTCTGTTTGTGACACTTGCATCAGAGAAGCAAAAATGAGCCCCTATCTTTTAAGATAAAAGGGATATCAGCTTTCATGTTTTTTTTCTCTTATTGTCAGAAATCAGGTCAAGGGGTTGGGTTAAACAATTGCTGACCAGCCTTTCCTCCGAGGTAAGAACAATTTAACTCTCTTGCTTCGCACTGCACTGCCTTTTCTCAGGTTAACTTTTGTGATAGGGAGGTGGACACAGAAGCTGCTTGGCCATACTGGAGGACAGTTTATTCCTTCCTCACACTTTTAGTTTAACTCTGAGTTGGCACTCTGTCTCTAAGTTATTGCACCACAGGTTAACACTAGGAGAAAATATTATCCAGATTTTTATAGCATGTAAATGACTTCTAATTCACAGGAGAGTTTCCATCCTTGTGAAGACCATTCTGCCAGTTATTGCTTTGGAGTGTTACATCAAACTGTGAGGCTCACAGGAACAAGGACAAGTGAAGATTTTCTCAAGACAAGATATCCATTTAGCTTCACTGTATCCCCAGAATCCTGTTAACCTGAGAGAGATGAAATCCATATCTGAGCCAGACAGTTACTTCCCCTCAGTAAACTCAAGCCAATCTTCTGAACCTTTGTTGTTCAGAGAGGGGGAACCTCAGTCAAGTCATTCTCATTTTTTTTAATTTGCAAAAAGCTAAATCAGATTGAGATTCAGAAATGCAGGCACTCCTTTTGCAAGTCTTCATCACTAAGGGCTCCAACATTGTTCATAGCAAAGGTCTCTTGTCCAGCCACAGGTCTGATGCCACATCACTCAATCCCCTGCTGAGATTATCAGTCTCATGGCAGTCACAGGCAGGACAAGTCTTGTGAGGAGCAGCTGAGGCATCTGGGATTGTTTAGCCTGGAGAAAAGGAGGCTGAAGTGAGACATCACTCTCTACAACTACCTGAAAGGAGGTTGTAGAGACATGGGGGCTGGTGAATTCTCCCAAGTAACAGGCAATAGGACAAGAGGAAATGGCCTCAAGTTGCACCATGGGGGGTTTAGATTGGATATTAGGATAAATTTTTTACACTGAAAGGGTTATTAAGCATTAGAATAGGCTGCCCAGGGAGGTGGTTGAGTCACCATCCCTGGAGGTATTTAAAAGATGGGTAGACGTAGTGCTTAGTGATATGGTTTAGTGATGGTTTCTTATCAGTGTTAGGTTGATGGTTGGACTGGATGATCTGAAAGATCCCTTCTAACATAGGTAATTCCATGATTCTATAAAACCCGAACATCTTGCTCATTCCCACTGCCCTGGCAAGATCCTCACTTGAGCAAGGCATCCAAGATGCTTTGGAGCTGGGGTGCAAGTGCTAGTCTCAGTCACTGCTTCTGAGAGAGGTATTAAACAGTACCAAGAACCTGCAGGAAGCCACTAGTAAAGTGCAGGCTGCAGGAAACTCGGATTTGTTTTTGAATCAGATCTGTACCTGTCCATCTGGCAAGACTGAAACTGATTCCAGCTCAGGGGATTATCCTATCCCTGCTGCAGTGGTTTTCAGTATTGTTTTGAACTCAGGTTTGCGTGGAAGAAAATTGAGAAGCAGAGAAGGGGAGGTGCTGCTGGAGGAAGAAATGAAATGTCATTCTTCTCACCCCAATGCTAGCTGGTCCTGGATAAACAAAACCCAAGATGTACATATTGAAATTACATTTGTCTTATCTGAGATCAGGCATTGCTGGAAACAGAACTTGTGAAACAACAGTGAGAGAATAACAATTTTCACTGGTAGGGAACAAGCTGTTCTTGGAGTGTATAGGGGATTTTGACAGTCTCATCAACAGAAAGAGCCTATTATAAATGCTGCCCGATTCATGCTACATGTAGTCCAGACCCGCTGCGGGACCCAGCTCGGGCACAGAGGGAGGGGAGAGCCTCCACGTGCTTCATAATTCCATCAGATGTCTATCTGCATCTTCAGGCACCTAAATATCATTAGCAATCTGGCTATGCCTCCCTCTATGCCTCATTTTCAAGTGTGATAAACAGAGCATCTTATCCCAGGGCTGCTGAAGGAAAAAATGTGCTGAAGGCCAGAAGGTGCTCAGATGCTTTGGTGACAGAGACAGCACCAAGTGCCTTGGGTACTGAGGAAGTCATCAAGGAGGGCTGGGTTTCTGCGTAGGTCCCCTGGTAGATGGGACAAACCTGTATACTCGGGTCTGAGCCCCGTGGCAGGGGGCTGAGGTGTGCGGGCTGCAGGCAGGGCACAAAACAGTGAGCCCAAGGAGACAAGAGCACCAGAACTTCTCCCAATATCCATTACCGATCTCTGTGTCCCCCAAATCTCTCCCGCCTCACATATGCAGAGCACAGAAAACCAGGGGGGCTGAGGAAGCGTGGCATCCTGCTCACCTGCAGCTGCAGCAGGGTGAGCTCTGGGGTCTCTCCCCCCACCACTTCTGCCTTGCAGTGGGGAGCACAGACTGTGGTTTTGCCCCACTAGGCTGAGGACAGAGACCTGGATGTGCACAGAGCCCTCGAAGCATCCCTTGGCTCTCTGTTACCTTTATCTTGTTTGCTACTATACTGGGACCATTGCCTGGCTCGGTTTGAACTCCGCTGCTGTTTTCCTGGATCACATTAGCAGCAGTGTTACCAAAACGCTGCGTTACAAGAGCCTGAGCTGTCAGATGTGCTTGATTTGCGTTCAGCACAACTCCGGATGGGCTCAAGGCTACACAGAAGCAGATCCTATTGCAAGACTGGGGTCTTGGAGCGTGCAAGTGTGTGTGTGCATAAGGGTTCATGTATTTAGAGAAATAACGTTTCCCCTCCATCCAAGGCCAAGAGACTGAAATCCAAGCAAGCCTAAACTTCTTTACCATTGACGCCATAACAACATTTGAGGTTTAGAAAAGAAGCGGAAAAAATGTGTTGCTGTAGTAAGGGAATTGTAATAAGATCTTAGCCTTGGAATAACGCGCTCTTTAATGCAGCAGCAAGCTCTGCAACGCTTCCGCCTCCTTGAGATTTGTGAGGAGAGATGTGCCCCAAAGAATGCTAGTTATTCTGAATGAGGGGAAAACGCAGCTGAGGGTGAATGGAAAGACATCCAGGAAAAACAGAGAAGCACTGCTGTTCTCTTCGCCTCCCAGATCCCACCTCCCTCCCTGTGCTCGAGCAGAAGTGTAACACAGCAGCCTGGAGGGGTTCGTAGAAGTGCTTCACAGAAGCACTTAGAAAGAGTGAGACTGCAGCATCGAGAGGAGGACACAGGGAGGACCTGGCTGCAGTAGAAAGGCATGAGCCCTCGCTGGGAGAGGTGGCAGGCGGCTCTCTCTGGGGTAGTGCTCCAACAAAGCTGGCCTGTGAAGTGTTGCACCTTGCACACACACCTCTGCTTCTCTTTCCTTCACAGCTGATGCATTTATGCATCCTAAAAGCTTTGAGAGCTTTTATCCCAGACAGCTGGTTGTCCTGACCTACACCTACTTGTTTCTGGCCCATAGTGACCAGAGTTGTGTGTGGATGAAGCCAAGACTAAGGTTGCCTCCCAGGGCTCAGCAGCCACTGGATCCATTGAAATGCAACTCCAGGTGGAAGCTGTGGGGCAAGAAGACAGCAGAGGAGACTCCAAACAAGTGCTCACTTGCTCCTCCAAGTCTGGCCAGGGAGAATGTTTCTTCCAGAACAGATTTCCTTTGGTTGTACTTCAGAGTACAAAAGCTGCAGCTGGCCTTAGTACTCATGGAGAGCAATTAAAGGTAAGAAAGGCTGCCCTCCACATTTTCCATTCTTAAATAACCCTGTGTGATCTGGGTTGTCATCCACAAGCTCAGCACCATATATTCAATGATATCAGAGCTGACTAACAACACAGGTACATTACCTGGGGTTGTAAGAGATAGCTCAATGAGAAACATCAGTTCAGTGCTTGATTATTATGGAAGGAATAGAGGACAGTGAAGAAAATATTATTTTTCTATGATCAACCCATAGTGTGCCAGCACCTTTGCACAGTCTTGATTCCCTTTCTCAGAAAAAAGCAAAGTTTGGTGGAAGACTGCTTTTGAGATTATGTTACCTATTTTAGAGATTTGAGATTTGAGTCCAGGTATTCATGCAGAACAGAGAATTAAGGTCTGGAGGCTCCTCTGGTTTATCATCGGGATGAAGCCAACACTCCAGACACAACTCCAGCAGAACCACTGTGTTGTTACTTGGAAATTGGCCAGGTTTGCAGCTGAGGCATTATCAAAATGCACTGTCTGCGAGCAAGATCAGTCCAAATCTTTGAGATTACAATGAAAGCTGAATATCAAACAGAGGTTAGTCTGGATTTCACCACAGAAACATACATTTCATTAGGGCTAATGAGACAGCAGTCTGAGACCTCAGCACCTGGGATCTTGACCGTGTGGGTAGCTACCACAGGACAGATGTACAATATGTATACAGCGAGATCTTATCAGCACAGCTCATCCCAGCGTGCCAGGCCCAGTTATTGATGCAAATTACACTGTTTGCTGACAGAGCTGTCTCTGTGGTGTAAAATCCAGGGAAGACTCAAGATATTAAATGGATACTGAGCAGAAGTTTCTCCTTGCTGCATGCTAGCCATGTAGAACTTAGGTGCTTGGTCCTAGCTGCTCACCTAGGAGCTCTCTGCAGGCAGAAAAGAGCTTTTCTGGAGAGTGATTATTTCACTTATCTTCGACACTGAGGCGTCTGAGACAACAAGTTTAGACTAGACTCCCACATTAGATGAGATAAATTCCTCACAAGAGTTCTTGAATTTTAATTCTGTCTTCAAATCTATTGCTGGCAGCTTGAATATTTCCTTGCAAACTTTCTTTTCTCTACAGTTTAAGGGAAAAAAAAGTTCACTGTTCTAACTTAGTGAAGACTTGAGCAGGTATGGATTTGTAGAGTAAATCCTTATTCAAGTTTCAATCAAATTTTAAATAAAGCGGCTAAAACCAGACAGCAATAAAATGATGGCAGTAACCACTCTTTTCACCAGTGATGGGGTATTGGATGTAATAGGACTTAGTTTTCATAAGTTCTTCCTAATTATGGTTATTGTATTATTAACTCTCTATTCTTTTGGGTTACAAGGGATAAACTTTAATGGAATTTCTGTAGCAGCCACAGTTGCTAAATCGAAAAGAGAAGTCACTGTAACCGTGAGAGACGTGCTAACTGCTGGCCTGATCCTGCCACCCAGTGTGCATGATATTTGCTTGCTTGAATACTCCTATTAATCTCAGAGGAGCTATTTACACACAGAAGCATTACAGGTTCACACCAGCCTTCAGAAACATGGCAGGCGTTTGATGCATTCAGCCACTAATTCTGCAAAGGGAATTAGGACAGATCTTCTGATGGAGAATATGGATTTTTTTCACTACTTTGTTAATAATTGTGTTCTCACACATTCATCAGCCATGGGACTGGGTATAAATACATACCCAGGGGTAATTCTAATGGATAGTCAGATTTTTAATTAACATCTGGAAAGAATTTTGAACTATTTCTCACGATAGTTATGCAATTTAGGACAGAAAGCATAGGAGAAAAGCTGAATTTTTTTCCCCTTATCTATGTTTAATGAGAAAATTTTGTCTATGAAACAAGTGGATGAGAAAAAAAATCCTCAAACAGTAGATTTTCAGTCATAGACAACAAAAATATGCTCATTTACTGGTAGATGTACAAAGTATCTATATTTTGTTTATTGGCCCCTTGCAGAAACTGGTCATGCATGTCTGGAGTAAATCATTTGTATTTTCAAACATAACAAACCGAAAAGGCAATGTGCAGGATTTTTTAAAAACCACTCTGTTGTACATGTGCAAACTTATAAACTTTGCTGCTTTTGCAGGGGTGTAGCTGAGGACAGAAAGTTATCCTTTGAGTTTGGGTGGTTTTGTGAAATACATTTGAAAAACCCCACAATATGCCTCCTAGAGTCATAAGTCAGTGGTTGGGTGACTGGTTTGAATTAGGACAACGAACAAAGACGAATGAAACACAATCCTGCACGTCTGTACATTCTGGAGGCTTTCCTCTTCATTTGGTGTCAGTACTGAACCAAAAGTATTTAGAGAGGCAATATTATTGAACACAACACATAGGAAGCAAAGCACAATTTTTGTTAGGGGTAAGTCATCCCTTAGGCAGAAGCATTCCATCAGTCTTACTGCATTTCACTGCACTGAACTATGGTTAATTTGTGGTCGGAAAAAATAGAGGCACTGTGGTTATTGAAAATTATATACTGTGTTTCCAGTTTAAAGGGAAACAAAAGGCATGTGTTGTAAATATAAACTTTTTTCTTTAATTTTAAAACAAAAGCCAATCCGAATGGTCAGTTTGGGTTCTATTCAGCTTCTATAGTAACTATGCTATTTCACTGCCCATTTAGGAAAAATTTCTCCAGTGGGAAAAAGGAAATCAGTACAGTTGAAGAACTGGCAGCTACAAGTTCCTGTTCCTGTGTCAAGCTCTTTACAACGGTTACAGTATTTGTTGGTACAACTAGAAAAAGAACATTCTTCTTTTGAGCAATGACAATTATTAGCCATTAGAACGAAATGCCAACACAAATGTTGGAATCTCCCATCATTTGGGATCTTTAGTTCAGGAGCATAGCTTTTTCCAGAGGATATATGCCAAACATTACAGGCTTGAGGCAGGAATTGCTTGTTAAGGCTTGTTTCTTAGGAGGTCAGGCTAAATGATCAAATGATGGTTTTGACCTTAAGATTTTTGGCTTAGGGATTGCCATTTGGGACATGTTTTTTTATATAGTTGGGCCTTGACCGTAGGAATTTCCTTAACACAGATGTGTAATTTTGATGGTGTTCTGTGTATATTTTGCATTCAAAAGATTGTTTTTTTCTGCAAGTCACTGAGCCCTGAATGTTGCCTACTGTTTGTCCAGGAGAGATAATCAGAAAGTCAGAAATGAAAGATTGTCTTATTTTTGATGCAGTATTTCTGAATGAGGAAAGCTTCATCTTCCAAGAGGATGTATGAATGTTGCCAGCTTGAGTAACACACTGAGGATCTCAAAACCCAAAAGCCTGTGTTTCTGGGGATAAGAGAATAATTCCTGGTAGCTTGGTGGCACAGAAGGCAGAGGTCCTCTATGGACGCAGGAGGGATGATGGAGGATTTTGTACTGCTGGACTAACTGGCTGCTGAATTGAGATCGTAGAATCACAGAATGGGTTGGAAGGGACCTTTAAAGGTCATCTAGTCCAGCCCACTCTGCAATGAGCAGGGACATCTTCAGCAGGGACAGCTTCAGGTTGCTCAGAGCCCTGTCCAGCCTGACCTTGAATGTTTCCAAACATGGGGCATTTACTGCTTCTCTGGGCACTGTTTCACCACCCACATTGTAAAAAATTTCTTCTTTATATTGAGTCTAAATCCACCCTCTTTTAGTTTAAAACCATTACCCCTCATCCTATTGCAATAGGCCTTGCTAAAAAATTTGTCCCCATCTTTCTTATAAGCCCCCTTTAAGTAGTGAAAGGCCACTATAAGGTCTCCCCAGAGCCTTCTCTTCTCCAGGTTGAACAACCCCAACACTCTCAGCCTGTCCCCATAAGAGAGGTGCTCCAGCCCCCTGATCATCTTTGTGGCCCTCCTCTGGACTTGCTCCAACAGGTCCATGTCTTTCCTGTACTGAGGGCTCCAGAACTGGACACAGTACTCCAGGTGGGGTCTCACCAGAGTGGAGTAGAGGGGCAGAATCACCTCCCTTGACCTAATGGCCATGCTGCTTTTGATGCCAAGCTGAATCAGTTTCTTCCTGCTGTCAATGGGTGGTCACAAATCTACACATCTAGTGGCTTTTTTGGGGGTAAAATGTCCCTGCTTCCAAAAGTGACCTTGAAGCAGAAATTTTGAACAAGTCACAAGCCTGTTTTGCCCAATTTTGTGCAGCTTCTAGTTCCCCAGGGCTATAATCAGTGTGTCACTTGGCCTTGGGGAATGTGCTCATATTATATTGATAGATCTGCAGTTGGGCATTAATAACAACCATTACTGGTTCAGCCAGGGCTAGAAACAATGGAAAAAATCTCACGATAAACTCTCAAAACTTGGCTGCAATTTTGCAAGCACAAGTAGTTTTGGAAACTTCAGATAAGCTTCCAAAGGTTTGGATTCAGGTCCAAACAAAACCCGAACTCTAAAATTATGAGGCTTGTGCATCACTAGCACGTACTCATATATTTACTTCCATTAGGAAATATTAAACATTTTATGGATTTTTGCATGCCCCAGTTGGTTCTCTGTGCTGGCTGGGATTGCTATAGTCCCTCTGCCTTTGCAAATATATAGACATCAATAAAGATGAACAAAGCTGGGCAGCCAGATTCTAATTTATGCTGATCATGTTGGATGGCTCAGGGCACTTCAGCACACATGCTTAGCCAGTGACCTTTCACACTCCCCTTCTAGATCAAAGCACTTTATTCGTCCACTTCCAGGAAAATCACAAAGACAAAATTCCCATTCAGCATGTCTTTATTAATCCACAAAGGGCCAAATCCCGATGCCTTTAATCTGCTCCTACTCGTCACCGCAATGATTTAAAGAGTAAAGCATTGTCTTCAGAGTTTTGGACCCAAAATCAGTGTGTAGAATGGCCAAATTCTTGGTGGATGTAAATGAAGACAGGACCACTGCTTTCAGGCAGGATCTCTATATCTCTCAATATTCCCTTAAGGCAAAAAATTCTCTCTTTGAATTTGACAAATCCTGAGCAGAAGTTAAATTTCTCTGATCCATTTTCTACTTTGCTGTTTTCAGCTGAATACTGCCTGTCTTCTTGCAGGAATTTGTTATACCAGGTCTTGCCTGGTTTGGGCAATTAGCACCAGGTGACCTGCGGAGAGGTACGCAGGACTGGGCAGGTTCTCAGTGCATGATAGCATCTAATTAGATAATGCCTAATCCGGGTTTCTGATAATACAGATTTCTCCAAAACTAAGTGCATTCAATTTCTAGCAGTGTTGACGCAAGAAGATCTATTCGTTGCAATCTGTTCGGGTCTCTGAGTCTCATTCTCAGGCTGTAACAGGCGATCTCCCACAAAACTCACTTCCAATTTACAACTGTGTCAGTGAAAGGAGAATCAGGGCATCTGATGCCCACACATATGAGAACAAAAAGCATTTTTGGCAATTGCGGATTGGTCACAATTTCAATTTTCCTCCTCCTGATTAATTTCCATACTTCTAAAAAGACAAACTTCTGTTCACTCCTTATGGTTTATGTTTGCTTGTGTTTAATACTATTTAAATGCACTTTAAAATATCAAGCAAGCTCAGTTTCTTTCTGGTGCTGTGTTTCCTCTTCAAGCAATGTTCTCAGTCTGACTAAATCCCAATTAAAAAAATGCACAATACAACTATTTATTTTTATTTTTTATTTTTTCATCATAATCACTTCAAGGATAAAAGAATTGGTTAAAAACATTGCAATGAATCTATTTCCCTCTAGAGAACATCTGGTTTTCTACTCAGCACCTTTTCTCTGCTTTCCACAAATGTCTGTTTTAATTAAGAATTTAAATACATTTAAATAAAATTGAAAATTAAATTTTATAACTAATGCTTGGAACAGATGACAAACTTAATGTTTGAGTCTTGCTGAAAATACCAAGATTTTTCCCAGTAAGCATTTTTCGGGGGATAGCTCAAGGAATTTCTCTTTTATGAATGTTTCACCTGGCACACAATATGCCAGATGAAAACCAACTAATAGTTAGTGATAATTACCCAAGATTGAAATTTCTGCTTATATTAATTTTTAATGATGGTTTTGAAATATTAAAAGCAAGGAAATGGGCAAATCAGATGACAGATTCATAACCTAGATGTGATGCCGCAGATAGGTTTCATAAAATGAAGATGAATACATGCTTTTAATGAGCTAGGACAGAAGTAATATGTTAATGAAACATCAATTTTTAGATGTCTGACCAGAGAGAAGTTCCTTCTTCCTGCTAGAGTTTGGATGGAAGTTCAGTTGAAGGTGTTTATCACACACTTTACAGAATTAGATAACAAGAGTAGGATTGCTTGGTTCACTATTGCCATGCCTCTGTATGGGGCAGTGACGTGTTCCTCCAGACCATCAAAGACCACTGACCTCAGCACATGCTCAGGATGCTCCAAGGGTGGTCGGTTTTACATGTTCAAAGCTCTTCTAAGGGGCCTGCAACGGCTCTGAGTGGTGTGAAAAAATAAGAATTTGCTAGGCATAAATGCACAGTAGTACAAATGGTGCAACATTAAACTGCTAGAGCCACAGCAAGTCAACATATGTGCAGACATACTGAGCTGAGAGGCTGTTATTTCATCTTCAGTTCATACTCTTGTGCCTGGCTTTTGAAAACACACCATTTTGTACAAGTTTGTGCATACGTGGATTTTTGCATCACTTTGCAGTCTCTGTAGCCTTTTGTCCTTTCATGACCATGGTCACAGTCCTCCACATGGCATCTGTAGGTTGCCTGCAGGACAGAGGTATGCTCTGATATAGGGTTTGGGTATTTGCATTGTGAATAATGACTTTCGTTAATATAAAATGTCCCTGAATCAGTAGATGCTGCTGGAATCCCTTTCTACCCTTATAGCAACAGTCTCAAAACCTTTTGCCTCAAACATGCAAGCCAACAAAAGCCAATGTGTGTTTTAAGAGCACTGGCCACTCAGAGTTTTGTTGTAGGCACTGAAAGCAGAAGGATATTTCTTACCTCCAGCTAATTGCATTACTTCACTAGCTTCCTTGCCTTGTCTCTTTCTGTGTCTTTCCCAGAGCAAGTGTGCACTTAGCACTGCAGCAGTGCTAAGAAAGAGCATTCCTGATACAGCCACATGCATTTGCTATACAGCCTCAACAGACTGCCTCTTTAGCCTGGGTCCCACTCAAATTCACAGGGACTTGATGAGACGTAACTCCAGTTTCTGAAAGGCTTTATGCTCCTTGCTGCCAGATAGCTTGTTTCAGACAAGCGCTAAAAAGGCCCAAGTTACTACCCCAGCTCTGAGGGTTTGGCAGCACAATGAGTGATTTCCAGCCCACTGACCTGGCTCGCACAATCTGAGTGTAATTCAGCATCTCCTGGCAGGACGCTCACACTGTTGCCTGCTTATGGGTTTGTGCCAACTAGATGCTTCATTCCTGTAGAGGATGAAAGGGGGACATGTACCAAGTAGATGTTTCATCTTTGAAAGCCTTATGCTTTCTTTGTTTTACTTATAATGATTTTCATGTTCTAGTTTATTTGCCTGAAGGACAGCATGCTGACGGTAATCTAGAGCCACAAAAATGATCAGAGGGCTGGAGGACCTCTCCCATGAAGATAGGCTGAGAGAGCTGGGGTTGTTCAGCTTGGAGAAGAGCAGGCTCCGGGGAGACCTTATAGCAGCCTTCCAGTACCTGAAGAGGAACTACAGGAGAGATGGGGGTAGTGGTTTTAAACTGAAAGAGGGAAGATTTAGATTAGATATTAGGAAGAAATTCTTTACTCTGAGGGTGGTGAGACACTGGAATAAGTTGTCCAGAGAAGTTGGGGATGCCCCATCCCTGGAAGTGTTCAAGACCTGGTTGGATGGGACTTTGAGCAACCTGTTCTAGTGGGAGGTGTCCCTGCCCAGGGCAGGGGGGTTGGAACTCAGTGATCTTTAAGGTCCCTTCTAACCTGAACTATTCTATGACTTTATAATTTTTTGGGAATAACGCAGAAAAGTTCAATATCAGTGAGCTTCTGGAAACGGGGATCCACAGCTCTTTGGTAAGAAGACGGCAATGAGAAACCTTGCAGTGGGTCAGCAATGGGTGTCCCTCGCGAACAACTCCCTGGCCTCAGAAAAGTGATGCCAGGCTTTAGAAACCCAAAGAGGGGTTTCTGCAGGGACAAGAGTTGCAGTTCTGTTCTGGACCTCTTCCATCTAAATGTGGAGAACTGTAAATAAAACATCTGCAGGAGAAAAATCTGGTTCGATCAATTTATGCCCATGTTGTACTTTGTTATCAGCCATAAAATCAATAGTATTTGTGCTGGGTATGGAGTAAAACTATCACCTTTTAATCTCAATTGGCAAGCTGGAGCTAGGGGTGGGAGTGCACAACACTGGCAAGTCTAAGACTCACACTATGCCATCGGATGGTATTATCAGCCAATGAAGTTCTTCCATGAATACTGGACTTTTCCCAGCAGACAAGTGTTCAGCTGGCTGCAGCAACAGTCAAAGGAGACATCCTACAGGAGGGAAAAAGCCTCTTATGTTCTCATCACTCAGTAAACATGAACAGAGTAAGTACATGGATGCCGCCATTATAGACTTTTTTCCAATTTCTGTGCAGTGTTCACATGCTCCAAAAATGCTGTGCATTCTGCAGGCAGGGACACACTGCTGCAAACCAGAATGGAGGATGCATGCCCCTGAATTTTATCTAACATCTAACCTTGCTTTGATGCTATCTCAGAAGGGGAAGGTCAGGGAAAATTGCTATCTTTCCCCAATAAATTAGGTAGATAAGCAAAGTCCTGCAATACTAGTTGGCAAAGAAGACTGCCTCTTTAAAGTCAGCTTGCTGCAGCGGGATGGGTCGGTGGGGTGGATTGGCAATGCTCTGAGCGCCCGAGCTGATGAGGAGGTCTGGGCCACCAGCTCTGAGTGCCACAGAGCTGATAGGAGCCGAGGCCATGACCCACACAGCTCAGTGGCAAACATGTGAGGCAAAAGTCCCTTTTGGCCCAGGCTGTGAGTGATTATAGAGCTTTAGCCTTGAGGTTCGGCCTGAGTGTGACAGCCAAGGCCGGTTGGCAGAATAGCTGAAGCACTGGAGACCCAAAACCTGGAAATCAAAGAAGAGCTGAAGAGGGAAGGAGAGGGCCTTCATCTTCACCCCTGAGGGGCTAAAAGTTTCTTTCCAGCTCTTCGATACCACGTAGCAGACACATCCACGGGGCTCACTGTGCTGTCCCTGGTCACTGTGGTCATCTCACACCATGTCCTCTCTGTCCCTCCCTTCCTTGTGTGACCTGGCACCGATGGCATTGCCACACTGCGTGACGCAGCACCACCGCTGGCAGAGGGCACACTCACGTCACACGACTGGCACGCTGTGGGGCAAGGCCCCCCTTTTCCATGTCAGAGGCTCACCTGTTTTCAAACTCAGTAAGGACAAACGGTATGGGAAGTCGTGGGGGAAGATGCAGTAACATCACAATAAAAAATGTTAAGTAATCAGCAGGAAATTAAACGGAAAGTGAGGAGCCAGCTAGCTTTCCAGGGGAAGTCAAAGGATAAGTGTGAGTGTGTATATTTATTTATTTATACCTCTGTGTATATATATATATTTATTTATTTGCATCTATTTAGAAAATGAGGATGGTTTTAGAAAAGGATTTGCAAACATCCTGTATTTCCTCTGCTGTACTATTTCCTCAGACAATGTGGGTGATTGATGTGTGGGGGTTGCTACACATCTATTTCCTATTGCAGACAGAGCTATTACTTAGGTAATCAATATTTAATCTCTATTAGGGGAGTAATTTTTAAGCCTACTTTAAAAAGCGCATCTGCAGCTCTTGATATAAATCACAGCCAAGCAGAGCTGTGCTGGACTCAGTCTTCTGTATCTCAAGGGAGCAACAGGGCTTTGCAAGGAGGGGGAGGCAAAGGAAGAAAAGAAACTCAAGAAACTTTGATAGCGCTGACTGTTTCAGGCTATGGAGGAAGTCCAAAATAGCACAGACTTGATTCACCACCTGATTTTTATGAGAGTAGGAGAGAACATGGGGAAAGGGTGTCAGCATCTGTCCTGCGGTGAGTCAGAAGCTGCAGCCAGAGCTGCAATGATCCCTCTCTCCTCTGCTCCCAGAAAGAGGTTTGGTCAAAGCTGAAACATTTTTGCAGAGATATGTCAGTTTGTAGCTGGAAGGGCTTAAGACAGGCTGATAGAGACAAGCTCAACTGCTAGAGGCTCACTAGGAATGCGGAGAATCAGATTTAATCCTTTTCCTACCTAATTTGGAGTGATCCAGGATGAAGATGCTGGCCTGGGTCAAGTAGAGCAGAAATTTGAATCAGTTCTGGTCAGGCCTTTCTTGTTTCTTATTCAAGGCGTAGTTTCAAAGCAGGCTCAAGAGACTGAGTCACCAGGTTTTTGCAGCATGCCCAGGATCCAGCACACCCAGCATGCAGCATACCAAGGGATAAGATGTGAACTTCCCTGCTCCAGTGGCCAGACTGGTCCCAGTTCAGGTGGTGCTTACAACAGTGTGAGCTGAGGGTGTTTCTCCCTGACCCCCCCACCTCCAGCCCAGCTGCTCTGCAGCCCACCCCGGCTGCCTCAAGGGAACACGAGGACTCCTAGCCTCTCCCCTTCAAAGACCTCCATCACCTTATAGCAATACAGACTTTTATGCTAAAATGCTCTTCTTCAGCACGCAGAGCTACACAGAAGGTGAATTGAGTAGGAACTGGACGGTGTAACTTTCCTGCCTTTGAAGTAAACGTTGTGCCAATTTTAACAATACTTGAAGAAATCAAGAAGAAGGTGGCGATGAGACATGTACCTGTGTGCCCAACACTGAAATGTACCCAATACACCAATTTTCCTACATGTTGCAATGACATAAACTTGTTACGGTTCTCCCCCACTGCTAACTGCTCTTACAGAAATACACACAGGATTGGGGCACCTTTAACAGTGAAGAGACGTTTTGTTTGGATGTGACTTGGCTAAAGACTATGAGAAAACATTTAGACATTCAGCATAAAGAAAAGGGGGTGGGGGAGGCCGAAATTTATCAAAAATAAACACTGAGTCAACACAGCTTCATTATTTGCAGTCATGGTTCAAGGCCAGCAGAATGCACCGGCACACAAAGGGCACGCTGGCCCAAGGCTGCTGAAAGTTAATATTGTGCAATGTTTCTGCAGATGTGGAATCACAAACTAGTCTGAAAACCAAGGCTCAGTTCAGCAGAGATCGAAATCAGCAGAGAGAGTGAGCACAGAACAGCATCAGAAAGCAATATGTAGTGCACTCCTGCTAAAAAACCCCAACATTTATGCCCTTGGTTTGTTTGCTTCCAGGTCTCTCCTTTCTGACTGTCACCAAATGCTTTGTGGCTTGCTTCTGGGCTCCTCTTTGGAGAGGACATCAGCGCTTTCCAGAATTAAAAAAATTATTCCCTTAGTGTGAATGAGGGAATAATTTATTCCAGGATCTGCTTCTTACAGACAGCGCAGATGTGCCAGGGTTGGCTCTGGTTTATGAACAGCAGGGACACAGGTTTTTTATCTCCAAAGGGAGCTAACCCTGTAATGCATCGACTTCTGTGGTCACCGCGTCTCCTGCCTGGCATGAGCCAAAGACAGTATCTTGACTTATTTCAAGACTAATGCTGTATGCTTACTGGTTTAATAAGCCCGAAGTGCCTGTCCAGTATATTAATGAACCTGAAGACTTCTGTCATGACAGTACAAAGCTTGATAAAATCTGTAGAGATTCTTATGTCCGACTGCTGCCCCTTCCAGGAGCTGCAGTGGAAAATGCAAGAAACACAACAAATGTTCATGAAATCATTTACGCGTAGGAAAAGCTTCAACTCTCTTTGCTAGTGGGAGTTTCTTGCTCAGCTTTGTAGGATTTTGTATCCCCTCTGAAAAGGAATATTTTGGCTCTTACCTACCTGCTGTGGATCTTCTCAATAAGTAATGGATACCCTGTTTTAAAATTTGCCTGAAATAAGACAGTTTCACTTCTTTCTCCTGCTGGGGAGAGGAAGTGAGAACAAAAATGCCTAACAGAACTTAACTACCTTTTTAATGTTCTCCTGGAAAGCACTGGGATACTGAGGATGAGACAGTTTTATGAAAGTGATGAAACAAGACATTTGAATAAAGCTGTGATGATGGAAATCACTTGCAGGAGCGATGGAAAATAGGTAGAAAACAAAATCTTTACTTGTTCTTTAGATTTTTCAGTATCAAAGATTCCTTCTGTGTTTGGCTTAAGATTGAAGGCTTGTTCATATTTCATAAAAGATAGTTTGTGCCCACCTTCTTCAAGCAGTTTGTTTTAAATTCAGAGCTCTGTGTTGGGACACATTATTTATGGTTACAGTATCAAGATGGGTTTTAGCAGCATTGGCTCCTATCCTCCTACAAATGACAAATATTTGTAAAACAGTTTAAATTGTGTACACAGAGATGCTAGATTAATAGACACAACACAGCAGAAGCCGAGCTTTTCCAGCAATGTCTGTACAGTAGTTTTGTGCTGCAACTCTGCAATGCACAGCCTTGCTCCAGAATTTACTGTTCCAGGCTTCTGCTCCAAACAGGGTTGTAAATTACCATTTCAATGGCTTAGTTTTAATTAACCATTTTCCCAAGGAAGATTCCAAATAATAAAAGTGCAGGCCATGTATATCAATTTCCAGGTTTCGTACTATTATGTAACGCTCTGCCTATTTTTGTGGGGTTTTATTATGTTTTCCAACTTTACCTAATCCCATCTAAATGATCAATATGGGTTTTTTTTTTCAGCCCTAACTCTTAAGTAACTCTCTCTAAAACCTATGTAATGCCCAATACGTTTTGTTCCTATTTGAGGGTTTACTTTATTTCAGACAAAAAAGCAATTTCAGTGAAGTTGAAATGTATGGTTTTGGTTTCAGGGCTACCTCTCTCTGACATAAAACTACTAAGCCTTTATTGAAATATATATGATTCTACCATAAACGCCCCCTTTATAGAATGCACCTGGTGAATATAATAGAAAACATATTTGTTTCTCATAAGAAACCGAGCAACTGTTCTGTAATAATATATAGTCTATTTGATATTTAAAAGGTCATAATTTTACACAAAGAAAAGAAAAATGCAGGCACAGTAAAAAGTAACATTAAAAAATGTAGCTGCACATCTCACACATCTGCTTTTGTATTACGCTAAGAGCAGCTGACCTGCATACAGCATGCTCTAATAACAGAAAGAGAGACTGGAATAATGTCTCTATAACTCACTGGCCTTCAGATTTAGCATTTCCCAGTCCATAACAATTTAAGCTTCTTATCTCTTGGGAGATAAGAACACAATTCCCATTTTTCTAGGCAGGGAGAACTGAGGTGTGGGATGGATAAATGCATTTCCAAGTGCCACACAGGAAGCCCACAGGAGAGCTGGAGCAAACCCTGGTTTGCTGAGTGTAAGATCAAGTTCAAAGAGCCTCATCTGAATGGTTGCACACAATGGTTGTGTAGTAGGACCTCCGTGAGATCACACGCTACCTGACAGTGCAGGAACATGAACTACTCCATGGGAGAATACAAACCTACTTCATGTGTAAAGCAAAGTCCATCGGATATAATGTCTCCCATGGCCCTGGGAGCAAGTCCTGACCTTGGATGTGCAGCACCAACAAGGAGAAGTCAGGTCCTCTGCATTTCCGGAGCAGGTCTAGAGGATCACCCCTCCTTCCAGTGAAACCATATAGGGGTATCACAACAACATCCAAGATTTTCCTCACCTCATGTGCACTTAAAGAAATGCAGATCTTATATGTATAACAGCTCTTACTGTATGCCATGCACCCTGGCTGGGTTGCTGCCTTTTTGAGCCTCCTTTTATTAAGACCATTGGTGAAATTCCCACTGATGAGCTCACATTTGCCCTTAAGGCTTAGAGGATAACTTGTGCCAGATCCAAATTAAGGGATTCGGGAGCCACAGCACTTAGTATTGAGAAAGCGGTATTTCAGGCACATTTGGCCTCTCAGCAGAGTCCTGTGTCTAAGCTCCACTCCTGGGCTTCCTTGCACTGCTAGGGAGAACTGTGTGCTCACAGCCCATCCTAGGAGACATCACTGTCTCAGGAGAAGACTGTCCTACCGTGCCAAAAACCCACATGGTTCTAGAGAGAATAGGATTTTGTAGTGAGTAACGAGATCTCGTTGAAGATGTCCCTGCTTATTGCAGGGGAGGTTGGACTAGATGATCTTTAAAGGTCCCTTCCAACCCAAACTATTCTAGGATTCTACAAATAAGACAGGCTGTACCTGTCTTTCAAGGGTTGTTTTAGTACTGTGTGTTGATCAGCATTTGGAAAAAAGTCAGTACTCTCAAGTCCTGTGGGTAGGTGGTCACACCGGGGTCTGGACAGCCACAATACTATCTGCTTTCTAGTCCAGCAAAACTCCTTTTTGAAGACAGTGACATAATTTCAACAGGTGGGGCTAAAGTTTCTTCCCTACTCAAAACATCAGGGAAGAAGATATCTGGATATCTTGAAAAAATGTCATGATATCTTGAAAAGCAACAGATGTGGGATGAATCCTTTAAGGATGGAGGGATCTGAATATAGCTTTCTCTTATCCTACCAGACTGCCCTACTCTGTAGGCACTAAGGGAAGCAGTAAGTACTGCTATGCTCTTGAAGGAGACTGGTGCCACTAGTTTTCCCGGCACATAATAGCTTAAATTGCTTCTCAGGTGTCTATATTAGCTTAATAACCCTTGATTCTTGATGCAAAGGACTGACTCAAAACCCTCATTTACACTAAAGCTTGTATTTGAATAAGGAACTAATTTTTTTTTTTTTTTCCAGAAGTAAGTAAGTAAGTAAGTTAGTTGTGTATACCAGCAGTAGGAAATACTGCCTTCTTTGGGCTACTGACTGCAGGTGATCTGAATGCATGAGCAGAGATGTATTTTCATTACGGTTTTGCTCTCTCTTTGAGAGCTCTTTGAACTCTCCTGGTTCTTACTCTCATCTTGAAATGTTCGGGTTCCTTTCCTTTACAAATCTTCCACATCTCCAAAATCAGATTAATGAGAAAATTATACCTTTTTGGATAAAAGTCTTTGCATATAGAAATGGCAGAAAAATATGAAAAAACAGTCTGTGCTAGCAGTTGAAGCAGGATGAGATTGTCAGAGTTGGACTCCTGGGTTCAATATTTCAATGTTCAACACTGTTGCTGTGTAAACCACTCAACAACTCTGTGCCTCGTTTTATTTCTCTGTGAATTCATGCATAAAATGTTATTATTCATTTCCCTCTCTTATTTTTTTTTACTGAACTTTGGCTGTGCTTTGCACCACACCAAACACAATTCCTGCTCACAGAAAATACAATCTGGCAAGTGGTATTGTTCATTTAGACAAAGCTCTGGGTATGCAGGTGATAAAGTCTAGAGTAAGTACTGCATCTTCCTGTTTCTTGTCATGGAATCCTAGAATAATAGAATGGTTAGGGTTGGAAGGGACCTTAAAGATCATCGAGTTCCAACCCCCCTGCCATGGGCAGGGACACCTCCCACTAGTAACAGGTTGCTCAAAGTCCCATCCAACCAGGTCTTGAACACTTTCAGGGGTGGGTTATCCTCAAATTCTCTGGGCAACCTGTTCCTGTGTCTCACCACCCTCACAGCAAAGAATTTCTTCCTAATATCTAATCTAAATCTTCCCTCTTTCTTCTTTAAAGACCACACTTTAGGAAATATAACAATGAAGATAGCACCATTGTCACCATTGTCACCACATTCTGGACCCACTTGAGGAATACATGCAGCTCCTATTGCCATGGGACTGGGTTTCTCATGGTTGTTGGTGCTGACCGCCTCGAGACACTCCTAAGAGGTGCATTAGGAAACATTAGGACCAGCAAGTAAGCACAGGGGCTGGGTTTCCCGAGGCTAAGGGACTTGCCCAAGGTTACCTAGAAAGTCTGTGGCAGAAATTTAAACCATCAAGTGTAGGTTGTGTCTTCATTACCTTTGGTCATAAGAGCTATATACTGTACAGGAGGAGAGGTGGCTGAATTGAAGACAGTAGCCTGTTCCTTGCACTGGGTTATCAGATTTCAGGTCATCATACCTGAAAAAGTTTCAGCTTGAACAGCAGCATTCAAAACAAAAGCAGAGCTGAGTGTCATGAAAGCCTTGTGGCACAGCATTATGGGGGAGGATGGCTCTTACTCATCGGGTATGGGTGACATGCAGCATCGCCAGCTTGTTGTGGGCCAAGATTAGGAGCAAGCTCTTCCTCATGCCTGTCCTGTTTGTAGTAATGGTGAACTTGGCTTAACAAGGAAGAGATTGGTTCTCTGGTTTTTTGTTTTAGTTTTTGACGTCATTGCCTTTGACTCCAGAAGTGTAATAAGCCACGGTTTGCAACAGTGTATCAAATATGCTGGTGTTGTTTGCAACTTTTACAGATTTTTTTTTCCTTTAATCAAGACACTTCCTTTTCTTAAAGAAAACAACTCCAGAACCAAGCTCCCCAGCCAGTGGTGTCTCCAGAAGCTGAGGGCCTCATGGGGGAAAGCCTGGTGGAGGCCACAAGGTCTCTGAACGCTGCACAGGACAGAGCTGCCCTCCGTTCCCCTGGGGCAGGCTGCCTGGCACTGCAGTTGGCTGGGGAATCCCCTTGCTCAGGTCCTGGCCCGATGGGCTCTTTGCTCCAGCTGCTCTTCATTTTCCCTCCCTCTTGCTAGCCTATTTATCTCACTCCCCTCCGTATCTCTGCCCCTTCCTTTGTTTTTCCTTCCAGCTAATCCCTTCCTGCTTTTCCCCTGGCCCCTTCTGTGTTACATATACACACACACTTTTCTATCCAGGGAAGTTAATTTAGATTAAGGGAAGGGATGGATTTAAGAAAAAATAGCTCTCCCTGAAAAACTCCACGTGGAGATGCCCCAATTCTGGAATAAAAGCATTTTCCAATGAACATGATCCTTTGTATATAGCAAATTAAACCAATTTGTTTTGAAATCATTCTTCTAGGATTGCAAGTGCTCATCTGATTATGGCCCAATTTAATTGGGAACATCTCCTCATGCCAAATTTGCCATAAAGACAAGATCCTGTTCCGCTCCCAGGCATGCACGGGTACCCCTCCCAGACCATTCAAAGAAAGCAATACATCTGCTGCCCAATCAACCATGAAAAAATCAGGGAGCTAACATAATATTTGCAAGCCAAACTCTGCTCACCCTTCTGCAGTACTCCTTTGTCTGTTTGGACTGCTAACTCCAGGGTGAGAAAACTTTCTCCCTCTGTTTTTTATGTGGTGCCTGGCACTGAGAGATCCCAGCCTTCATTGTACGGTCATGGCACAGCAAACAAAGGAATCAGCAGAAAGCGTTGTGCTTTCACAAGTGCCTCCCGGTCCCATGCAATCTTAACTCCCTTTGACACCCGCAGGGCAGCAGTTTTCACCCCACCCAAATTTAGGAACCAAACTTAGCCAGCTGCTCTCCAGAAGCCTCATCCACAGAAACCTGGGAGACATGGGGTCTTCTAGAGAAATGAGAGAAATGCTTCAGAGCAGAAACCATAACCTGACCCCTGGTAGAGCTTTTCCCCAGTAAATTCCAGAGCCACAGGACCAACTGCCTCAGTTAAGTGCCTCAGATTGGTTTTCTGAATGCACCCAAAGGCACTTTCCCCCAGTGCAGAGGAAATTTTATGAAGATCAATGAAAACAGTGTGAAGATGATGGGTTGAGACAGGATGGGAAAAGAACATGCCTAGAATATTTTGTGGAGCAAAGCCAGGGAGAAACAGAAAAGTTGAACTGAGCAAAGATTAATATCCAGCTGGACTAAGTAACTCTGCAGGCAGTGAAGAGCCCCACGGCTGCTCAGTGGCTCATAGAGTGGCCTCTCCACATTTCAGTGGTGTTGGGATGCAAACTTTGGTCTTCCTACTTCAAAAGCACAACTTTGTGCCTCACAAAAGTAGCCAACCTCTGTGCAACACTGGGCACTATTGCACAGAGCTCCCAGCCACAGCATTATAGCTGTATTATGGAGATTGGAGTTAATTGTGTGAAGCGTTTGGAGACCCTAGATAGACAGCTGCTGCTTCAATGGGCTAGAGCTGCCCAGAGTTTTCTGGACATGGCTATTTTTCCCATTGTCCTGGCTCAGTTGACCATGTGCTTTGAATATGGAGACGTGCCCAGAAAAATGGGAACTTGATTACAAAGTGAAGCCAAGCTCCCCATGAAGTCTTCCATGGTTGCTCACCATTGTGCTCCTGGCACTGAGACAACATGTGTCCATCAAGGTCAGAGACAGCACCCATGAACTGGAGGCATGGATCACCTTGCAGGAAGTGGTGGCTGTGTCCATAGGTGCCTGTACAGCTTTGGAAGACAATCCAGAAGCCAAGCTCAGCCTCTAAGGCAACAGTGTTTGGACAAGCCTTTGTCTTTTGCAGCAATCTGGCATTAGGATCCCTGAAATTAAGATTTCCAGTTAACAGAGTTTCATTTATGTATGTTTGCCTATCTGTAGATGACATTTGCTACATGCTATGTAGGAAGCACCCCATGCAAGTAGCAGCACATTCTCCTACCCTTGTAAATCTATTTTCTGAACTTTTGCGTGACATGGATTACAGTTTGCTTCAAAATTTTCCTCCAGTGCTCACAAGAGCACAACTAAGCCTGAAAAGCTGGCTGGAAAGCTGGCCAGACCTCTCTTTACCATTGGGAAATCCACTGAAGTTCCAGATTTAAGGCGAGAGACAGGAAATGACCTGTAGCATCAACAAACATTGACATTAATTTCAGCTGAAAGGAGACACCGGCAGCTGAATACCCGCACAAGCTCATTTCCTCTCCTCCAGCTGTCGCAGGCTCCAGTTCAGCTGAGCTGGAGTTCAGGGTTGTGGTGAGACATGTTGGTCACATCTATGCTTGTAAACTAAACAAGAGCACAGCATGGTCTGCACTCGTGTCCTAGCCCACTTTATTTTTTGGCCCAGGCACAGCGGCCGGCACCAGGGAGAGGATGGATGTCTGCTTAGTTTCTCCAGGGTTTCTTGGGAACTGTGGCCCCTCAGCAGCCCAAGCTATCGTGCTTGGTGGACCCATAGGTCCCACCTCAGTCACACGTCCCTCTTCTCTTCCTTGCATCCACCTTTCTGCTCTCCGAACTGTCCCACTCTCTTACACCACATTAAGCCAATGTTGCCTACAAGGTTATGGACAAATTCATATGTTGGTGGCCCCAAGTGAGATTCTGATCTCAGAGTCTCAGAGCCCAAGGTATCAGATTTGCCCCGTGCAACTGAGGCAAAAACATAAAAAAATCCATGCAAACACAATGTGTTTAGAAACAGGAATGTGGATGCCCACAACTCAGAAGCTATATGCTGTGTCCTACAGTCATTACTTGCTGCTACTAAGACAGAAACTTGTGAGCAATTGAGAGGCAATTCTGAATAGCTCCCTGGTTTATTGCAGGTGTTAAATGGCCAGTCCAATACTGCTATTGCCAGTCCAATATTGCTAAGGCTTCAGACACTAAGGCCAGACAAGTTATTGGAAAACAGTACAAAGTTCATCTGTTTATAAATTTCCCATGGCCTTAATTTTTTTCTTTAAAGAGATTTTGCACAAGAAAATGATGAACCTGGAAGAAGCAGGAACCTCAAGCAACTGTGTTTGAGCTAAGGGAGCTGTGAGGGTTTCCTCTTAGCTAGCCATGAATCCCAGAAATTCCAGCAATGCTTCCTCATACAATAGACATGGAGATCTCTTGTCCTTGGCCCAGAAGAAGCCTACAGATGGCTGCTGCTGGCTTTTCTCTTGGTCTAGGCTCTCCTAAAACTTTCACAGATGTTTATCTTTGCGTCGAAGCCTCTTCTCAAGGAGCTCAGTGCAAGCAGCTCTCACAGGACGTTGCCAGAGTGGGCTGCTCTGCTGAGCTGACAGAAAGATTCTCTGGACATTTTTATTATTTGGAGGGTGATTTTCTCATGAGTTAAAATGTATGACTGAACTTGTTTATGTTACATTGTGGACAGGGATAAAACCATCTATGCAATTTCTCCTGCTCTGTTACATATATGTACCAAACAGGCGCTTTGGAAAATCCCACCCCGAAACCAGAGCTATAAAGTTGACACTTAATCTCAGGGGACTTATCTTCAGCCAGCATAAATGGGCATCACCTCAACATGTGCTGGCTCAGGATCTGGCCCCAAGATGATGGGGTTGCTATGCAGCAGAGGACTAAAAAAGGTCCTAGAATAGGATACACCACTGCCACAAGGACCCTCAGAGGTGCCAGAGGGGTTGGCAGGTCCCACACTAGGCCTGGAGCTGGGTGGAAATCGGGTGTCTTTTTATTGCTGAAGATATTTGAGGGTCAAAAAAATGAAAATTGGAATGCTGCTTCTGCATTTGGTGGGTGGTAGGATCTGCTTCATGTGCCCAGAACAGCTTAGCAGTTTCTGGGGTTGCCTTCCCTTTTCTGTCCCCATGGATAGTGCGTGTTTTCTGTTGGGAAAGAGAAAGAAATGAGAGAGGTTGGTCTAGGGGTAGGAGAGGTCACTATTTTAAAGCTTGCTCTTAATCCCTTTTCTGCTGCAGACTTCCTGTGTCTCTGTAAAAGCAGATCTCACCAAGGAACAAGGCATCTCTAATATTATCCTTTAGAGGATGATGTCTCAGTTGCCCCTCTGTAAGCCGGGTGAGACCTATAGAATCTCCTGTGTCTGCAGCAAGGAAGGCAAAAGTAGAGACATCCCACGTTTAAAAGTATTTCTGAACATGTTTTTTTCCTCCATATTTCAGGTAGTAAGGCATTAAAAAAAAAAAAAAAAAAGCCTTGCTTTCCATGCAGTTTCATATGTTACATTTCTTTTTTTAAATTTTTTTTTCAGTAGGTCTGAAACAATAGTTTTCTCTAAGGGTTTAGAAATCTTTTACATCCTTTTCTCAAGAGCAGGCAAGGTAGGGTGAGGGAGTAATGAGCAGAAAAAAATGTAGCAATTTGAAAAGAAGGAAGGAAGGGAAGAAGGAAAGAAGAAAGGCAAGAAAAAATCTAACTGATTTTATTATGACTTTTCAAAAAATCTCAACTTTTTTGGTAAAAATTAAAAACATAATTGACATATTTTTCTGGAAAATGTTTCATTATTGGTGAATCACATCTTAAGTATCCTTGTAGTCAAAAACATTTGTTTCCATCCTAATTTATTTCTGCATCAAATAAAAGTGGCCCAAGACATGGGAGATCATTTCAATGGAAGGCATTTTCTGAAATCTGTGTACTGCTTAAATTCCTATCCAGATCTGTTTTAAACTTACCCAAATTGAACGAAAGCTGCAAAGTGTTTGTATTTCACCCATCACTGCCGTTAATCCCTCTTTTCTTCTGCTCACAAAAGAGTAAAGGTTTGGTCTGTGTCCCTGGGAGGCATCAGAAGGACAAACCCCCTCCTTATCCCATTTTTAAATTTTTTGAGAAGATTCAGCTCCCAGGATGCTCAGGTGTTGCTGGCTGGACTTTCTAAAGGACTCGGAGTGCAGGGAGGTGTGTGCCTTCCCTTCCTGCTACGGGCAGCATCTATGTTGCTAATAGTCTTTTGGACTGTGATTTAAAATATTAATTTTTAACTGTTTTTTGATGGGATGCAGACGCTGGTCCTAAGCCCATCTCCATCCTGGCCTGCTCCCTCCCATGGATTCCAAGGTGTGAGCAGGACCAGTGCAAAACATTGTCCTCTTCTGCACTCTCCAGCCGCCAGCAGCATCGGCTCTGGCCTGAGCCAGAGGAGGCATTTTTGTCTTCAATAGCCTTTAAATAATTTTTCTTCCGTGAATATGCCTGGTAGCCCTGTGGCAAAGAGTTTCCCCTCTTAAATACACACTGGGGAAAATGGCTCTTCTTTTGTTCCTATTTTTCTCTGAACTTGCCACTAACTAGTTTCATCTGACATCCCCTAGCTCTTCTATTAGAAGAGACAGCAAACAGTCATCTTTATTCATATTTTCCAGCCTACTTGTGATCTCTACCGTATCCCCTTCAGCAATGTCTTTCCCAGCCTGAAGAATCTGAGCCCATTTAATTGCACTCCTAGCCTCTTTGAGAGCTGAATTATTCTGTTTAATTATCTGTTTAGTCTATTCTTAACCTATTTTTAGGGTTCGATGGCCAGGAACCACTCTGGTGTCTGGTCTGTACTAAGCTGCTTTATAGGACCCACCAAGAAGGAGATCCTCTGGACAGAGGCAGAACCTGGATTCATCCCATGACATTTTGAATGCCAAGGCCCACTCCGACCTGCTGTCTAAGGATCCCATTCATTGCCTTGACAGGCAGGCTAAAATGGCTATTTTCCTCATTCAGTCTGATAATAAGAACGTCAGAAATTATGAGTCTGGGCCTATGGGAGACCTCTGCCCCATCAAATGGGAGCAGGCAGTGAAAAATGATTTTGTGAAGAGATGTGGCCCTGGGACAGCAGCAGAGCAAGGAGCAGACTCAAGCAGGATGCCCGTCTCTTGCTCTCTGGTCATCATCCTTTGGTCATTTTTGCCCCAGCCTCATGCATCCCTTTAGGGTCAACATCCCATGATCTTACAGGTGACTCTGGTGCTGAGGTGACTCCTTGCTGGTGGGGTGTTATGAGCCTCTTCACTGTATACAGCACCAGACCACACCACACTACTATTTGTTTCTTCTTTCCTAACTCTAATTAATTCAGTCTCACTCGTCTATAATCTCACTAAGTGCCATGTGATAATAAACAGCAGAGGAAAGACTCACTGGAGCAGAGGGAGGAGAGCTCAGCATCGCACAGAAGTTTTGCAGGATCAAGCCTCTAAGTGGTTGCATTTCAGCGACGATCCAGCTTATTCAACCCATGAAACGTATTCCAGAAACGCGCGCCTGCAGATGTCTCTCATACACGCCGCCTCACCGGTCATCATAAAAAACTGCTATGCTTTCTTTTCATCTATACCAGATGGTGGCTGTGACACTGGGGGCCTGTCTTTTTTCCATGCCATCCATGCAGACCTTGACAGAGTGAAGAAGAAAGGTACTTCTACCTTGGACAGACCTGCCAAACCCACCCTGAAGACCCCACACCCTGCTCCCGCTAATTGCACCAACATTGTCTTGCAGCATGAACCATTCCAGCTCTCTGTTTTCTTTCAAAGTATATTTGTTTTATATCTGACATGTTTATATATGTTAACTGTTTGCTATAGATATCTGTCAGCTTCAACTGGCAAAACCAAAAAAAAAAAAAATAAGAAAGAAAGAAAAAGAGGGGTTGGCTCTACGCCAGAGGTATGTTTCTTAAAAGCACTTTGCTTTTTGTCACATGGTTTTGCATAGAAAGAGAAACGAGGAGAGGGAGGGCGGACTGGCAAGGGGTACTATGCTTTAAATACTCTGAAAGTATTTCATACAAATTCTCTGCTCTCAAATTCACACAAATATCTACTTTTCAGATATTAGCCTAAGCACCATAAAAAGTTATTTTATAGTCCTAGAAATGATACACAAATGTTGGTATACTGTTTGTCATAAAAACTGCTCTAAAGAGGGAATCGCGCATTATGCTTTTCGAAATATGACATTTATGAGCTGCCTTTGACTGTTACCAGAATGTTTTTTAATGAAATAGAAAATGTGTGTGTGTGTACGCGTGTGTGTGGTGGGGGGGGGTGTGTGTGTGTATGTATGTACAATAAGGGCATGTGTCACTGAGAGAGAATCTTCTAAAAAAATGTTCTTTACTCAGGCCAGAGGTTTTCATCTTTCTCCCTTTCAAAGAACAAAGATTATAAACCTGCCTGCCAGTGAGAAAAAAGGCAGAAATGTCCATTTCTTCATATCTGGGGACAAATCAGCACAATTTCCTGGGATTCTTTTCTTCCTTGCTTTGCTTTAAAGCGACAATACAGGCTGGTGCTGTACAATATCCTCTTCCCTTTGAGATACAACCGCACTGCTTCAGGATGAAGGTGGAGAGACACGACAAAGACATTGGCTCAGGTTTCTGTTATAACAATGTTTGAAAAGGCTTAAATTGGAATTACATGATACTTATGCCTTCTGCTTGTCCTTACCCCCAGTGCCTAATTGCTCACAGTGACGGGATTCATTGCCTCCTGGGCATTTTTTACTTTGTGAGGTGAACAGACTTGTCAGGATGACACACCTTTTTCTACTGGACCATTTCACTCCCCTCCCTGCCCAAAAGCTGGGTGAGGAGTCAGATGGTGACTCATCCTACGCACTCTTGCTCTTAAAATGTCTGAAGTTTTTCCTAAGAGGCAGCTTTGTCTCCAGGAGAGCTAGGATTAGGATTTACTGCATCATTTTCTGGAGCAGGATGGTTTTCAGGTCTTTTTTATTTCACTGCATGGGACTGCTCCTCACAGCGTAGAAAGCTGCCAAGCCTTTGCAGATAGACTCAATTGTCCTTCATTTGCGATCAGGGCAGGGCTGGGCCCAAGCTAATGACCCAAAATGAGACACAAATTATTGCTGCTTGGGCACAGACCCATATTAACGCAGCCTTGCAGTGGCTGACACATTAGCAGCGGGTGCTTGAGCTGAAATTGGACCTGTTTAAAAGAAATGATCGAAGACTTTGCGCCTGGAGTTACAGAGCAAGGGGTCCAGATGCCTAGGATCTGTTTGTGCCTGTTATATGCCTCTCAGTGATTTATTAGCAGGACTCTGGACACAGACCATACTGGGCAACCCCTTCTTAGATCTTGAGCTACAGATAGCAGGGAAGGCAGACAGACTGTTTGCAAGGAAATCAAAAGCACTTTGAATCTTAACTGCTGCATGAATCATCTCACAAAATGAATATGGTACAGCAAACTGTTGCCCTGCAGACAAATTAAATACAAAATGACTGTATAAAGCACCAATGTTTATACACGAGGCTGATGTGGGTTGAAGGGCTGTTTGAAATGGCTGTGGCTACTTATGTAATTATTTGAGAACAGTAGAGCACAATAAGTGAATATAAACATTGAAGAAGACAGTATGAGTTCACTGGATGCTTACACGAATCCGTCATCTTTATTACAAATGTCTCTTTTCAAATATAAACCATGTACTCTGCAGCCAAAAAATCATAGGTGTCCAGTTGTGTTTGATGGGGAAAAAAAGAGGTGGATAGGCAGTGGGAAAATAGCTAACCTACGTGTGGAAGGACTGTTGGGCGTTTGGGGTTTGCCTACTGCTCTTTGGACAATGCCTTGATGTCCAGTTGATTGGGCACCAGGTTTGCATCCAACTTTGCATATCTAGTTTACTCTAGCTTATAAGATAAACTCTGCAACAACGTATGGAAATAATCAGTATGCGAGGTAGAAAGAGCTAGTAATGGATGTGTGGAGGTAGTGGGTGGGTGAACCACGTGAACTTCACAAACTTCACGATATCATCAAGAATGAAAAACAGGCAATGCATCCTTATAGGATAACTGGTGACAGGTCTGCTCTAGTAATTGATGTGACAAGTAGGTAGTTTTTTCCATTTAATGTGGTATCAACCAGAATGGCAAAAATTATGATGTGAAATCTTTTGGAAAGATAGTAACTAGGAAAGATAGTCTTGCGGTTAGTGAATCTGATTGCCTTCCCAGAGAGGGTTTCTTTTCAACCAGACATACTTCTGATAAAACGCGCACTCTCTCCCTGGTTTATTTCTCCATTAGTAAAGTAAGGATATGTACTAAAAATATTTTTTTTGTTAATGTTTTCCATTCAGACTGAAAGTTCTTCAGGGAGAAAAGTTGTGCTTTCACCTGACATGGGGAGTCATGTTTCACAGGAAGCCTCTGTGCTCAAAAGATCAATAAATATATGTCACATTTTTCTTCCATCCTCTCTCTAGCTAAAATCATGGGGTTTTATGCAAAAACATGAGTAATTTAGCTGAAAAAAAAAATGTTTTCTTCCCAAAGGCAGCCCCTTTCTTTGTGTCTGCATGATATGCTATGTGTGAATGGGAATCTGCCATTCAACAAAGCAAGGGGATATGGTTTAAATAATGATTACAGTAGCATAGCTTCTCCTCTCTTCAAAATCAAGTATGCTATAATCCAACACTGGTGTAATTCCTGGCAGGTCTGAAACTATGTGAGAGTTGACATATACCACTGAGTGCAAGTAAGGCACAGTCAGGGCCTCTGCCTGGAAAAATTAACTTCGTATTGGTATTTTCTGAACAAGGGCTTGCATCTGTCAGTGAGCTTATCTGTCTTAACAACAAATGAATTAGAGCAGTTGGAAGAAGAAAAAAAACAAGGAAGGAAAAAGAGGCAGTTACAAGACTGATAAGGTAATTTCTTTCTTATTTCTTTATTTATTTATTGTACAGTGCAGTATCTCTCCCTGCTAAGTGTAGAAACATGAGAAGAGTGGTATCTACATCAACAAGATGGTAATATCTGTAAAAGGGAAAAGTGAGGCTGGGAATCAGGGCCCCAACCCCTCTTTGCCCATGGCTGGTTTGCTGTCACAGAAATGTAAGGTCCCCGTGACCTTACATCATTAGGAGGAACTGGGTTATTCCTGAGGATTCCCAAGAAAATTCACAGCAGATACCCCACCAGGAAGAAAACATCCAGAGTAGGAACACGCTCATTGTGTGCCTGGGACTGAAGGTTTATCTACACATTGCTGAGCTGCTGTTTTCAGAGGGAGCAACCATCTGACCTCCAGCAGCAATAAGGAGGCTGTCTTTGCAGTCTCTGTCACGGAGGCAATCTCAGAGCCTTCCCAGGCAAAAATGGTCTTGACATGACTTCACTGTACGAAAAATTTCAGAAGGTTTTGTTTTCTCTCCAACACAGATCCAAAACACATTTTGAAACCTTGAAAGTCATCGTAAAATGGATTCATTGTCTTCCTGCCAGCTCCAGTCAGCTGGTTGGGCTGCAGATTAAAAAAAGAGTCGAGTTGCTGTAAAACACCCAAAACAGAGGAGAGCACGATTTTGTTTGCAGTGACCCAAACTTCTAAAACTCTTCTTGAATTGAAAACCCACTAGGGACTGTTCTCAATTAATGGGACATTTGTGAGCACAACCACACATAGACAAGTCGGGGCTAGTCCTAGTCTGTGCTGTAATGGGGCAGCTGCTTTGAATTCAGTTACATTAAAGTGGCTGAAGGCAGAACTGCTCCTGCTGAGGATGGAAATGCAAAGATCCTACCATGCAGTCGGCACAAAGCCACACAGACCGTTGCAAGTCATTCGGGAAGCTCAAGGAGTGAGGTTTGCCCCCGAAAGAGCCTTTGTCCTCTGCCTGTGCCAGGGCATGGGAATGCAGCCTGCCCTTTGCAGAATAACCCATTGCAGCAGGACAAAGGCTTTTTGGCCTCTTCGTGCATTCCCAGGAGGACATCCTCATGCTGACATCTGGGAGTAGTCTCTCCTCAAGGCTTTTTGGGGGGATTATTGCAGTATTTCCATCCATTACTCAGCAGAGAGAGTTCAGAGATGCCCTTTGCCAGCCTTATCCTGTCTGTGATGTTGGCGCTTTTTTCCTCCTCTTCAAACTGGGAACTGAAAATGAAATTGAGGGAAGAATTGACCCCTGTCACCCTTACAGTAGTTTTAGTATGCTGGGATCTCAGTAGATTTCTCAAGGCTTTAAACTGGCATTATTGAAAGCTATGCAAATCCCTGAGAACAGAACTGATGATTCTGCTGGAACGGGGAGAAACACAGGTTTCTAAAACAAAGAGAGCCATATGCTTAGAGCTGAATGAGACTGTTGTTACCCAGAAAGAGACCTTACTTCCAAGGCTTACACCATGTTTTCTTAAATTTTTGAAGGACAAAACCCAGCTATTTTAATGAACCTAACTCAATAATTCCTAATCCTAAAGTTAAACACTAACAGTGAGGCTCAAAAACTGGCCTCCCAAGTTTCAAAACACAAGTCATGACCAGAACCCATTGGTAAACATTCCTGAAAATAAGTTTTGTTTTGTTTTCCCCCTCATGCTCTGCTGAACCTTGGAAAAACTAACTCACCCCTAATATTAATCCTAGTATAAACAGATTAGAAGCTCCCCTTCCCCCTGCCCTGCAAAAAATAATGCCTGTGAAAAGACATTTTTTCACGTCAATGAAACCTCAACATTTGTCTATTTTATGGGCTCCTTAAACACAAATTATCTCTTATTTTCTTATTTTGAAGCCTGAGACTAAAGTTTCATGGGTTATAAGAAAGGTGATGGGTTTTTGGGGGGTTTTCTTTGCATCCTTATGGTGAACAGAATTTGTGAATTTATCAAAAATAGCAGCTTCAGCCCTTCTCCTACTGAAGTGAGGGGGTGCCAAGCGTCCAGCCACAGCTATCTCCCTGTTCATTTTGCAGTAGCAGTGTGTGATCACAACCCATTAGGAGTATGTTGAGCGAATGTTGGGGAAGAGTGGTTTCAGCTAGACATCTGAGCTATGGTTTGATTCCTCATAATTCATTAACTTCAAGGTGCTATTTCAGTAGCTTCTATGGACTCCCCGTCTGGTATTTTTCCTGTGCTCTCCTGTCCCGAGCAGGCAACACTAGTTAGAGGCAACACCAATGCCAAAGGAAGGAGGCAGCATTCATCCTTGCGGATCTTGCACTCAAATTCTGATGTTATACACAGTCCCTTCCCGTCCAAGTGCAGTGTGATTCCTGTGGCCTTTAATGCATGTAACGCCTATGGCTTGGACTTGGTATATTTACCCAAGGTATAAGGTGAGGTACTATCAAGGCAAATAAAAAACCAACTTTATCATATTGAAAATACTGGCAGAGAAAGTTTCTCGGAAGAAGCTGAAGTTATTGGAGGTAGCACTGATCTGCCTGTGTTGATCAGATTCCCCCCAAGTTAGCTAACGCACCTCCCTCTATCGCACATGACTGTTACAAATCTCAGATAACAGCATGTGCTCCAGATTTACAGCCAAAAATGGACATCTTGGGGTATGGAGAACTGCAGTTTATGAACATTTGGTTTTATGTTGGGTCAGACAGAGTTAAAGACAATCTTGGAGCATAGATTGGGCCATCTGTTATCAAGGGAATGGCTGATCAGAAAGTGTTTGTACTTTAACACTTCAGGCTCAACTCCTGCAAACGCCAAAGCTTGGAAGTGACTTTATTTGTGCATGTGAAGATGTTGTTCACAGATATAAACTTTGGAAGTTGGGTGTCTTTGAATTAAGAAGGTGGCTAGGCAAGGCAAGACACTAAGGCAGGGAAAAGAATGAAAGAAAAAAAAAAAAAGGAGAAAGAAAGAGAGAGAGAAAGAGGGGAAAAATAAATGAGAGAAAGATGGATAGAAAAAAGATGGATGGAAATATATTTGTTATAGGGGAAAATGCTGCCAAGGCATTAGAAGTTTTGACAGATTCTGGGAGGTGCCAGACCGTCCCCCAGCCCAGTGTTTGAGGGTCTCGCCTCCTCCTCCTGAATCCATGTGCTGGATGCAATGACAACATTTGCAGAACAACAACTCAATGTGCATGTGCGTGTTGTGGTCTGGCAGGGAGTATTCATTTCCTGAGTGCATTAAATGCAGTTTCTTCAGAGTTATTCCATCAAGTATAAAATCCTCTAGCACACAACAGCCTCTGATGGAGGGGTGGTAATCCTCTGCTCTTCTGTAATGCTTGCAGCTCAAGCAGCTTAAAATGTTTTTGAAAAGAAGGTAAGATTTGTTATGCCAGTAAGTTTATTGGGGAGGAGGGGGGAGCAGAGAATAAATATCTAATTTAAAGAAGTATCCCAACACAAGCACCATTAATATTCCTGTGAGTAGATTTTCATAGCAGGCTTTCTGTTGGAGAACCAAGAACCAGGAAACAGCCTTCAAAAATTTCCTGTCCCTGCATGGCCTGATTCTGACTCCCCTTGTGTAATTTTTTTTTTCCTTTTTACTGTGCAATTCAGGACAGTATTGTACTTATCAAGAACATGTGCCTAAGTTTCTTAATATGTTTAAGCATCATACTAAGCAGAGATGGCTCTAGTCACACTTGTGCTTTGATGCTGACAAGGGCCCCCACATGATTTTATGTAGTTTTACCCTTGCGTTTACCCTTGCTAAATATTATTGCCCATTGAACAGACTAAGGATTTGTTCTCCATGTAATGCTGCAAATTGCACAACAGGAATGACTGATGAAATTACTGTTCAGCATCAATAAATTGTAGTGCAACAAACAACATTATTAACCACATAGTAATCTACTCCTTGTCACTTTTACAAAGCCTCCATAGAGGAGTTTCCAAACTGTTCTCCATGTACCATCAGATGTACATGAGTCACTTAGACACGGTATGTGGCATAATCCAGAGTTGGGAGATGTTGTTTCTGGTTGTGGTACCAGCCAAAGACCTGTCATTTCATAATCTCTCTCCTCACTCCCATGCTTGTGTGGAAAGTAGCTCCTCATATTTAACAGAAGTTAAACATGAAGATCTGGGCCTCTCCTCCTGTTGGAAGCACTGGATCATGCTCTAAAAGGTGCTAAAACTACTATTTGTCTTTCACTTTAAAAAAATCTGATTGTTACCCAATGTGGGTGAAAACCACCCTGAAGAGGAATAGGAGACAATGCCTCCTTCAGGCATCTGTGTCTACCGGGCTTTAAGGGGAGGCTCCTATTTTAATTTTTCCAGGAGGTCTCTGCAGGACTACAGGGCAGCCCTGTTTTCAAGGTTAACATGAGTCTCCCTCTTCAATTGTGTGGACTGTTTCTAGGGGACCAATAAATATTTTGTCTAAACCTTGAAGAATAGGAAAATGGCAATTGGAGTCCTTACTGCTTGCTGTTCATTACTTGCTCCTTACTTAAAAGGAGTTAGAAACATGCTTAAATCTCTTGGGATATGTAAAAGTAGCAGTTAAATGCCTGGCAGCTAGAGACACAAAAGTGATGATGGAAGCAATTTTTAAGCAAAAATTTATCTAATAACCTCACTGAATTCCCTTTTCCATGCACCATAAAGGAGCAATGGTTGGGAGCTGAACAAAGCCGTGCTCACCGGCAGGGAGGGAACAGAATAGTTTGGGCCTTTGACAAATTGAAGAGATATTTGTTACTATAATGTCTTAAAAATGTCTTCTAGCCTCCAGTTTTCAGGTATTCCAAAATATAAATTAGCTTGGATTTGCATTGCTGATCAACCATCAAAGGGACTAGAATTAGTATCACAAAGTGATTTTAATTGCGAGGTTATAGTCTCTGCCTTTCTGCACAGCCCTAATCAAACACTGGTGATTAGAGGTTTGTAGGGTTTTCATTGGCTGGGTGGACACCTCATAGAGGCTGCTTAGCTCATTTCTTGAGGCCCTGATTTCTCTCCACTAGCTACAGTCCTAGTCAGCCTTCTAATTCAGCATCCTAAATGACCTCCAGAAGACACTTGCTTTTGAGCATTGACATAAAATCCTAATTTTTGCATCCAAATTGGGCACCTCTGACCAATACGAGTGATCTCCTTAAGTGGTCCCAAATCTGGAGCAGCTCCATAACTATAACAGTGTACAACAGAGATTTGTGCACAGACGCCTGGCTGGCTGGATATGATTTTTATGCTTCAGCAGAACATTCAAGGAATATGGGATGTCCTCATTAAATGCTCATGCTCCTTATTGCTGTTGATTTGCTGCTGGCCAGAACTACAAGAGTCTCATCAGAGCATACCTGGTTCAGAATTGGCACCTGAGCCTTTAGCAGGCCAAGCCTGTCCCTTTGCTGATCCCAGTGCAGAGATCCAGAGGAGGATACACTGTGATTTGCATGGCACAGGAAACACTGCCAGCCTCATAGCCTGATTTCTTTCATGTCCTCTGCCACCACTGCAACTGCAGCCAGGAGTGCCCTTAATTGCACATGTGTTTGTCACAACCCTGCAAATAAACAGCCTTTGCTGGGAAGGGTACAAACACCCAGCCTGCCTACACTATTAGATAACCGTGCCTGATGTTTTCTTAAGATGCAATTATCCTACAGAGCACAGTGTGGTTCAACTTGAACTTAACTTGTGTCCCTGAAACACACGAGGCTTTGCTCTGCAGAGCTGTGTGTGACCCAGGGGCACAGTTAAAACACACTTCAGTCTATCTTGGAGGAGGTGCATCCCAGGGTTGTTGGGTTTCTCTCCCAGAAAAGTGTGAGGCACTGCAGAGTTGGTGGGGATGAGAGCGGTGCCAGGAAAAATCCCCTGGACTGAAGCGACACACAGCTGATAGTGGTGGTGACTCAAAAAATCTGGATGCCCCTGCTCCTGCCTCCCACTCATGCCAGTGGTCTGGTCATCCCAAGTACCAGACTCCAGTCATCGAAGGATTTAAGGTTTCTTTCTCAGCTCCACTAACGTGCTGATGTGGCACGCAGCTTCAGTCCCAGCAGGACTGCAAGCATCAGTGCAAAGGAGATAAACTGGCTTGCCATGACTCTCGGCACTGTGAAGCAGACAGGATGACTCCAGAATTTCTGATTTAATGGTGGATGTTGCACTGAAGTCATCAGTGGGCTGATGTCTCTGCTGAATGAAATGCTGGGCCTTTACAGCTTGCTTATCCGTGGTGTAGAACTGCTGCACCAGCTGTAACCTCTCCCAGAAAATAGTTACTGGTCACCAAGGGCTGAAGCAGTTTCTGTTGATGGTTAAATATATTTAAATGCAGGTTAAAGAATGATGGATCAGTGGAATGAAATTTGGGCTGGTGTTTCTCACAGGGCCAAAGACTTACAGCATTATCTCTGGAGAACGCACTCTTTTGCCAATAGCTTTTAATTGCCTAGAAGGGACACATGAAGGGATACAAGAAGTGTTTGGGTCAAGGAGGTACTGCTGGGAAGCAGGTCCCATAAGAGTCTGAAGTTCAAACAAAAACAGAGAGACAAAGCATCGCCTTCTCAGTTGACTGTGACACCAGCACAGCCCTACTGACTCCAGGATCATTACTCCTTATCCACATTAATGCAAAAGATTCAGGACACAGGATTTCAGACCACCAAGTAGCTATATCCCATTGTCTGTGGTAATGTGATATTTGTTTGAATATGAAAACCGGTCTTATAACATAAGGGATCTTATTGCTAAGACTGTCTACTGTAAATGAGGAAAATTGTGTAAATAAAATGGTAACCTTTTAATGCTCACTGTTTTCTTTGCTAAAATAGATAAACAGCAAAATATTTCGGCCTCACAAATTTGTTTCTGAGAAAGACAGTTTTCACACAATGTCAGAAACCCAAGTCAGAATTCAAGAGGTGAAAGGAGACATTATCTACAGCCACCCGTGGCTCTTGACTGAACAAAGTGTGAAGAGATGTGCACACCCAGATATTGCTGATGCTGTAGTGACAGACATTTCCCATTGATCCCAGGTGCAAGACCTCTGTGTGGACTTCAGTTTTGTTGCCTTCCCTGATTTATTTTTTTTTTATTTTAAATCAGTTTTAACAAGCACAAAGAGATTCACAGAAAAGTTTGCCCTGAGGCTAGTTTGTCTTCCCTGAGAGTCTTCTATATTCCAGCTATGTTCCCCAGGGGAACTGAGGAAGCGTTTACATTTGTTTGGAAGAGAAATGAAGATTACAGATTTTTAAAGTAGTGTTTATCCCACCCTCACTCTAAGGGGAAACAAACACATGCATCAAACACGTTGACATTCGGATTTTCATCCCTCTACAGAATGACTGTAACTGCTCTTCAACAGATGTGCTTATAATTAGTGAACACTGTGAAATGCCAAGACTAATTTAATACTGCGTAATACTGACAGTCACTCAGCAGGACACCCACAGGTGTGCACAGAGAGTGGGGCTCTGGTTTGGTTGCAGAAGAACTTTAAAAAAAATCAAACCCTGAAAAAGTGAATTTGTCCTAAGTTCAAAACATCCCTTAGATTTGTTAAGACTTAAGCAGGTAGCAGCTACCTTATTCATGTCCATGAATAAGGCAAAAAATCATGCAAAAAACTTACGGGGTTTTGCACAATTTTGACTTCAGCTGCAGCTGAAGCTGGGCAGAAGCTCACTTCAGACCAAAAAACTCTCCAACCCAAACTCAAGAGTTGCAAATCTGCAAGAACCCTCTGAGATTTCGTGCTGCAGAGGAGTCGCCCAGAGCGATTGATTAGCTCTGGGGAAGCTTTTGGATGATCAGCACTAACAGCATTACCAGACAACACGGGGAGTTATAAGGTGTAGGAGAACATGCTGATTTCCTATTCCTGGAAGTGTCAGGGCTCAGATGAGGTTTTGGGAAAAAAATATGGAACTGTCACTTGCTGAATGGCTATTCCTACTGCGTGAAGACATCCAGACACACTTGTGTTGTCCAGAGACCATATGGGCGTGGGATCAACGGTTCATTCCTTTGGTCTCAGTAAAAATTTAGGTGCCCAAATAAGCATCAAGAGCCCAAGCACTCTATTGGGTTTGGATCTCAGCACTTAGAAGAGATCTGCTTTCTTTCAAATCAATTTCCAGCTTTTTTTCTGTACAGCAATAGCCAGGCTTACATATTGCCCTGTACATGTCTTTGTTTAGGAAGCTCAACCTTCAACACCATATTCCCAATGCCTCAGTAACATCTTCCTTTATTAAAAATATGGGAGAAAAGGAGAGGTATTTGTTTTATATCAGTTCTGTCATGCCATTTTAAAGCTCAATTCCAGATGAAACCAATCTGGCTAAATATATGTAAATGACCACTTTTGTATGCCTCTTCTCTTACAAACTCTTGCTCCAACTTCAATGGTCTTTGTATATTATACATAGGTGGAATTCAGTTGCTTATATGTAGTAACCTAGTGCCTTTGAGATAACTCTTGTAGCTTACCTGACCTCCATCTGCCCCTCCAGAAAAGCATGGACTCCTGTAGATCCTGTGTGGCAGCCCATGTGGATGTCTTACAGATCCTAAGCTGTCTCAAACAGCACTGGATGACTATGTTTGGAAAAACAAATCAGGGCCACAGTTTTCAGGGTTGCCCTGTCATCCTTGAAGGGACAAACTACAAAAAAGAGCGTTTGAACATGTCTGTTCTCAGGCAATGTTAACTGGGTTTTTTTTTTTAGATTGTTGGTGCTTTGATGAAGCACAACAACACACATTGGTGAGTCATGTCTTTTATCAAATATTAAATAAAACGTTAAATGAAAATGTTAAACATGCTTTTTGGCTCTTAAAGGTCCTGCTGGTACACCCCAAAGTTTATATTTTTTTTCCAGTTATACCAATTGTACTACTGAAAACTTTGCTTTTATTCTCGTGGTGAGTTGAAATGACAAACAGTGATGCTCTGCCCACATGAAACAGCCAAGGAAGATGACATAGGGTTTTAACATCCTCTCTAAAACTTTCAGCTCTTCCCTTGCAATAAAACTCCTGAAAGAGAAGAAGGAATTCATAAAGAACATGAAACAAATAATTCTTGAGAATAACTTTTTCTTTAAAATAATTTAAGATTTATATGATGTTAGCTCAAATGAAGCTGAGCTCTGGTCTGAGAAGTGAGAATTTGGCAAAGCACATTTATCCAACAAGGATATAATGTTCTTAGATTGTTTTTCCTGCTAGAAGGATCAGATTCCTCAGCGGTATTCTTTCATCAAATATCAGATGATGACAGGACTCTGAGCAGCCTGATCTAGTTGAAGATGTCCCTGCTCATTGCAGGGCTTGGACTAGGCGGCCTGTAAAGGTCCCTTCTAACCCAAACTATTCCATGATTATATGATTCTACAATTCTATTCTATGATTCTATGATTTTTTTCCAGAGTTATTTTTGAGAAATTAACACTTGTTTCTCTCACCCTCTGAACTGCAACACCCAATGCACACTGGCTGGCTTTATGATTGCACAAACAAATGATGGCATTCTCCTTTGCTTTCTGTCTCTACTTGTGATTGTACCTAGCCTGAATATTTGAATGCAGGAAATGACACGTCTGCATGTGTGACAGTTTAGGGAAGTGAACATGAAAGAAGCCTGAGTACTCTGGATTAGAAATGTGTGGAACTTTGTGCAGTTACAAAAGAAACTTGGCAAGCTTTCCTGTCGCAGCTGATCTTCTGCTAGCCTTTCTGAAGAACATTGTGCGCCAGTTCCCATTTTCTGGACAAAAAGATAGGGAAAAGAGTTCTAAATATATTGGCTGTGAAACCTGAAATGATGTAAAATTTGCCTGGTCTTGAGTTTTGCTTGAAACTTAGCTCATTTTCCCTCAAGGATTTGCTCCAGTTCCCACCCTTTCTCCAACAAATACAGTTGGGCCAAGCTGCAGCGAACTTGGACAATTTATGGCTCTGCATCAGTTCTGTGCAGAACTCTGTGACTTCAGATGGTTTTGACATGAAACCAGATGAAGAATTTCCTTGGTCCCATAACTTAGCATGCAATTCAGAGCAGGAACCCATGTGGATTGAAACTAGAGCAAATGGTTTTGTAATCCCCTTCAAAGAGAAACAACTATGCAGAGCAGCGGTTCTGTTAATGGTTCAAGGAAGGTCTGTTGATTAATGACCTCAGATTATTTACAAACAAAAATAACTGGAAATGAGTTCAGAAGGGGTGTCACATTCCTGTCACTCAGGGAATTTTGACTAAAATATGAACACGTTGACAATTGCGTAACTTGGATACGAAGGTCTTTCATTGATTTTTGTATATTCCCATGCTGTTGCAAACAGGAATTATGCCACGTAGAGAAGTGTTATAATGTCCTAATGAATTTTTCAGAACACAGCAATGACTCTAGGGGAAGTTGTAGTACTTGGAAATATGTGGTACTAGACCGGTACTAGTATTTTTATCCCACCTTTGGCTTTTGCTTCACAGAATTTACTTGGAAATGACCTTGCCACTTTTGCATTAAGATTTTTAAATGTGGTTTGTGGAATAACCAATAAAGAAATGCAATTAACCAATTACACTGTTGAACACATGGCAAATCATGTAAGAAACCTCAACCCTCAAGATAATACTAAGGAGGAATGTATGAGCAATATGTTAACTTCTGGGAATCTTTCATTCTAAGACCAGCAGATCTAGATCTGGTCTATGATCTTTTCACTTGTAGTCATTTTTCTTCTTTTTGGCTGTAAACTGTATTTTTGAACTGCTGTCAAAGCTAATGATGGGTATCACTTTATGCTAATGTGCAGCCTGGTCACTTTTGTAGCTAATGGGAGACCTTTTTGCACTTTAGCATTCAGATCCATTCCTTGCTTTGTGCAACTTAAACTGGAGCCTTGGGATAGGAAGCTTTGGGCAGAACTGGGGTAAAAGAACTAGGATAAACCCCAAAAAGCATGGAGGGATATTGGTGAGAGTAAAGAGAATGGTGGAGAAGGATTGTGGATACATCTGAAATCTAAATGGACTTCAGTTCCGTAACACTGTTGGTGTTTCTTCTGGCTTTTTATCTCTTTGAAACAATATGTTCTGTAAATTCCAGTTTCTGTTGGTCTTGGCAGAGAAACATGGTCTTTGAGTAGTTTGTATGAAAGCTGAGTTACTCATTATGGACAGCTCTTCATACCTCCTGTGAAGGTTTCATGACCCATTAAGGATCGTCAGTAATGAGGGAGCAGGATACCAAGCACTCATGTGCTGGTGCTGTAGTTACTGACACTGCCCTGAGGAAGTAACCAGCAGAAGGGGAAAACTGTGGTTTTTCTGCAAGCTTTTCCTTGTCCTTAGCCGTACAGCAGTGGGGTGTTGATCAAGAACCCAGCCTGTGCGTAGCTGCGGTTCGTTTGACAGCGCTGACCAAAATTAAGTTGTTAAGGTTTAAGAAAATGCCCAAGCAAAACAAAATGACAGCAAGAAAAAGTACCTAACTAAGCGAAATGAGTCATAGCATAACAAAACAAAAGCCTGTGTTGTTAAATTTATTTTGCAGTTTCTGTCTGCATGGTATTTTAATTGCTTAAACTTTAAAATGTACATATTTATGTACACATTGAATATTTGAGATCCAGTATTAGGCTACCTCAGCAATACAGCTCAAAATTCCCTGTGGTTTGATTTTTTTCTATTTAATGCATGCATTTCTAGGGTATTTTAAATTATTTTAGTTTGCTGATCAGGGTGAGATTAAGAGATGTCTTGGTCACGGGCCATAGCTGCCTGTAAAGGCAATGGATACGAGAAGGTTCGTTCAGTCCTCTTTAATTACACAGACATAAGCATTGCAGGGTCCAGTGGTTGCAAGCTGAAGTCAGGAAAAAGCTGAATAGGAAATAAAATGTAAATTTTTTATGCTGAACCTAATTAGATATTGGAACAGTTTCCTGAGGATAGAGGTAAATTCTCTCTTCTCAGGACTGGATCTCTTTCTGAAAGAAATGCTGTGACTCAGCTCTCAGCTGCTGGCTATAAGTGAGGAACCACACTAAGACAAATTTTTGAACAGTTAGTGGTGCTTCGCCTTTTTTTAATTTCAGTTTAACATGCAACTCCTCTGCATGAAGATTATAACAAGATGAAGAAATGCCAGAGACAATATAAGGGAACTGAATTCTCACTTGGCTGCAACCTTTCTCTTGGAGGAGCTTGTTCAGGAACAGGTAACGGCTACATCTGAGTGTACTGGTGGCAATGGAGAGGGAGCTTGCTGCAAGTGAAAACACCAGAAGAAGGTGAAACTGTGTGAGATAACCTGCACATCAGAAAGCAGAAGAGAGAAATGTCTGGAAGCCTCTGAAGAGGAAATGAGAAAGAGTCAGGGCTCCTGCTCCACATAGAGTATAAAATTAAAAGACAGGAACATTTCTCATTATGTGGCAATAATTTCATCATTTTTGTGGTTTATGAAGTCACCAGAGTTCTGTGAGGGGTTTAACGCCTCATAATTCACAGATGCCTGTAGGGTATGCGTGTGCCTGTGTCTGTGTGATGCTGTTTTCCACGTGCGAGTTGCTCCATCAGTCTGTTTGGGTGGCAGTACGAGCCGAGCAGCTGGGGGATGCCCTTGGGAGGTGGCTGTGCCATGGCCCACAGGGGAACATGCCATGCTGTGCCTCAGCGATCACATTGAGGAGGAAAGGCTGGTCTGCAGTAGACCATGTTGGACAGGCCATGTCAGTGCTGGCTCTTTGTCAACTGGTTGCATATCTCAGCAGCATCCACTATTCCCTTGGCAACAGCTGAAGTTACGTTACACATGTGAACGCTAGGTTTAAAACCACCTTTAGCCCTTAAGACTTGAAGTCCTGTCTTCTCTATGGCACCAGTGAAGGTGAACCTATAAAGGTGAACCTATAAAGATGTCTATGTTGAACTGAAATAGTGCTGGGAACTCCTAGAAAAACAGAAATTGCTCCACAAAGTTTCTGACATACCTTGTTCCAGAAATGAAAGAGAAAATGAGAACCCAAACACTGAGCACGTTGAGGATTCAGAACCAGATACAGAGGCTTATTCATCATTCAGCTTGGCGGGTAAAGGATAATCTCATGTTTTTATAGATCCTCAGCTCTTTCCCATAATGTTGCAGTGGCCTAAGAGTTGCTATAACAAGCCCTGAATGCAAAAGGCCATAGAAAGCTATCAAGCACAGTATTTTGTAGGACAGAAGGACATTTTGACCTTGCCCTGTAGGATGGGAAAAAGCTCAGAGACTCCTGAGCTCCTGAGCATTGAGATTTCTCCAGTGCCATGTTGATTCTCCAAAAAACTGAGGCAATTAAGAAACTGGGATGATATAAAGATTCCCTCACCTATACGACCCTCAGGTTTTCCTTTGGATCAGAAATCAGGTTTTTAATGCTTAATGACAGAAGGATTGTAGTCATTTTTTCCACCCTTTTTATCATTCAAGCTGTCCAACTCTCAGTAAAAGCTTGTTAACTCATTTTGATAAGGGAAATTCCCACGGCCTCTATCTCACAAAGAGAATAGCAATTCCCATTGATAAAGTGCTGTGGGATCATATTCCTGACTGCTGCTTTTTAGCAGCTTTTGGAGATATCTGCACAACTGAGATAATTAATTTTATCTCCATGGGTTACCAACATATTTCTGAGAACAGGGTACAGTTCCATATTAAAACAGGAACAGGAATATCAAAGCCCCACTAAATTGTGTTCTTCTCTACCATTCTTACGAATTAATTACTAATTGTAATAGTGAAAGATTCATGTTATCCATGCCTGACATTCACTCAAGTCTGCGGGAAAAGGAGGCAATGCATATTGCTGTAGACTGACAAGCTGAAGACATTTCATGAAGCAACTTAAAATGAGAGGGCAGGTGTGTTTGGTGAACTGCACCATTTGGGTGTTTACTGGGTTTTGGCTGACAGCCTCACATACCATTTAGTGTAACCCTTCATGATCTGCATCTGTTTTACCAAAGAAATCAACAGCTTCTTTCATTGGAGGTGACTACTGATAAGTCTAGGGTTTTAGTGACATTGGTAAGTGTCACTTGAGCATCTTCTCTCTTGCTGGGGTGGATGAATTAATTTGACTAATCTCAAACTCAGCTGAAAACTACAGGATGAGATGCTGGGGAGCATTTTACTGCGAAGAGATTTAAAATGGGGAGAAAAGAGAAATAAAAAAGGGGTGAAAGACAGGGCAGAGAGAAAAATGAGCATAAAAATAAATATTCCAGTGATAGAATGCAGCGTGTGTGAATGTGAGTATGACATCTACTAGTACTTCCTTAGCTTTAGAGAAGTCTTTCTATTCCTAATACAAAAGAAAGTCTTCCATTTAGCAAGGAAAAAAATCACACACACCCTGTCAAAACATAAAAAAAGTTTAAAATGTACAAGGAAAGAAATTTTGTAAACTCCACCTTCAAGAATGAAGTAAAAATTCAAAAAGACTCTTATTCCTTGGGATTTGGCCATTGCAATATAGAAATAGTTTGCATCTTAAGGCATGCATGTGCTTAATCTTAAGCACACTATGAGTGTCCTTACTTTGGGGCACCATTAAGAGAGAGGGAAAAGTCTGAGCCCGACCTACACAGCCAGACCCTGGGCAGACATCCCATCTTGGCAGCAAACTTGCAGGTGTAAAGCACGTGTGTTTTAATCTGATGTGTGTGTGTCCACACAGCTCGTGTCCATTTGTTTCTCATCACATCATGAGGCTGTTGAATAGTGCATGGATCAACTGGGATACAAACATTCAAACTCATGCTCATGAAGACAGAAGCTAGATGCCTAATATTTCTGCCAATTGGGCAGTTTAAATGGGTGTCCAGCTATTGCAAGATGCAATTCTCTTTATTCCCTTGTTCTGAAAGTATTTTTTAGTGTTTGGGTTATTTGCCTTTTTTTTTTTTCTTCTTCACAGAGGTGTTTTTCTGCACATGCCTTAAGTAGCATACAGGCTTCCACAGCTAATTCTGTGATGAAGCCATTTCCCATTAGATCCAATTATTTCTTGTGACCACTTTTCATGGACTTCTCTATTTGGAACAAAGGCCATTTTTGATCCCGTGGATCAAAATCCTAGATTAGCAGAGCCTTTACAGACATCATTTGCCCTGCTGCTGGTCCTCCCTGGTATGGAGGAAACGATGCTCTGGCTGTCTCCGGTGTGCCTGGGAGAGGAGGGTTGTGGTGTGGCTGCTGCACCCCAGCTGGCAACACCCAAGGGATGCAGCACCATTCACAGGGCAGGCTACAGCCCCTAACCCCTTGTTTCTTGCTCTTCATCATTGGTGTTAGCTCATTAGATTAAGGCCGTTGGGAAATGCCCAGTGACGTGATGGTGGGTCACAGCCCCTGCACTTCCACACAAGCTGCAAGTGGTAGAGAGCAGTTGAGTCTGACGGAGCTCCCCGGTGCTTGTGTTGCTTTTCAAAATAGGATTTACTCTTCTAAGTCCCCTGCAGGCTTTTGAAAATGTTCCTCCAAGGCAAAGTGGGAGAAGTGAAGAAAAACCTAAGGGTTAGGAATCAGACCAGTTCTAAAGAGAGAAAAAAAGAAAGAGCAAATATCTTCAACATGCCTTAGGAAATAAGGTTTGTTAAGCTTCAAATAAAATGGGGATGGGGAAGTTCTTTGAAAATGCTCATGCTGTGAATAGACCATTTTGCTTGATTTCAGTTTCTTAGAAAAAATAAAATATTTGGGTCTGATACAGTTTGTCTTCTTTTTCTCCATTGTTATCCTCTCTTTTTCCTTTTGTCAGTTAAGGGAAGGAAAAAGGATGGATAAAGAAAGGTATGAAAAGGGGAAACATATTTTCTTCATAGGGAAAGAAGAGAAAAGGAGAAAAAATGAAGAAAGGAAAATGAAAGTCAACATTTGGATTTGAGAAAATTATAGAGTAAAGCCCTTGATTTCACGTTATTTTGGGGGTCTTTATCCAAGAAATAGAAAAAAAAAGCTATGTTTCCCATGAAAAGTTCTGTCAAAATTGTGAATCTATTTTTCATCGAAAGCAGACATTGCTAAAGAATAATGTTGCAGAGAGCTTTGCAGAAAGGCATTCTGCAGTTGTTTTACACTTGCAGCACACCGCTTAGCTTCATTTCAGATCACATTCAGATTGATATCAGGCCAAAAATCAGGTTTTTCCCCTGAAAGCTTACTTCCTAATCTGTGGAAAGAGTGAGGGTGTTTGTAGAAAGCAACCGGCAGCAGATAGCTCTGTTTCTGCCCAGCTGCACCAAGTGATGGTTTCTGAAAATTCACCTATTCTGCATTGAGGCCAAGTCTGGCAATTATGGGTGCTCGGGACCCGCTGTTCCTCTTGTCCTTTGGGACAATACAACTATAACATCAAAAACAGGTTAATGAACTTATATTCAAATCCTCTTTAAATAAACAGTCAAGCACTCTTGTTTTCTATCATTTGGAGAACAAGGCAAGGTAAATGCAGGCCTTGATTTTAACCATGTCTTTGTGTCTGTGAATTGCTTTGAAAAGGCAGATTATAAGTTTCATGGAGAAATACTCTGCTTTGAAGGACTTCTGCTAGAACTTCAGAAAAGATGATCAGATTCTAATCTGGATAGCTTTAAATTATAAAACTCCCTGAGACTTTTAACCATAAGAATAAACCGTGGCCTTACCTGTAAACAACCCTACACTTCCTTGCCTCAGTTTCCCAATTCACATAGCTGTCACCATGCAAAAAGTCAAGCTGAAAAATGTTTCTACTTTGCTTAAGTAACTTTAACACCCTGTCTTTTGTCTTTCTTTGCCAAATTTAAGGACCACAAGGAATAGTAGTATTTTGTCATCTGGAGAAATGGCAACTGAGTGAACGGATATAACAAGTTGATTGGTTGCATGATGGTTTCTTTTTCATTCACGTAATCCTGCCATAGATTATCTGCTCTCACAGAGAATTTATCCCCAAATTTATCCTTCTTTGAAGAAGCTGGCCTTTAATGATCATTTCCAAATTGCTTCAAAGCCACTTTTAGCTGCATTTGCACTCCCACTCGATTGCGTCTAACTCTCCTTAAAGCAGCAGAGTGCTAAGAGCATGCAGGGAACACGGGTGGCTTTGGGTGTCATGGTACTTTCAAAAAGATGCAGACTTTTGTAGAAGGTAAGTCCTCAGTTCCCCTGCAACGGGGATTCATGAGCTTTTGCTACCACTGAAAGCCAAAAGGCACCACAACACTCTGCCCAATCCAGCACCCACCCCTTCCCTGGGTGCCAAAACCCACCACGCACTGGCCCAAAGAGACCAGCAAGCCCTCTGCCTTTTCGAGTCTTCTGAAATGCAAACTTTTTATAACCTCAGCGCGCGATTCCCCCCAAAGGCCAGCACGTGACGGCTCAGCCCTCTGACAGCCTGTCCACCAACACGTTTGCAGACAGGCTGCAGCTGGGGACCGTGTGGAGCCGTCCTGGGTGGGAGGCCACCACCACCACCGAGGCAGCCCTGCTTTGGGGAGCGGGGACCTCTGCTTCCACCCTCCTCTTTGTTTATCAATTCCTAGCTAATGAGCCCTTCTCCTCACAAAAGGCAGTTATCCAGAGTGATAGTAAAGATGAGAGCTGCAGTAAACCAGGGAGAGAGCAGTGGGGAAGTGTTTGAACTTGGGGTCTTCAGCCCGGCTAAGTGGAGGGGAGAGTGTTGTGGCAGTGAAAGGACTATTAAAAATACAAAGTACAGACTCTCTGGGGCCTCAGATGTTGTTTTACCCCATGAAACATGATTTCTTATTTTTAAATAGCTGTCATGCTTGTTAGTTTAATTTATCCCTTCTCAGCTGCAAACTACAACATTTTATGAGCCTGACTGAGGGCATTTTCACACAGGCTCTGTGGCTTTTGTGCACAGCCCTGCCAGACTCAGGCTGGGCTAAGCCAGAGTCATATTTTGTACTGAGTTATACCCCTGCAGCCCTGCTCACACCAGTCCAGAGCCCAGTGTAAAGCCCATGAGGTTACTCAGCTCTTTTTAAAGGGTTTTGGAGAGGAAACACCTTGAAACCAGCCTGTGGTGTAGGTTCCCTTGTGGTATCAGAGACCTCAGGAGGATGATGCTACTGTTTTTTTTCTGATTTTGACCAGCAGTTTTGTTTTGTGTTGGATTTTTGGAGTGGTCAGATAATCAGGTCTGCTTTAAAAAGTGACTGCAAGCTCTACATTACCCACAAATCTTTTGTTGTTAGAAGGGGCAAAGGCAGGGAGACATTAAGGGCTTGTGTCGAGAGCAGAGTGCATGTTGGGAGCAGACACACATGTTCTTGCTTGGTTTCAGCTGGTGTCTAGACATACATGGACGGTGCTATGTCTATGTTAATAATAGCAAGGCCAATTGTTAACATGCTTATCACTAATGCAGAGAAACAATACCTAGGAGCAGAGCCACGTGAGCTTGAAAGCTCCCCAGATGTGTGCATCTTATCTCCTCTTTGCATGAACTGAGATGTTTGGATCCACTCTAGTGGGCCTAGCCTCATGAATCCCAGGCATACATATATTATTTTCTACTCTGTGCTGTGCATGTGGTCTAAATGTTTTGTTTCTGAGTAGCACAGGAGGATTGTGGCTGAGGCAAGAGCTTGAACTTTGAGTCTTTCAAATCCCAGATCCTTGCCTGGATACTTTCTTCTTGCTCCGTTTTTGCAGTAGGTGTCTGTTTTCAAAAGGAGCAAATACAACTGTCAGCAGTTACCCTGCTGAACTTCACTTCCAACAGGCAGATGGGTGTGATGGGCAGAAGTACTCATTGCCTTCAACTTCCGCTGTGCAAAATTTGGGCCAGGTTTGCAAAAGAGCCAAAACTGTCTTGATTTGGTGCAGAACACTGGGCAGATAAAACCTTTTCTCAAGAAAGACTGATGCTTGAGCTGCAGAAACGATACAGGCTGCGACTGAGTCTAATTAGAAGGGCAAAAGAAATGAGAAGTTCATCCCTGTACTCTGCCTGGTTAAGGCCCTTTTGTCTGACCTTAGCTTTTCATCAGCTGCAGATTCATTCAACAAATCTAAAACCACTTTCCAGGGCGGGTGTAGGATTAGACACAGAGGAGCCAGAATTGTTGGCTGTGATCAATAATCTGATTGTCAGTTCCTAGGTTTTCGCAAAACATACATTGCGTTATGTGAAGCAAAACCAGAAGCAGATCTTTTTGTAATACATGGGAGGGCTTTACAGGGAGCCTTCCTTCAAGCAGACACAGGCAGGAGGTATCTGGAAATCTGGAAGACATGAGAATGAAACGATGACTGATAGAGAAAAAGAGACCACAGAAGACATCTGTAAGCCTAACCACATAAGAGACCCAGAGGCAACTTCAAAACCACTAGTACAGCCACTCTAGGACAGCCTCATTGAAGCAACATGCTACAGAAATATCATTCGGGGCTTTGTATTGATACAGGATGATGACTGCAGTATGCGGAAAACAACCCATCTGGACTGAATGAAGTGATAAACACAGAGCGGTTTTATTTGCTTATGGCACTGCCAAGGCTCCAGAGCCAATGGTCTGGGTTTTCATTGTTTTGATTCAATTCAGCCTTGGTCACATCCCCTTTGCTCTCATACTGCCAGGAAATTGGCATTAAGAGACAGAGGTCATAAGGAAAGGTATGAAGTTCAACAGTTCTTGTACTTTGAGTGTTTACTAACGCAAAGGTGAAAAGCCTTGAAAATGTGAAGGGTGTTAAGATGTTTTGTGATTGTAATGATAGCTTGGCATCGTTCTGGTGGAATAAAGATATTTCTAATCAGGTGTTGTAATGCAGCCCCTTGGAATTGAAAAAAAAAAAAAGGTAAAAACCTAGTACATAACTGACTTTAGGAAAGAAACCTAGATCTTGGAGTATCCCCAAATTACTTCCATCTTCAGCTAAACCTTGTAAGATTGATGAGTTTGTTTACCTTGCCAGGTGAACCACTCTGAGGGTCTCTGAGGAGGGGGAAAACAGTATTCTCTCTAGCTTGCCTCAATTCCCAAGAGCTCAGTGTGAAGAGTGGGAAGTAAAAGAGCTTGTTAAGTGGTTAAGAGTATTCTCTCTGCCATGTCATTCATTCATCAGGAAGAAATAGCTAGGTGGAATGATTGGCTTTTGATGAATCTTTCAGTTTAACCTTTATTGTCTTGTCTCCAAACAACAGAGGAGCAACACCACACACCCCTGCACACCAGTGGCATGTTTAGCTGGGAGGGGGGCATTACCTGCAAGAAAGGGATGTCTCTGGTAAACCCAGTGCATTTGAACAAAGGACAGTGTCAGGAGCTGCGAATGTGGAGGATTTCACAAGAATATGTATCTCAAAATACTTTCAAATAATGCCTTGCCAAATGCAAGAGGCAGTGAATTATTTTCCATTGGTCTTCATAGGTGTTAGATGAAATCTTTACACAACAGGAGGGATGGCTGCAGGAGTAAGTGCTGTTGGTGAAATATGGCCCTGTTTCAGCTGTGATGAGGGCCAGCCAGGATGTCTCCTTCAGCTCCACAGGCTCTGCAACAGGTCCCACGGCACCACGTGATCTCAGCAAAGCACTAAGTGGCCGTGATACCCTATGCAGAACATCTGCTTGGCAGCCTTCTAGTATCACACAGTTACTAATAGGGACTGTCTTGTAATTAGGGGATGGCTGTACAGACCATGTAGCCAGTCAATAGTTTTCCTAAACAGCCTGTCTCTTAGAAGAAGGCTAAATAATGAACAAGTGTCAGTAGGTCATGAGTTAGAAACAGATTTTTGTCTTGCTGGGAAAAGTTATGTTTAACAATCATTCATTAGGTGTCCCAGATGGATGCCGCCGGGCAGAAGGATGAGGAGGGAGATCACTAAAGCACTATCCCAAATGACCCTACAAGAGCAGAAATATTAGCAAATGGTTATTGTTTTTTTATTCCTTTGTCTCATGTCTGACTGGGTATATTCTAGTAAAAAATTCCATGATGTCCCTTGTAAAAATAGTAATGTTTTTTACCATTACTTTAGGTTAGGCATCCTGCAACTGGTACTTTTTGGATGATCGATGCGACAACCCCAGCTGGGTAGAGCCTCATGACCTTTTCAGCGTGGTCAGCTGGGATATAAAACATATACCCAGTCCATGAAAAAAAAAAAATTATTTCCTTTCCAGCCCAACGTTGGCACTCCCTGCGGTTGTAAAATGCTTTCACCTACTCACTTATATGGACGTTTTTCAGCCCAGAGCAAACCACAAAATTAAAAGGAGAGACTTCTCCAGAGTAATTAGACTTGGATTTATGAACCACGGTGTTCGTTTGCTGTGGATTATGGGTGAGACAATGCAAAGGAAACTTCCACAATGTATGATTCCCAAAAAGAAAATCCACACATTTGAATTTTTACAGAATTCAAACATATCTTTTACTAATCTGCAGATCATTACAGTGTTTTGCTCAGAAAAAAAAATGTGAAAATTGGGGAGTGTGTGGGGTGAAGCAACCCACTCTGTATGGTGCTGAGATGTGAGGTGGCAACAACCAAGTGGTATGTGGGCTACCACAGGAGTTCACCCAACCACTTCTGGAGGGACTGTCTTTTCTTCTCCTCAGACTTTGCGGTCATAAATAAGACCCTATTTGTGCATCTGCTCATGCCTGCAGGTAGTTTTTGGTCCATCACAAGTGGGAAGGTTGAGCCAATGTGTAGACAGAGCTCACAGATATGGCAGTGAGCATGGTGGGAGGCAGGACAGGTTTGTTTTGCTGGTTTGCAGGGGGAGGACGCAATGCTGGTGAGATGTCAGGTCCCCAACACCCTCATGAGCATAGGTTGGGGTCTGCAGGGACCTCTGGTGTCTTCCCTAGAGTTCTCCTCCCAGCAGCCAAACCGGGAGTCATTGGGCCACCGTGTAGCTCCAAGCTCACTTGCAGTTCCTTTCACACCCAAAGCAGAAGGAAAAGGTATTTCTAGGGCAAGGTGAAGTGGACACTTGAAATAGACATAAACGTCCATTTCTCTGCATCAAATACAAAGGCAGTTTAAAGTTGTTACATCAAGTATACACATTTATATTTTCCATGGCGAAAGTTAGGTGTGACAAATCCCCCTTTCATGGTTCAGTCTGTTAAAAGACTCGAGCAGCTGAAATTTAACCAGATATTCTGTCTAAGGTCTGCTTTAAGTGTTTGTTTTCTTCCTCTCCTGGGAATCTAATCTCGGATGCCCATTGACCCAACTAATTCCCACCTTGGCAAGACATCTATATACATCCCTCAACTGGAGTCAAAGTAGTAAAATTAACAGTACAATTGGACCACTTATATTATATTTGCTCCACTGGATGTAGGCAGGCAATTTTGAGGGTGAACAGACAGAAGAAAGAACAACACCTCTACAATGCTATCCCCTTGGGCTGTGATGTCTCAGAAGCCCCTGTGCTTGGATCACAGGAGGAAGCAGAAAAATGTGGTAGAAGCTCCTTTCTATAGCTTAGTCCTACTCACTTTACAAATACGTGCCTGGAGGCAATGAACTCTGGTGCACAGGACAGTCCTGTGTGTGGGTAGGGGGGTGCAGATGTCATGAAGAGTCACCTGAGAGACACTGGTGGTGTCTCATGTTGTCCCAGGGTGGAGTATGAAAGTCTGAGGAACCTGAGATAGACAAAGCTGAACAGATTTCCCTGGAAAATGTATTTCATCTTAGCTCACTGTCCATTTTTGCAGTGAAGAAGAGAGTTAACTTTGTGGACAGTTCAAAATAAATGCCGGATGTTGCCAGCTAGTTTGACCTACAGTTTTTGACTAGTAAGATCACCTCCAAAAATTGTGCTAGGAGAGCTCCAGCATTGTTAACATGGCTGTGTCTACCTGATCCTTACTGAAGTCCCACACTTTTTCATCCCCACAGTATTTTGCTGCTATTTTCTCCATTTTACAGATGGGAAACAGAGATTTATGACAACTGAGCATGAAATTCACGTGTGCCCAAGTGGCATGCACTATGGCACGGGGATCCCTGTGCTGCTGGAATATAATGCTGCCTCCAGGGGTTTGGTGCTCATGCCAGCGTCTACCGGCCTGCCAGTCTATCTTTGGCCTTAAGCAAATCCTCAGTGAGTAACAAATTCACTCTGCATGTCACCATAAAACATATTGGCCCCAGATGAGTGGAGCTTTGCTAAACCAGGCGTGTGTTCGGCTTTCGTCCTCATCCCTCCCCGCTGCGAGAGCAAGTGGAGGGCAGGGGAGGGAGTGGGGAGTCAGAGCTCAGACAGGACCAGGCAAGGCAACGCTCTCCAGGTTATTATTGTTCTAGTAATTAGAGCTATAGGAATCCCCATTATTCCCAGGATGCTTACACAGAAGCTGTTTGCATTCTGCAAACCTCCCCAGGTACTCAAGAGTGGATTTACCTAGTGCAAGGTAATTTGTAACCCTGCTGTCTGTGTATTTACTTTGGGCCGTGCACACTCTAAAAGGGAGGAAAAAATCTCAGGGATGGGGGGAGATGAAGGAGGAGGGATTCTTTGCCCTGATGAATTGAAGTGTTGTTTGAAAGAGGCAGACAGGATTCCCGATATTGCTTCGAGTTTGGAGGCCACAGCCGGGAGGGGGAGGGGGGAAAGGACAAGTCCTTTAATGAGAAAGGGTTGGGCTTTTTTTTTTTTTTTTTTTTTTTCCTAGCAATTTTAATTATCACTAAAACCTCCAACCCATTCAGGCTCTTGAGAATACAGTTGGGCTCTCAGCTGAGGTCTGCATTTATTAAAATCCCCCCGTTAGGCTGGGAATGCGGGCTGGTTTCTGTAGTGGTGTCACCGCCGGTGTTACGGGTCTCCTGGTTCTCACATTACGCACCACGGACTCCACCACTCCGCATTAGCGAGGCCCAATTAAACCAAGCAGTTGATTAAACAAGCCAATCAGGGTAATTAGTTTAATCAGATTCCCTTGGTAGCCAGCACTGAACCGCTTGTAAAAGGCAGTTGAAGAATGAAGTGCACCTACTTAAGCTCCTATTTTATTTTATTTTTTTATGCCTGAGGTAATTAGAATTACCCATGGCAAGCCGAAAATCCAAAGGCCCAAATGGGGAGCGGGGAGGACGATTAATGAAGGCGATGATGTGTGAAGCAAACAGAAAGGAAGACAGGATGTGTGGTAAACAAATGGAGAGGAGGCAGCCCTCTGGAAAGGGGCACAATGCGCGGCCTCTCCGCCCCGCTCAATGGCTCTGTCTGAAGTGGCCGGAGACGCCAGGGCTTTCGGGGAAGAGAGGGTCACGTTCCTTCTCTCTCCGTGGTGCCACTTCTTGCATGGGAAGGCTGGGAGAAATGGGAGGGTTTTTGCAGCTGGTTGCTGCCAGCGGGCATCCCACGCGGTCCCACATCTCCTTCTTTTGCATCCTTTTTTGGTGCAGAACCTGGGGGCTGCTGTGAGACAGGGAACAGCCCCATGGGTTGGACAGGTTGGGTCCCTGGACCTTCTCGTCCTCCAAGGAAGTCTGGGCAGAGCAGTGGGATACCTGGCCACTCTACAATATGGGTGCACACTATTTCCAAGGCTGCCTCTTTGCTTTGACAATCGCTACACCTCACATTTTGGCTTGTTAATTTTACCTGCTTGTCAAATGTTGCAATTACACAGAAAGAGCTGAAGCTGAACATTTTTCAGTGTCTTTTGTCTCACTAAACAAAGCCCAGATTTTTGACTTTGTGTCCCTGCTTGGGGTAAAAGTTTTCATGGGCTCAGTTTGTCACCTGCCCAGAGTCACCAGGGAAAGGGCTCAGGAGACAGGGATTTTCATTCTGCATCTGCCACAGCCCCACTGTTTGTCAGCTGCTGAAGCGAGTGCATAGGGAAGAGGAAAACTTCTGGATAATGTGCAGTGATGTTAACTCAGACAATCCTCCCCTCACTCCAGCAGTCTGGGACTTGGGACTTTGGGAGCTTTTTATTTAACGGTGGTGTGTTCTTCTTGAGTAGTCCCCAGTGATTTATTTTTTTTCACTGTATCTAAATGCTTTTTAGACTCGCTTTCTGCACCCACCACTCCTGCAGCAAGGGGTTCCACAACTGAACCACACGTGGGGCAAAGAGCTGTCTCCTTTACCTTGTTCTGATCTGAGCAAACCTGAAAGGTGGGTTTGTGTCCTTAATCCCTGAAGAAAAGCCATTCTCTGCCTCTGGCCATCTTTGTCCATACTTCTGCTGTGCCCTTTCTGAGATGGACAGACCCAAACTGCTTACAGTATTCAAGACATTGGTGCTGTATGGATTTGTGCAAATGAATGTTATAATGATGCTTTCTGTTATGTTCCTACTGATTTTTCTGAATGGGCCTATATTCTTGGCTTCAGTAATCTACTGTAGCAATGAGCTTCACAAGCCAACTCAGGAGCGTGGACATGCTCATCCTCTGTTATTACCCTCAGAAACTCAGAGATGGATCAAGAAGGTCTTATGCTGTTGTTCAAGGCTATGGATTATAAGCAACATGTTGCCATAAAGCATCCAAACCTGTATACTCCATCTGTGTACGTTCAGGTCATTGCGTTGCAGTGTGCTAAATTAGCCCCAGCTGTCCAGAATGAAAAAGAAAAGCAAGAATATGACAATATACCCATAGCCTTGCTCTTTCCCCCAGAATGCAGAAATCCCTGGGACCATCAATCTTGAATCACTAATACTCTTCTAAATGGATACTTTTTTTCATTTAAAGCCCCATCCAATCTAATCTCACTCCACTTACAGCACTACACATTTATAAAGCTTTCCCAATATATTTAATGAGTGGCCAGAGCCTAACATCCCCAAAAGGTTATAAGGAAATTTCTCTGAAATAGGCACTTTCTATTCTCCTAGCTCATTATTTCCTTGCACAATAATTTTCAGAACTATATCAAATACATTACCCAAAGATATTCTTGCAAAGCACTTACAGTAATTACTTTTACCTAATGCACTGTGGTGTAGCACTCAGAAGAGCTAATTTCCCCAGCAGCTCTTACCCATCAACAGAGGAAAACAACCAGGCATCACCAGGCTAACTGCTGGAGTCTGATAAAATTGAATAATTAAATGTTCTTGGCTTGTTTTACCATGGAAGTGTTTTGGGTTGGCGCACTCTTTTAAAAAACCTTTGTCCACTTATGCCCTTCCGGGTATCTCAGGGAGATAAGTACTTGTAAAGGCTTCATCCAGGCCTTCCAAGAAGGAAAACAGACTTAGATGTGGCATAACCAGACAAATCTATCTTGCACCTTAGGTCTACCTGTCTCAGGCACATAAAATGTGTCTACACTTCTCACAAACGACAGCAGTCAGTCCTTGACCCTGAGATCCAGCCGCATGGGCAGCCCACCAGGGTGGTTCTTATGGCGTGGGACATAAATGGGATTGGTGGTGAATACACAGTGGAGTGGCAGTGAACTTTCAAAGGTGCAAAGCCTGCTGAGGTAGGTTTGCAGGACTGCGGAGAACAAAGAGAGCCAAATCTGAGGAATCAGATCAGTTCCTGGAGAGAGCCATTCCCAGAACTATGCCTTGGTTTGATTTCAGAGAGATCTGGGTGGAGCAGTCCAAACCAGGCAGGGAGCAAGTGAACAACAAGGTAAGGCTTCACAGACATCTGTTGATCAATGTTGATGCACCCAGACAAAATGCTCAAGGCATGGGACAGAATGTAGGTAACACAGCAAGACATAAAAATGGGTCACAAGGGAAAGGAAAATGTTTTTGCAACAAAAGTGATTTACTCTGACCAGGTAGATCTCATCTCTGGATCTTTGGATGTATCCAAAGGTTGTTAATTTTTTTAATGAGCTGGGAAAGTAGAGGGCACGAGTAACACCATGAAAACAGATGACTTCATTAAGAGTTGGCTGAGTCAATGTTTTTTTTTCCCCCAGGAGGCCAATAGATTTCATTAGGAAGCAGGAAATGACTTGGAGAGCAGCTACGAGCCTTTCATTCCAGGTGGAGGTGGAAAGGACCAAGAATGGGTGGTGGAGTTGGGGACACAGCCGCAAAAGTTCATGAGATCTGGCTGGGAGCGGGGATCACAGGCGGTCACAGCTGACTGAGCTCAGACAGAGGCAATGTGCCTACAGCCTCAGCCCCACCATTTAAATCATTTAAGTGTGCAGCTCTTACAGGAGGGACATCCTGGTAAAGCAGGTCCCCGAGCAAGAGCTCCTGTGGAGAGGTCTTGCAGGCTCCACTGTTAATAGACAGTTTAGGTATTTTGCCTGTATCTTTCAACACGTAGGTGGTATTTGAGTGAAGTTTTTTGGACTGACCTTTTAAACTCCTCTGTGCTTACGTGTGTTTGGCGCTAAGGTTTTCCCTCTGGTGGTTATAGAAATGGTGTTCACAAAACCCCTGAAATTTGAATCCAAGTCCTAATTCCTCGCACTGTCTCAGTCTAGATTTTGGTTCTGTGTTTGAAATAAATTTTAAGTCTCCCAGCGCTCCCTTTGAAAACACATGCAAAATCCTCCATCCCCAGGAACATCTGCACTGGAATGGCCGTAGCAGCCATGCTGTACAGTACTGTGTGTCAGCTTTACAAATTCCTGTTAATCCCACCACCGTGCTGGGTTTTACCCACACGAAGACAACCGCCTCTGCGGCGACGCTAGCAAGCCGCTCCTGACCTCGTCCTTGTAACCCACAATGTAGACGAGATATCTGTGATGCTGAGAGAATGGAACGCTTCAGTTTTACATGAAAAAAGGGTATTCAGGCTCCTAGGCCCAGGAGTACAAATTATTAATCACTCCTCACAAGGAATCCGCAGATGGATGTTTAGCACTATTCACCGCAACATAACTGCAAATCAATTAGTTCATTTTGTCCTACCCTGGGGCTGTCTGGCAGACAATAGCAATGTCTTGTGCAAACGCTTTTATAAAGAAGACACAGGGGGAAGGAACCACAAAGGCCATTGGTTCTAACGAGCAATTAGGAAAGTGTGCAGGGCTCGCTTTCTTTTTTTCCCTTCTTCCCCCTTTCTTTCTTCAATTCATTCCGAGGCTCTAATTCTGAAAATGATGCTTTTCTTCCCGACTTCCTGTTTGTCAAATGAAGTGCTAATCAGCAGCTTACAGCTCTCTAGCCAGCAAGGGGAGGATGAGGTAAGAAGGAGTTGGGAAAAGTGGAGAGCCAGGGAACAATGTGGGGAAAACAATGCTCACTTATGCTCTTCAGGCCTTCTGGGCAATGGGGGCTGCACACAACTCCCAGGAAAAACAACCTGCCCTAAAACACTTGGTTGTGATGCTCAGAGGAAGGAAGCCCCTTGGTCGTGACGCTCAGAGGGAAGGCGGCGAGTGCTAGCCAAGCGAATCTGGACCCCACCGATACACGTGAAAAGCCTTCCCTTGGTTCCTGGGCAAACAGTAGGGAAATGAGAAACTCAAGTCCAAACCAGGGTGACCCCACCTGCCCTCTGCAGGGGTTGGAGAGTCCAGGGGAAGGACACTTCTAACACAGACACCTTGTTGCATGCCTGAATTTAGGAGCAGCGGAGCTCAGCTTGGCCAACTTACCTTCACCTGCAACTTTACTTGGGAAGAGCTGAATGAGAAGAGCCCCAGGGTGTGTCCACTGAGGACAGACAGGTCTTGTTCATGTACTGCAAGCAGCCCCTGCCTCTCTGGTAAAGACAGACGCAGAGCAAATACAATACCACACTGAAGATTTGCTTTTAAACTTTTGTAAGTCTCTCAGACCCGCCAGTGAATTAAAGGTAGAATTCCTGCCGGAGAGATGAGCCACCTGTAGTATACGTCCTTCTCAGAAGAGCAGCCTTTAGGATTCCCTTTCCTTTTCCTTTCAGGTCCCCTTCTGTCACAGTGCTGGCAAAGTACTCCCAACAGCAGACAGCAATGCCTACCGGGGGCAAACCTCCCTGATTTCCCATGCCCTTGTTTCTCTGCTCTCTTTGCTCTCTTACATTTCATCTGCTTACACTGTGAATTTCAGGAACTGGGGGGTGTGGGGGGGGGGCAGTTTGTAGAGCCTGATAAAGTGGGACTGAACCTTGATTGGAACATTTATGTGTTTTTGCAATACAAATGTTTGGAATAGTGACTGGGCATTACTGGTGTATTCTGGATACCCAGAGACTGGCTGGGATGGGGCACATTCTCACCTCTAAGCATTGCACTGTGCTCAACTGGGGCTGTAATTTGTCTGGCAGTCCTCTTTGCTCTGCTCAGACTGGAGATTGCAGATGCCTGCAATCAGATAACCACAGATATTTATATGCATCATATAAAACCTACATATTTACTTGTGTGCTGCCAATCATATTTTTCTTCTTGCTTTCCATAAGCATTCATATGGGTGATGACTGGAGTTTTCTGTACACAAGCAGTTAAAACCATGCAAATAGTATTTGCATGAAGTTTGAGCAATATATGCAGCCATCTGGAAAGTCTGTTCCAGACCAGTCCCTGCTGGCATCACCTTGCTCTGAAGGTATACGTGCTCTCCATGTGGCTGTCTACTTAGAAGGGCTGGTTATTTGACTTGCGGTTTCTGGACAGGTTTCGTAGTACTACCTTTGCTTTTTCTTCTTTTTTCCTTGGCACCGCTTGAACTTTGCTGCTTGTCAAGTGACTGCCTGGTGGCTTGTAGGAAATTTGTAGGAAATTTCAATGTCACTCCTTTTGTAGAAATGCCTCCTCTGCAAAATCTGCTCTAACAATTGAAGTTGTCTGGAAGCATCAGTAAAAAGGCAGTTCGTAATGTTAGTAACTAACATGTTAGTTACCCCATGTTAATAAGTCCAGGGCTTCAGCTGGCTGAAGCAGATGAACTACGTGGAATTTTCTCTTTTCATCTGATAACCTGTCAGGCTTTAAGACTGTTTATTATTATTATTTCCTCAGGGACACAATTCATGGCACCTGTCTTTTTTTGGCTGCTACTGTATGAGTCCCGTTTCTTAGCCTATTTATTCTTGCAATCTCTGTGTCAGATAAGGACGTTCTATTTTGCCATTTTACTAGAAGAAGAACTGTGAGAAAATCTTTCAATAACTCTCATTGCAGGGCAAAATTTTCTGTGCAAATATTTTGTTTGCCAAAAATGCATTTCTGATCAACTGAAGCTGTCTGTGCTCTTAAATCTCTTGAAGTAGAGGTGAATAATGTTTTAAGCCAGAAAGAGTAAAGCCAAAGGAAAATTTCTGAGAAGAGTTTGACATTCATTAAAAATGGTAGACAATTTTGAAAGTCAGCTAACCTTATTTCTAAAAAAAGAGGGAAAAAAACCTAAAGACAGTTTTACAAGCTTTGCCACCATCAAGCTGAGTTAATAGGACTATGTGGTGCCAGAAGGAATGGTCATGTTCACTTGTACTTGCTAAGTCTTGCTACTTCCCTTGTCTGCTGCCAGCACTCATTTGACCTCACTGTACACTTACCCACCAAAAATACCAATCCTACCAAAGCTTCACCACCAATAAATGGCTTGGGGTAGATGGGAACAACCAGCGAGGGTGAAGCTGGAATAAAGCCAACCCTCTGGGTAGCATCTTGCAGCTGAACATACCTTTGGCTCCTCACAAAATCTTTCTTTTTCATTTTTACCTATCTGAAGACTGTAAAAATCAGTATGAAAAATCTCATCTATTTTTTAAATGCTTGAGTAGTAAGCCTATAGACCCTGGTAGTTCAAGTCCTCTGTCCCCTTGGCACCTAAATACTCTGAAATATTTGAGCATTTTGCTCAAAGTAGCCAGAAGATGTTTGGCACAGCAAGGTCTTAAACAATGAACTTCTAAATCTTGGATTGGTCCCCAAACCACTGATCATATTTTCTCCCTGTCAAACTCTTAACATCCACAGACTCAGGAGGTCTAAAGAGAAATTAAATAGTGCAGGAATGAAGGAATGTTCACTAAATCTCTTCTGTATTTCACCCATCTCATTAACTTCATGTTGGAAAGGCTTTGCTAGAATGGTAGAATAGAGGATTCCACCTTTAATTTGCTGCTGGTTAAAAACTGCGTTGCTTTTAACAGTTGAGCATTCATTTCTGTCAATACCATTTTAAGAGATAGACAGGAGTTACCTAGGCAAAAGAAGACCCTTTACCTGAGTTTTATTTGAAAGCCACCGAAGTCATACAAACTTAACCTAACTCTATCATGCTTTGGGTCTGGTTTCAGCAGATATAGGCTTCAAACCTTAATGGTAACAGATCTTGCTTTCTTGTCATCAGTAACCTGAGCGTAACCACAGTCTGAAATAATGCAAGAGAGATCTTTATTTTGTGTAGCCCACCTGCATCTGCCACATGAGAGCTGGTCACCCTCCCAGATCCAGGGGATCTGTGCTTTCAGTGCATAGTGCTGCAACCAAGCAGAGAGGTACAGAAAGCAAGTCCTCTGCTGCATGCAGGGTTTTTACTGTCACCAGTCTTCCACAAATGAGAAGGCTGATCATGACAAAACACCTATTGCCCCTGAAGCTGCTGATTCACCCAGACTAAAGTGTGCTGTGGAGGTGGCTGAGTTTCAGGAGGGCTTTGCCAGCACTGGAGCATGCTATTCATGGAGCTGCACTTGCCAGATAGGTTTCAGGCCTTGCCTAGTGTCTTTGGTGGCTAGTTTGGCAGGGTGCTGGGCACCCAGGAGCTCCTAGGTCTGGGAATTATAATGGCATTGTGCCCCTGAGCTTCTCAGGGAACCAGACCCAGGTCAGGCTTATAGTGGACAGCAAGCATGTCCAAAGCAGAAAGGGTCTCAGGTCCCAGCTAGCCTTGCTCAGACTGTCTCCAAACTGAGAATTGCTGCAGGACTGAGCAGAGAAGTCATTTCATCTTCTGTGAAATTTGAGAAGTTCTGATTTTCATCCAACATCTGAATTAAAAAAGAAATAAAAAATAAAATAGGACAGATTTTCAAATCCTGAATACCATTTCCCTCTCAGCTCAAATAAACAATTTACACCCAAAGAAGGAAGGCAAACACTAAAAAAAAGGGACATATTAAAAAATGGGAGAATTTGAATAAATGAGGCTTCCCCCAAGGCCTAGTAAGAAAACCGTAAGCCAGCTCCATCCAGGAATCCATGATCCTTCTTGGAGAATTGCTCCAGAGACCGCATCTATTTGGCAGGACCAGAGCTGGATGCAGTGCACAGGAGTCCCTGGGGGAATGTGCATTGGCTCTCCTTTCCTTTGGAAGGAGTCCATGGCATCCCTACATCCTTGAGGGTCCCCATCTCAGTGGACGTCTACTAGACTTCCCGTCCTCCTGGATGTGGCCAAAGCTTGGGGTTCATTCTCTCCCCTGTGGGAGCAGGAGGCAGGGAGGTGTGAAGGAAGTCTGCCAGCATCAGGGAGAACGGCCATCACCTCTATTACCACCCCTAGAAGCTCTGATGACCCTGCACCTCCTGCTTGCCTTCAGCAGCCTCCTCCTTCTCTGGTCAGGCTTGTTTCTCCGGAGTCTCCCAGTCAGCAAATGGCTTGCATTCAGGCACAGTCAGTATTAGTTAATCAGCACGTTTAATACATTAGCATGCACATATTTATCTGCATCCACTGAGCTTTGTAAGCTGCAACTCTTGTAGTTCAGGCTGGAAAATTAGTTTCACAGCTGCGGAGGGTAGCTGTTCATTTATTTACAGTCCTTGGAGACCTCACTGAATGCAATGGCACAAAACAAAATGAGGCCTCTAATCCAAAAGCCAGGAAGCTTAAGCACCTGTAGAAACAGTTTTGCATTCCAAGGGGCAAATTATCTCTAATCTTGTTAAATGACTGCACTGCGAAACAATCGCAAAATGCTTTCTTCGATGGCCCATAACCAAACACGAGGGGTCCATTACTGCTCTGTGTGAGGGAGAGCCAGTAATCCTACAGGAGGACACAGCTGATCGCAAAACAAGGGCTGCAGTCAAAAATAAAGAAGAAACGAAATAAAGCTTGAACTGTTTGAGAACGGATGCTTCCAATTTTCTAAATTACAATAGCAACTTGTTGCCAAGCAATTACAGTGTTTCATCTGTTTTTTCCTGCTTTGCCCCCCACCTCATTTGTTTTTCTTCAGCAGATGCTGTTTCTGAACTTTGTCATTCATGTCCCTTTCTCCACCCCCTGTAATTTACAATTGATAATGAGCCACCACCCAGACACTGCCACCAGAAAAAAAAAAAAAAAAAGAGGAAAAGTGAGATGCCTTTGTGCTTGTTCTCACTCTGACCCGGGAAAAGCACCTTTGCCAGTCATTTTAGATCACTGCTATTTTAAGCAGGCTGCTGGATTTTTTTTTCTCACTGTCCAAGCTGATGCTGCATGTAACTTTGACAAACTACTGATGACTATTCACTGTACCAGTGAAAAAGAAACTGAAAAAATAGTAATTATGCTCTATGAAACTCCAATGGTAATTAAAGTCTGCAAATCTCCTACAAATTAAAATAAGTGCTTAATTGAAACAGGGCTCACAGGAGTGCTAGAGCCAGACTTTCTGTGGGTATGCTGTTTTCAGTGAGGATGGACTTGTTTTGTGACAGGGCAGCCAGCATGGACAGCCCGTTACTGCTGGAGTAAATTCAGATGCAGAGAGGGTGTGCTGGCATGCCTCCAGCCCCAGGTGAGGGCGATGGCACTGGGGACACCCTGCCAGGGTATACCCAAGCCCAGCACCCTGCCCATCAGCGGGGTCCCAGCAAGTTGCATAAACTCAACACTGAAATCAGAAAATCAGATTTGCAAAAACAAGTTTCCCCTCCATGGATGGGACTGCTCAGCATGGCAGGGTCAGGGGACAGGAACCCACCTGGAGCTGGCAGTGGGAAAGCTCTGGGTTGACTGTCTCCCTCCGTACTTCCTCATCCAAGCAGGCAGACAGCAAGCTTTGGGGATGCACCTTCTTCCACTTTTCTGTATTCCTCAGCTTCCTTCTAGGGGAGTGTCCACACCTTAGAAATGTATAGGAACTTAGGCTGTGAGGACTCACTGCTTCCCTGGAGAAGAAGTACCACCGATCAACAATACTTCATTTCTGGGCAGTCCTGTATAGCCTGGAAGGAGACATCAGTGACAATCACACACTAATAAAGTCATTTGTGAGAGTTATGTGCTTTCTTTCTGAACAAGACATCACCTTTCTCCCCTGTCCCAGCACAGTGTGCAGGGAGATCATCAAGTGTAGACATGACTCCTCCTACAGCTCCCCAGCTCTGTCTGCTTGTTAAAACTGAGGATCTGTTCCTTTTCCCATTTGCTAAAAGATCTAGCCTCAAGGACAGGTTTCTCTCTCTTTTGAGTCATTGTTCTTCCAAAGTTCCCACAATGCAGAAATGCTGGGAGTAGTTTCTGAGAAGAAATGATGAGCTAAATGAAGCTAGCGGTGTTCATGTCTCTTGGAACTGGCTTGGCTGAGCTGTTGGAAATTAAACCAATGAAGCCTCATTGATCTACATCAGCTGGGGTTTAAACCCAAGAGCAAGCAGACTTTACACACTCAAAGTATTAACCCCCCAGTTAACAATGAGTGGGTTACATGGAGGGGATATGGCCCTTCTTGACCAGCTTGTGGATGTTGGAGGCACCAGCAAGGTGTGGGCATAAAGTAGGGGAGCTAGGCAGAGGAAGGGTAGAAGGAAAGGAAGCGATTACATCCAGCACATCTGCTCTGCAGCACTTGAACTCACTTTCAGTTTTCAAACAGGCTAAATTTGCGCATACCCAGCCCACACAGCTGACTGTGTTTTAAGCCCATTCTTTCTTTAAGTGAAATAATGAAGTAGGTTTTAACTCCATACACCCTCAGAGCCTCTCGTTAGCTCCTGGATCCCTTATTTCCAGCTCTGGGACTCTACTTTTATGCAAGATTGAGATTTTATGTAAAGTTCAAGAACAGATTAAATCATCTTTACAGACTTAGCTGGGGCAGACAACATCCTGCTAAACCCAAGCTTCTGCCTCTTCACAGCTTCCCAGAGCCTTCAGGCTGGCCCTCGGGCTCTTTTTACTTTTTCTTCCCCTTTTCTGCCTCTTTTCATGTTATTCCCTATTTTCTTAAAGGACCTGAGAGCTAATAGATCACTTCAAAATGAATGCAATTGCTCCCCAGCAGTGAGATGCTGTGTTTCCTCTACACCAAATCTATGCACTGTTCCACTAGATAAACAGCACCAAATGTCATCTGAGAATCACATCCTGCTTTCATTCTCTCCCCTCGCATTCGAGGCTCTAGCTTTGTGTGAGAGTGATTCACTTTCTCACTGAATGCAGAGTGAAAGCCCATTTTCAGCACTCTCCCAACACCCATGCACAACCAGCTATTCATTTCCAATGATCATTTGTATTTCTTTTGGAAGACCTTAAACACCACAGGGGATAAAAGGAAAACCATTCAAGTGAAAATAAGACTGGCAAAGATAATACATTGCCCCGCTGTCAGTGCTTGAATACATATTAATACTTTTTTGCCTGGTTTTGTAACATAGTTGGGATTTTTATGTGCCTCTGTGTGCACGTGCATGTGTGTGTACTTGCTGCTATAACTATTCAATCATGTAGCAAATTTTAGCTAAGCTTTTGAGGGTCTTAGAGATATTAAGTGCCAACAAGTTTTTGGAAAACAGATGCTTGAGGAGAAGAAAGAGACAGCAGTGACAGAAGAAGATGCAGAGTGAGCAGAACCCTTATTAAACACTAGAAACTCTGCACAGTACCTCACCCTACTGGTGAGTGATACTTCAGTGATACTGAATCCAAAACCCAGGGTTAGGCTATCTAGAGACTAGATCTCTGCTGCTCAGAGGAAAATTTTCTAATAACACAGTAACTGTGGCTCCAACCCAAGCCCTTAGGTATGAGCAGCATGTTACTTTGCCGCTCAAACTACATAGATGAAACCAGATTTTAATTCCAAAAGCCACAGTGTGATCCCTGGTTCCCTCAAGTACCAGAAGGAGGAAGTGAGCTTGGCCAGTTATTCCCATATGGCAGACATATTAGGGAAGAAAGCAAAGCTCTCCACGCTCCCTGTCCATGTACATAACATGGGGCAAGGTTGCTTACTCATGCAGGCACGGAAGACCAACCCCTAATAGGTCCTGAGTTGTATTTTTTGTCCGATCTAGATAAAGGTATAGGATATTTCACACTGATTACATCAGCCCAGGAGGAGGGACATCATATTAAACACAAAATGCCAGGTTAGCTTGACCTGCAGTACCTTTGTCATATGATAGGAGCCATAAGCAAGGGATTTTTAGTAGAAAGCTGAGCATGTCTGTCGCTTTTTCATTAATAATGGATCAGTGAAGCAGAAATATAAGTGACCCAAAGACATGGTAAGATCAGTGAATGCAGAAGATGCTGGATGTATCTTACTTTAGAAATATTGGGACATTTATGCATGGTATTTGCCTTCCTCTAAGAAGAGGAGGTAGGAAATCTAGAGGTGTCATTAGAGGCAATAGTGGAGTTCAGTGAGGGAACTGAAGGCTTGCTGGAGATGCGTGGAGCCTGCATGGACAGCTCAGGTTTTTCAGGCATCTGCTGGACAAGGCACTTGGAAAGGTAAACTACTGGTTCATTGCAGTGACTTCTAGAGTAAGTATAAGAAGTAAGGTAGAGGAAAAGACTAGCAGAGGAGAAACAGGGCTGAGGAAGAGGTCCGTTGCACTGCAGAAAGAGGAGAAGAAAGCAGCAGGAAAGAGAAGAACAAGTAATTCAACAACAACAAAAAAAGAAGATAAAATGGAGCTATCCAGGACCCATGAGGCACAAAGAGGTAAGATGGTGTAACCCAGGGGAGAAAGGATAGATGAGTATGCACTCATCCACCCATCTACAGGCAGGAGAAAGAGCAATGATTCATACCAGTCCCAGAAAGGCAAGAGATGGGAGGGTCCCTGCTGAGAAGAGCTGAATGACCTGTCATTGGAAAGGGTCCAGAGGAGAAGGGGGAGTCCAATGTATATTTGGAAGCTAAAGCAAGTCCCCAGAGAACATGAGGGGGAATCAAGGATAGTTATGCACACTTCGGAGAGACATTCAAAGAAATGAGTCATGGGCAAAGCTTTCAGCTGTTGGAAAGGGCAGGTGAAGTCATTACATGGAGTTCAGCAGGTGCCTCAACTATTCATCAGGAAGGATGGTTTTGAGACAGTTGATAATGGGGAATTACTAATGAAAAAGAGATTCAGTCGATTGATTTCACCTCAGTAAAGAGAGTGAAATTGTAGGATTGAAACTATGTATGAAACTCTCATGAAAAACTGAAAATGAGAAATGAGGGAGCAAGTTTGGGAGATATCTATGTAATCCTTACACCTGGACTCAACACAGAGAAGGAGGAGATTCAGTGCATAAGGGAAAAATGGAGTGTACAGGGATGTGAGACAATAAAATGGATTCTGTGGAAAGGAAAAATTATTGCTGCAAGTAATAATCAAATAGGCAATTTGATAACAAGTAGGTTTTATCTAATGCAGGTGGAAAAAATTACATTGACCAGTAAAAAGCATTGAAATATTTGTCTGCTGATTACAGAGGCATTAGCAATAAAATGGAGGAACTTGAACTACCAATGCAGAATGCAAGAGAGGATATTATAAGGATAATGGAAATACGGTGGAACAGCCGTTGTATTTGGAACACAGGAAATGAGGGGTAGGTGCTGGTCAGGAGAGAGAGAAACAAAGATTGGGGGGAGAAGTAGTGCTGTATGGTAATGGCAGGAGAGACTGACGAGAAATATGAACTGTCTGCATGGGCAGAGCGAAATATATTAGGGTCAAATTGATATAGGGTGATTTAGGGTAAACTGGCTAATGACATTCAAGCTGAGTCATGCTAGGAATCTCCTATAGGTTCCCAGGCTAAACTCTAAGCTAAAGATTTCTTTATTTTATGTATGTCTGTGTGTGTGTGTGCACGTGTGTATGGAGCAATTTACATACCAGTGAGAACTCTATCATTATGAGAAACTTTAATTCTGGACACAAGTGCTGGAAAAAAAATGCTACCAGGAAAGGCCCACACAGTCCCGAGCGTGGGCTGATCAATTCGCAAATTGATTACGATACAAGATGATGAGATTTTAGATTTGATTTTTAAGACAGTGAGAAAAAAATTTTTCTAGAGAAAAAATTACTTTGGATCTGTGATCATGAGATGAATCAATGTAAATAAAATGGAAGTATTAAAAAAGGGATCTGTATCTTAAGTTCAAAGCGGCACATTTAAATAAATTTGAGGAATTAGCTGTTAAACTAATGGGATTGAAGAGCTCTAGGACTGTTGTGTGGAGGATGTGCAGAAAACTTTTCAGGCAAGGGTGGAAAACTCCCTTTGCTCTTGTACCCTGCTCAGGGTAGGGACAGAGGAAGGCTCCAGACTGAACCAAGTGTGAGATCCACTTCAAACAGGATGTTTGAAGCGGGCTGAGTGAAAGGTTACAAGGGCTGAAAACCAGACCTGACCAGCAGAAGAAGCCACATCTTAGAGGTCAGAAAGCATAGAGGGTTTGTGAGAACTGCCAACTGTCAAGCTGAGTTAAACCTAGCAAAGGAAATTAAAATCAAAACCAGAAGGCTTTTCAGCTAGAGGAACTAGAGAGAACAACTCAGCGAAAGCAAAGAGATTAAAAATATGGCACCAATAGGGAACAAATGCTTTGCCTCGGGGTGCAGTTCTGTGAGATGGGGCGAGATGGCTTAAGAGATTACTTATGCCCACCAGCAAGCAGAGGTTCTGCTGTGCTTTCCCATCTCCCCACCATGGTCACACAGCCTCACCCCATGTCTTCTGTCAGCTTTTAACCCACCAGTAAACTACATCAGCAAAGCATGTGGCTAGTTTTTCTGCCATTTTAGCAGGTTGAATCAGCTCAGGAAACTGCTCCACAAGTACCCAAGTTGGTGCCAGTGATGAGTGGGACCTTGAAGAGATGAGGGAGTAAAGAGGCAGGTTCTTCTCCTTGCAGCTGACCGGTATTAGAGCTGCCCATGACTGGACCACCGTCATTTTGATTGAGGACTTGGGTAAATTAGCAAGTGAAAGCAAATGAGGATAAGGCTATAGAAATGGGAATGACCACATAGGAGGAGGAAGGGAGACTTGAGGACAGATAGTCTCTGTCCCCAGATTCTAGAAGAAGAAAGATGTGAATTGGCTAGTCCAGTAGCAACGATGCATTCATTCAGTCATGGGTAGCTCATGTAACTGGAAAATAGGATTTGGGCTCCATGGTTAAATAAGAAAAGCAGGGAAAGAACAAGATGTTCTGAGTGGCTACAGAGCCATTAGTTTGAATTCAATGTTATACAAGGCTTTATAATAATTTTTTGAAGGAAGGAAAACTGAAAACATGGAAGTTAATAGAAAATAGGATAAAAGGCAACTAGTTTATCACAAGTATGTTGTATCCTTTTTGCCTACTGTGTGAGCTGATCCTCTTTATTCAGTCTTAACACAGAAGCCAGGAATTGGCTGGTTTTCTTCCGTCAGGATTGTTTTATTCATTGGCCATTCACCAAAAAAGGAAAAAAAAATCCTATTTCAATAGCCTTGGGAAATGGATGTTCAGCAACATTCACTGTAGCTCACTTGGTTTCTAAGGGCCTTACAAGCAGTGGGTACAACAAAGTGATATAGCTCAGCAGTGGTGTGGTGGTGCTGTATCTGTCTGGTCAATATGCCTTGCAGTAGGACGCCTGCAAACTCTCGCAGAGTAAAAATCTCATCCCATCACTGCTGTGGCTTTCAAAATGCCCTTCAAAATACAGCAGAGCCCTCCAAATAACATCTATAATTACATGTTCTTCCCCCGGCTCCCCTCGGTTCTTCATTACTATTTTTGAAGGATTTTTCTCAGAAAGGTCTTTATACTCTGCAGGCACTGCTGAATTGGAATGGGAAGCAGGGTTTCTTCTCATTGTAAGGTAGGCAGGGCTGCCTTCCAGTTTCCCAGCTGCAGAGATTTATAGCCACTACCAGATTCACTAGGTGGCCAAGGTTTTATAACCCAATTGAACAGAATAAAACAATTTAGGCTGAAGGCAATTTGATGCAGGACTCAATGACTTTCAGGAACTTGATGTATTACTGTGATCATGTAAGTTACAAATTATATATATATGTAAATATTTGACAGATAGTTTTCAAAAACAATGTAATTATTTGGAATTATTTAATTAGGGTTGACATGCTTGCAAAGCATCGCTGGGAGTGAAGCAGAAAACCTTGAAGTGCATGGAAGATTTTCAATCTGTGTTAAATCCTGCTCCAAAGAGAGGGGTTTGGTACCCTTCCCAAGGCTCCAGACTCCCTTGAATACAAATTCCCTTTGAGCATCTCCTGGATTAGGCTCATCCAGTCCGTTCCTGATCTATCTCAGGCTCAGTGCAGCAAAGTGTCAGTGGCATTGCAGATGAGACGTCTACTTTTAATAGCCTTGGCCAAATATTAGGGAGACCAAAGTGTTTCGGATGGCTGGCTATCCCAGCAGCAATCGGAAAGAAGAAATAGGACACCCGATTGCTTCTCTTCCAAGGGGAGATCTTGAGGTAAATGGGCTGGAGGAGCCACTTTTATGAAGTCAGAGAGCAGCCCTTTCCCTAACAACGGAAATGAAGTTTGCCTTTAGCCCATTATGATGGTAGGCTTGGGGAACTTGCAAAAAGCTGAAGGGGAATGCATTTATATTCTGCACAGCGTCAGATATGCCTCCCTGACCATTACATCAGGCAAGCCATCTGAAGGATGTTTTGTGTTCAGACAAGTAACACGAGCTGTATTTATTCTCTTCGCTTGAGCTACAAAAGTATGCAAAGCTAATTTGGGTCTAAATCCAAACAATAGCTCCCTGCAATCTTATTTACGCTCACAAGATGTGAATTTTCAGGGATGTTCCGGATATTTTGTTGCTGTTGCTCCGTCTGCCTGCCATTGTTCGATGGGCTTTCTGGAAATAATGGGCTGCAGGCTCTGATACCCATGCATTTCAGAAGTCTGTGTGTCTACTTGGATTAAATATTTACAGGTTGCAGTTCTCCTGTGAGTCACACCCCAAGGAAGGCTTGTGGGGTGCTCTGTCAGTGAAACCAAAAGCATGATGTATCCATAGTTAAAATGAACCACAGAGACTTTTCTGAGTTAAATTTAAGCAAACTGGGCTTAAGCACATTGCCAGTGCCTGTTTTTCAGGTAGTTTTACTGTGGGAATGGGTACCAGTCCTGCTGCACTCATAGGATGGACTTTTCCATGATGTGTTATGAGTCTGTGTCCTGCCAGCCTGCGCTGAGAACTGCTTCTCATGGTGAGGCCTGTGCAGTGCTGGGAGGAAAATACATGTCTTTTTGCTACAGGAATGGAGATGTTTGGAGTGTCTGTGAATATTCATTGTCATAGTAGAAACTGTGGGTCTCCAACAAGCTTGCTACTGCAAAGTCATTTGGTAACAGGGAGAAGAGAGGAATCTGGCATCTGAGAGCAATCGAATAGAAATGAAGATGAAAATAAGAGATCAAAAGCTATGAATGACAAGGAAATATCTCAACAGGAACCTTATCTCCAAGACTGGGATGTCTTTCAGGATAAAAATGGCTGCTAATGAGTTTTCTCCATATACCCAAACGCGCTGGCTGCTCCCACCCGGACGCCTGCAGCTTATGCTTCCCCGCAGTTTTCATTTGCTTTATTGCTTTCAGATGCTGCGTGGTATTAGTTCCTCTGGTAGCTGTGTCATTGCCACCAGCACCGGGGGACTGCGGCTTCGGCTGACTGGGCTGCGAGGCGTCAGCCCTGCCTCTCCGGGGACTGTCTGACACTCAGGCAGAGCTGCCTAACTGCAGCCAGATAATTAAAAACAATCGATGCTATTAAGCAAACACAAGCCCCGACAGCTCCGGGTGTATTCTCATGTAGCAGGGTGTACTCAGGCGTCAGGAGGGGAGGCTACTAATGAAGCAACTGGTGGGAATAACACCTACAAGGAGAGTTTTTGCTGTTGTACGCACCGCTCCTGCTGGGCTTTTTAGATCTGTCCCTTTGATTTAGTGGTGCAAGTTCACTAAAACTCTGCATATCTTTTCCTTCTGGTTTGAAACACTCCTCCACATTCATTTTGCTCTTGCCCAGGCTCTTCAGAAATCTTTCCAGGGAAAACAATCCTGGATTTATTTACAGCACATCATTATTTATTTAAAATAAACCTTTTGGGGAGAAGGCAAAGGGAGACCCGAGCTCTGCATGAGGACCTCAAAATGAGCTCTGTGCTTCCAGGGTAGGGGCATTTTAATTGCAGGGTTTACAGGGGAGGCAGAATGAGGACCCAGGGTGGGAGCCTGTTTCTCTCGATGCTTTCCATGTGCTGTGTTTCTGTAGAGCAAGATCCAGGAAGACCTCACAGAGAATTGTGAGCAAACTTGCTCTCCTTGGCAATGGTCCCACCCTGAAAGTAAAACCAGGTCGATATTTATTTGTTTGGTTACTTATTTTGTTCTCCAGAGTTGCTTCATGTTATTTATTTATTTTGTTTTCAAACCACCCTACACACACACATGCACCCTGCTTTCTTCTACCTTAGCTGAGAAATTCCAATGAATCAAAATGAGACTTTCGATGCTGAGATATCCCATGGGAAGTGTTTTGTACTGAGGAATTTAAGGCTTATGTGGAGTGAAATAAGTGAGGAGAGAGGAAGAAGGGTCTTACCTGTTTCTATTGCCTCCCCCCCGGGCTTTATTTTCATTTGAGGTTATCCAAAGAGAAAACTCAATGAAAGACTGTCCTTGTCCCAAAATGGCTTTTAAAGTTGCTGCATGCTGAAACCATGGAGGCGAATGCATGCACTGGTGAAAGCCGATGCTTCACAGCTCAATAGCAGTCATGTCGGTTGGTTAGCAATGGTTCATTCCCCATACAAGTTATTTATCTGCTCTTCATCCCAGCAGTACTTAGAGGCCTCAGCTGTGCTACAGGCTGGTGATTTAAGCCAAGGGTTTTCAAACTGCAAGTCAATACAACCCTCTGGACTTGCGAGCTGCCCTAAAAAGACCTGTGAAAATGAAAGTCTATTGTTATGAGACATAAGTTTTTGATACTGGGACCTGCACCTCTGTGAGAAAATGCATAGGGATCTGCAAATCAAACTGTTTGGTTATCTCTATAGCAAGGTGTGACTTCACAAGGTCATTTGCACCAAAATTGAGGAGAGACCCTAGATTTGACATCCTCTTGCTATACTGTGTTTGCGATATTTACAATTTCTGACCTCCTCTAAAAGGCCGTTCTTGTCCTGAGGAATTTTACCCATCAGCTCAGTCAACCCTAGAGCATTAAATGGGTAGTCATTACTGGTTGCACACTTTCAATTCCCACTGCAATAAGTTTATTGCTTATGACAGCAGGGTTAAAGCCAAACAAGCATGCTGATTGATTTCTGCCCAACAGAAGGCTGAGTTTCAAGAATGCTGTTTACACAAAAGGCTTGATTCTGATCTACCATCACAGTAATTTTCATTTATATCGATATAAGACAGATTTGAATGAGGCCTTTGGCTTGCAAAATATTTTAGGGCTGTTTGGGGAGAGGCAGCTTTGTGAAAACACAGATTACACAGAGAACAATCACAGTTCTTAATTCAAAGGAAAACCATGGGAGGATGTGCCTTTGATGCTAATCTTCTGAAGTGCCTAGCACTGCCAGTGAGATGCAAACTGAATCTTCCCTGCCAATGTTTCAGTGTGCCCTGAAGTGTAGTGCTCAGTGTAGACCTGAGCTGTTGACAGTCACAAGGTGCCCTGTAGGTTGGTGGGACTGCTCAAAGTTTGCACCGCCAGAAATGCTGGCTCAGTCTTGGTTTTGGTGGTATAATCAGTTGTTACCTCCTCGTTTAGTTTTGTTCGTGAATGCCTGAAGCTGCTTTCATTTTAGAATATATGTAACGTCCAGCCACAGTAGCTCCGCAGGCCCCTGTGGTGACTAAGCTTCTTGGGGTGTAAAAATTTTATAAAGGAGCAGAAAGACAGAGCAGGAGTGGAAAATAAAGAGGTTTACCTCTTTCTCTCAATCCATTGCCCACTGGAGTCAAATATCCCTTCCTAAGAGACAGTTCTCTTAAAATATCCAGGTGCATATAGACGTGGGTAGAATTTATAAAAGCATTCAGGTGGGCTGAGTTCATGCCCTCTAAGACTCCAGGGCCTGTAAATCCCTTTGCCATGAACTTCATACACGTTGTGATAATAACTGTAGCCTGTGCAGTCATTCTGGAGTGAGTTTGTTTGGTCTTGTTTTGTTCTGTTTTGTTTTTTAACTCATTGTACAAAGATCTTAGGCCCTGTCCTGCCTGCTAATTGACATAGTGTGATCAAAGGCAAAATAGGTCTTTGAATTTGTCTGTGGTTTTGTGGGAGGACTAGGGAAGAAAAACTCTAGGAGAGCAATAGCAAAATTATCAAGATAATGAGTATTGGTTGAGGATGTATGATGTTTTTGGGAAAGCCAAATTGAAGCCCACAAATTGATGAGAACTTTAAGAGTGGCCAAAAACTCAGGAAGATTCATGACTACCTCACTCCGCTTCTACAAAGTAACTAGACTTATTAATACTCGTCTTAATGTTGTTATAGAATCTGCAATAATGGAAGGCTTTAAAAACTGGTTAGATAAACAAATATTAGTCCTATTTTATGTAGGACTGATCCTTTCCTGGCAATGGACTATATGAACTTGTGAGTTCCCTTACAAACACAATTGCAGCAGTCCTATAATATCCAAAGTATTTCAGTCTACCCGAAATGTCTATTTTTAAAGAGAGGACAGAATACAGAAACCACTGGAGTAGACAGGTAGTTCATAGTCATTTTATCACAGGTAATCACTTATCCTAAAACAATGACAGTCATTGGCCAGAACTGCAGTGAACCTAAATAGGTATATCTCTATTGACTCCACTTTCAATTATATGCCTTTATATCAGCTCAGAATCTGATTTATTTTCTGTTTCTAAACTGACTGAAGAGCCTGTTCATCAGCAGCTCTGTCATGAAAAATCCATTTATTTAACACTGTTCTTCTGGAATGAGAATGGAAAACAGAAGACTCTAAAATTAGAAGAAAGCTTAATTCCATATCTAATAAAGGTCCCAGTCTAGCGTAAAGAGTCTTCTTCATTTTAATAACAAACCTAACAACCCCAGACTAAGCCTAAATTAGCAGGTTCTGATATTTACATTAAAGAGACCTTACTCCACTTGCCTTCCCACTGGAAGCAATGGCAACGTCTGGAGAAATGCAAGGCATTACCCAGAGGAAGTACAGCATCAAGATCTTGTCTCTTTAAAAATGTCTTTAAAGTCACTTTTCTAATTCATCCCTATAGAAACTGGCTATATTCTTCCCAGAAACATAGTACTCTTCTCCCATGGAAACTGCAGTAACAAATACAGTTGCTTTTGCATTCTTTTCTCTATTCCAGCAAATCAGGAGGCACTTAAGAGATTTCTGAATGTCTCAGAATTAAATTACAGGTAAGAGCAACGAAGTCACAGCACTAAATCATCCACTGAACCATTCAACTTAATGCCGTTTCTATTCAGAGCCGTATCAGAGGGGGGCTTCAGTCAGAAAGAAAAGAACAAAGAGGATTTGCTGCTCAGCTTCACGGGTGCAAACCAGGACTGCCACTGGGGTTTGAAGAAGTTTCACTGGAGATCCTGGGAGGACAATCAGGACCCTTATTTTCAAAGCTTAATCCAAAGGTTGCTGAAATTATGTGAGAGCATCATCCTTTCTCTCCCCCTGGGCCAACAGATAAGTTGTAGCTTTAGTTTGCACATTCTTTCCATGCAAATTCCATGCAATTTTACACCATTGTTTCCAGCCCATTTGGTCAATGATCCTTCAGATTCCTCTTTGTGAGCAATATTTCAGTTGTCACTGGGGCTTGATGCCATCAGGATAGCCTGAAGTACCAAGAAATCTTTGAGTGAAAATAAAACTGTCAAGCTCATCTGGTCTTCTCTAATGGATATAAATGAATACAGCAATGCATGCCAAGCTTTTTATGAACTGTATGGTGTTATAAAAAACATGCTGCCAATGAGGTTAGAAACCCCATCCTTTATGCCTTGTGGTTTAGGATATATATACTGTACTGGAATGCTAGAAATAGCAAGATGTGTTAGTTTAGGCAGTTTAATAAGAATGTCTAGGTTTATGAATTGGCTTAATTTGAGTTCTTCTCAGGCAATATTAGTTCTCCCTGTCTTGAATTGTTCTTTTTCGGTGGTTTAGATACCACTACTATTACTGGCTCCTGGCTGACTGCATACTTGACAAAGTTTGTCATGAGGTCACGATTTTCTGGCATTGTGGAAGAGGTGGTTATGGAGCGACTGCACAGAGAGATTGCTGCCACCTCAGAACATGACATATTTTCCAGCTTTCCTGTATTTCCACCAAATAAGTACAGTGTGAAGCCACCTGATAAAAAAACCTAAGCAAGCAGAACAGTGGAGGCCCCAAAATACAGACTCATGCCACAGTGAAAATGGCCTTGTGCCTGCTGGTGATGACCCAGCATTTTGTCTGGATCTCACCTTCAGCCTGTCTTTGCCTTAGTTCCCATTTATATAGTTATGGTAGCACTTGCATTGTCTAGAAACTGGGTTTTTTTCCTGGGTTGGGTGAGCCTGAGGTCCCATTACTCTGAAAAGAGAGCAGGTAGACTGAGAGAAGGAAAGGCCAGCAAAGCTGCTCAGAATTGTGGAGTTTCAAAGAGTGCATGGATGCAGAGTGGAGCAGACTGTTGTGTGTCCAGACAGAGAAGCTCCACCACAGACCTGCTAGATAGTCTGGTTATCTTCATGCCTGAATATTGATGCAGTATGTGATTCCTTGTCTCTCCTATCTCTTGGGCTTTGAGCGGCACTGCTTGTCTTGGGTTTCAGGACTGGAACAGTGTGTTCATGCTGTTTATGAGGTGCTAAGAGCTCTGAATGAAGAGAATGAATTTCTAGGATTCTCCAAAATTATCAAGACAAATCAAGACTTGGGTAATATCACTGTGATCTGACAGCAAAAAAAACACACCACAAAAAACCCCACCAAAACCCAACCCCACCTATTCCCTCTGTTGTGTAGACACAAATCATGAGACATGAAACTTCCAAACTTCAGAAGTTCGTCTTTTCTCTTTAAATTTCAAAGCTATTCAATTCTTATCAGAACCTTGGGTAAGTTAATTCCAGGACTAGATCTTCACTTTTGCTTCACGTCTGTGCTGAATGGTGTGGAATTACTTATTTTCTACAGGCTTAGCTCAGGAAGTTCCAGTATTCTGGGCATGAGGACTGCCAAATCACTTGCATTTGCTAATACCTTCCAACTCTAGTTTGTTAGAGCTTGTTTCTGCACCCATATGTAGTTAAGCTGTACTGATGACATATATCTCTCTGTATGTCCCTTATCGTTTGCTTGTATAACGAAAGAGGCGATTACAGTAACAAAGACTTGCTTTGGCTCTACAAGGGTGTGGGCTTTGGGTCTTGTCGGTGCTTCCTTTGTGGTCAAGAGCATTACAAATCCAGAGGCTGGAAAGAGCTTTCATAAAGGACCAAAACCCAATCAATTGTTACTTTACTGAGCAGAGGTGTTATACAGATGGATCAGTAAGGTTGTGGGTGTGACTACCTCATTGAAAAAAAACAGCCATGGTTTATAGGAAAAGAAAGTATTTTTATTAGTCCAATTTATAGAGAAGTGGGGAAAGAAACAGGTAAAGTTTCAGGCACACAAGACCTGAGGAAGAAACAACTGATAAATAACCTGTGGGTGAATTTAAAGAGTTAAGGAATTTTTCTTTAATTGCACTCCACAATTTCTTAATCTTGCTTACTCTGACAGTAATAATGCTTGTTGGAGCTTATAAACCAATTCCAGCTGCATCCCACCAAACTTTGCTCTACTACCTGAGGTACCAAAGTCCCCCTTTCCTCTAAATACTGAACCATCTGCATGCCTATTCGCTAGAGAAGATGACTGTGCTACCACCATATACAACTTGGTTCATGTGTCTGAATTGAGAAGGGTCAAGTTTAAAGTCTGGTAACTAAAGCAGAGGAGTTGAATCCTCTCGCCTTTGTTGGCGAGGGATGCTGCAGGGACAGTTACAATGTGTATTACACTCCTTAGGGGAAAGAAAGAGCCTGTGAGTGCACACTGGCAAGTTATTATGCAGGGTGGACACGTGATCTGAGTGTCCCAGATTAAGATATTAGCTCCCTCAGTCCAGCTTGATTTCATTTCAAAGTTATGACTGCTCAGCAAGTCGCTATATTTGCTGGCTGCCCATCATTTGATGCTGGAAAATGCTATTCCAACCTTTCAGCAAGTCTGATGAATGTTGTACTTAGTGACAAAATTTTGGTTTTCAGCTTTCACAGACTAGAATGGTGAAACATTACCATAAAATAGAGGCTTTAGATAACTTGCTGAGAAGTTTGAATGCCACATTTGTGCTAAAATAGGCAGATTATAACTTTGCTCAGCAAAGTAGCAATCTGTAGCTTGCCAAGGACACCAGAACCTTATCTTTACGTAGCCAAAGAGATGGTAGTCACCATCATATCTGCTCCTATAAAACAGATAAGCAATTAGAAGCATCCAGCTGTATTAATAGCATACCTCTCGATACACCAATTGGAGATAAAGTCATGTACATTCCCCCACCCATGTTAGTGGTGTACTTACCATTAGGTTGGACTTCTTATGTAGAAATAGGTCCATGTGGTCTATCAAGCACGATCTAAAGTATCTAGTGTTGGTCTGGTTCCTGCTAAAGCATCAAGTGGATTAAAAGCATCACCTGTGTTTGATGATGCTGTTGTAGCTCCCATAATCTACAATGATGTCCTGGTTTCACCTGGGATAGAGTTAATTTTCTTTCGGGTAGCTGCTGTACTTTGTATTTAGTGTGAAAGAATGTTGATAACACAGATTATTTCAGTTGTTCCTAAGTAATGTTTATATTAGTCAAGGAGTGTTCAGCTTCCCATAGAAGCTGAGAGGGACCATAAACAGGACAAGCTGGCCAAAGGGATATTCCATACCATGGACATCATCCTTAGTATATAAGTGGAAGTTGGTTGGGGGACAGGAATTCGTTATTGCTGCTTGGGACAGGCTGGGCAACTGATCATCAGGTGGTGAGAGCAACTTACTTTGTATCACTTTATTTTTTATATTTTTTTTACCATTATTATTGTTATTTTCTTCTTCCATTACTCTTCTATTAAACTGTCTTTATCTAAGTCCACAAGGTTTTTTTATAGTTTCCCCTCCTTTTCTTCCTGCCCTATGGGGGGTGTGGAGCGAGTGGCTGCGTGGTCCTAGTTGCTGGCTGGGGTTAAACCATGATGTATGACACTGCTAATAGTGCTATTCGTACCCCAGCAAGATATTTATATACTCTGCTGTTTTCCTCTCCACCTAATCTATTTCAGAATAAGACTTTTAATGCAGGGCCTACTTCTATTTCCAGAACACACCTCAAGCTTCTTGAGCAGAACTGCAATGCAAATTATTAACAAAAATATTAGTAAGTAATAGCAAATGCATCTCAAAAGATGTGATGCCAATTTAATAAGGCTCCAAAAAAATTGTCTCTTTGTAATTAATTTACTGAGCTAAAATATCTTCTTTCCAAAACTCAGTCACCTGATTTAAATTCCCAGCTGGGGAAGGTACCCAGCACTTGCTGGAGTTTGATCCCATGCTTTGTCATCATTCAGTTTAAAGTTGAATTCAGTTTAAAGAGACAAGCCATGGGCACCACTGTAAATCCCTCAGCAAAACTCCTAAGAACTTTGTCCCTGAAAGGACCAGCTGAGTCACCATTTGCCCCTTCTTGCTGCTGCAGGTGATCTGGCAATACACAGAAGGCCCATAACAATGCATATGGGGGGTGTGTGCATATATATATATGTATGCCAGAGCTTCAGTGTTGGAGTTTCTCGAAGTCTCTGGAGCAATGGCATGCCACAGGGGAATAGGAGAGGTGTGTAGAGCCCTAGCAATATCAGGGAACTCCCTAAATGAAAACACATGATGAAGCTAGAAAGGGGACAATCCTCCACTTTGCAAAGGCAGGCAAGAAATTCCTCCCAGGCCTAGCACCTGGCAGTGAGTTTAACCAGGTGTATATGATCCTCAGAGGTGGTTTGGTATAGATAGACACTTTCAGGCAATCTATGTGTCCCGTCTCCAGCTGCGATCAAGCTCTTAATCTTCAGAGGAAAGTGAAAGAAAAACATAAAGGGCAGCCTAAAAGCCAAGTAAGGTCTCAACGGGGGAACATCTACATCCTTCTTATTAAAATATTACATAGCTTTAATACATGGATACTGTTTGTAATATTTTGCTTCATTTCCTGAGGAAATGAGAATTATGCAGCTGTGTTGTAGTTGTTTGTTTGTCTGTCAGATTTACCCTCCATTTAATAATTATTGATGCTGTTGGCTGACTTCAGTGCAGTTCGTGGAAGAGGAAAGACATCACAATACTATGTTTTAAAATATCCAGGAAAATTAGCAGTGAGGTACAGGGCAGAGACTAAGCTAGTGGGAAAGGTCACCATGTGAGCTCAGCATAGTTATTCAACAGGAGAGAATCCACATGGAAGGGAGCCACAGGAAGCCCAAGAAATATTCCCTAAGTCCCAATGCTTAAGGAACAACATGTTAGCGCATTTTTTTCTAATCTCACTAGAATTCTAATTAAACTGGCCAATTCCCTAGGATTCTTTTCAACTCCCTGTTTTATCTTCCAGCAACTCCACTTTTAGTTTAGTGCATATCACCCACCTATCCCATGACCCCTCCATCTACCTGCTGCCCCAAAACAAACCCTAGTTTTGACCTTAGAGGTCACCTCAAAGGATGTCTCTGGCTGCAATAACACATTTGCCTTTATCCTGAGGTTCACTGAGCAAGAAGAAAAAGAAAGAAAAATCCTTTTGCTCTATTTTTGGGAAATAATAGCTATTTTTTTTTGTCTTATTGACATTGACACTTTTTTTTTCCTTGTTGGAAAAAAACATTCCTAGGTGGTAATGAACATGACCAAAATTTCCCAAGGCATTTGAGTCACTGTGGTCATTCTGGAGTGACTCTCCTGTCACTCTTTTAGAACTGTCCAGATTGTCCTGCTTCGCTCTCAGCACTGAGGTAGTAACTCCTTGCCGTGAAATAGCTGCTTCCGTTTTAACAAGTGCTATCATCTAAGGCACTGAGTCACCAAAATATGGTTTTCCCATATGGACCACTTTTCATTGACTTCAAAACTAGGAGGCAAAGGTTTAAGTCAGCAGACATTCGTTAGCTTTGTTTAGTGTAGAGAAGTGAAGGCTGAGAGGTCTTTACAGAAGTAAATCAGAGTTTTCTGATGTGTGTGTGCACATACACACACATCCACTCACCTGGACAAAATGCTTCAGGGAAACACCTGAAGGAGGAAGAGCTATTTGAAACAACATTGGCACATGAAGAAAAGAGTATGAAATGGCCGTAAATAAGCTTGAGTCTGGAAACTGGAAGAAAACCACTGAGATTTCTCAACAGTGTCCCAAAGGAAAGAGCAGAGGCAAACAGCTTGTTGCACTGCTGGGCTTTATGGTGGGAGGGCTGTGAAAGCAGGAGCTCTGCCCACTCTGATGGTCAGAAGAAGCTGAACAGTAAGTATGGGAAAAACTTATATGGTGGCCAATAAATTTGGCACTTGACTGAGAAAGAGTTAGGCTCTAATTTAGGTTCTAAGCAACTGAATTTGTATTTAATGTAAGTATGTGGTTAATCCTGCTGGCTGCATTTCATGCAGAGCTGAGCACACCCTGAAAGACATTGCAGGGATGGCCCTGGGCTTTTCCTGGTATAGTGGGGGACACAGCCACCACTTTTAGGACTGCTTCCCTGTTAGATGTGCTGACATTTTTGCAGGAGGCTGGAGATCTCCTCCACCGGGAGACAAAGCATTGTAGCGCACCTTCCTTTTCTGCCTGCCTTCCTAACTTAAATGCAAACACAGTACTAAAAAAGTTTCACCTTATCTCTGTGGTGGAGCAGAACAACAGAGAATCCATGTACTTGACTGAGCTGGGTGAACATCAAAACCCTGCTGTAATGCAAAGCGTGTCTCTGGCAGCAGTTTCTCCCTCTGCCAACCACAGGACCTTGATCAAGTCTGCAATGTGATTCATCCTGCGTTGGGCTGACGTGTGTCACACTGTACCTGCTGGCTGTCCCATGGAGAAGTGCTTTCTTTTATGTTATTGCACCAGGAAAAGGGAGAACAAGCAGGGGAAGAACTCAAAGCACAGCATAAGCTTGCAATTAAAAACGCCCTCATCCTCTTTCAGCCAGGCAAGTGGGGCAGTGGAGCAGGACAGCTGTCTTTCAGTGCTTTTAAGATAGATTTCAAGCTCTGCACAGCTGGAGCTATTCAGTAGCTCGCAAAGGAACTCTGTACCCTTGCCAAGGCTCCGCAGCTGCCAAATCTGCCTTTATTAGCAGCAGCATTTCTTGTCCTCCATAGCTGAATACAGAACAAGTCTGACATTATTTTTCATTCAACCTTCACAAGCATGCTAAGAAAATCACAATAATTATTTAGTGTGTGTACGTATGTTTTATAAGTGTTCTTCCTATGTGTACGCACCTACCCACCCACCCACAGAGACACTTATAATGTATAAAGAGTCTTGCTGTAGTGATGAACATATCTTTCCTATTCTGGTCAGTTATATGTCTCAGCTACATTCAAACCTCTTGTTATTCATTATCTGTGGACTCTCCCATGAACAGGTCTTTGTCTGGGCCATGCTGCTCTTAGTAGGTAGCATTCACACCTGTACAGCTGGTTGGACCAGCCCTTAAGTCCAATTTTAAGAATGTAAGTAGCTCTCAAGTGCTCTCTGTGCTTCTTCTGGAGTGAGGTGAACGTAAGTCTGTGCAAATACCTGTCCTGTAGAAGCAAGTCAGAGTAACTGCAAAACTCAGTCTTCAGGTAGGCCTGATGTAATGCGGCATATGGAGGCATGAAAATCACCTCTTCAGGATAACACAAACTTTGCAGACAAGTCACAGGCAACCCACAACTTGTCCCAGCTCTTCAGACAATACTTACAAGCACTTTTTCAGGACCAATTGCCAACGGCTGAGTATTATTTCTAAAAACAAGTTCCAGTGTTGCTCTTACCATGTAATGGCTGTTCATAATGTGTTTAAATATATGTATGATATTAGTCCTCCAAGGACCTGAAGCATGTGGCAGACAATGATGGTGTACACTACATAAATGTCACTATGATTAGATGAATATTTTAGTTTCAAATTTTCAGGTAGAAAAACTAAAGCAGAGAGTTCCTGTGGCTTCCCCATCACTGTTGGAGAAGCCTGTCTAAGAACTGGGAATACAGCAAAGCTATTTTACTCCTGTGAGCTATGTAAATCTTATCACAGTGTCATGGAAGTAGAATAATGTGTGTTGGAAGAGACTTTTGAAAATCATGTAGTCTGACCACTTGCTCAAAATAGAGCTAGCTTAAATCAGGTTGCACAGGACCTACTCGAGTTGAGTTTTGAATATCCCCAAGGATGGGTGTTACAGAACCTCACTGGGCAAATTGCTTGAATGTCTGACTACCCTCATTGGGAATAAATTTTTCCTAATATGAGCCTTGAACTTCTAGTCTTGCAAATTGTGTCCATAACTTCTTGCCCACTGTGTACCACTAGGAAGAGTGTGGGTCTGTCTTCACTATATTGTCTTTTTATAAAAATGAATTATAGCTACTATTTCACCACCTCATAAGATTTTCAGCTTTATTGCTACATTTTTAATAGCTATGGTAAAGTCTTCATTTTCTTTCTAATGACATAGCTAAGTATGTTTCACATACTGTAGATGAAATTGTATTTGGTGTAGTCACTCACTTCACTCAGTGAATTGGAAAATCAATGCAATACGTACACCTTTTAAGGTTTACATTTACTTATGAAGGTTTTCCTGATAAACTCTGGCTATGCTACCACTGTACTCCAAAAGAAGTTTCTTCTGGGATGCATCCTCTGCAGATGCAAACTGTCATCACTCTGTTAAGTCACTGGAATCATGACTGCTCTTGCTAAGCTGCATTGAATGAAGCTTCAACAAAAAAAAAGGTATGAAACCATATAAGAAAGGAAGTCATGAATGCCAGAGAACCTGAACAAAGCATATAGCTTTATTTTGGTACAATAAACTTATACTTGCTAGCTGTGGTGGGGTCTAATATAATATTTCATATTAAATTTGTATAGCTGTCAAGTAAGCATATTAATGTTGGCATAAAAATCTAGTTACTTTCTGTTTCCCATGCTAATTCAATACTAACTGGCAGTAATATACATATCAGTATAAGCTTGATGTAAGCGTGTAGATATCTCTAAGCTATATAGACTATATCATGTATGTCTATGAGGGATATTTAATTCACCTTTTGGGGATATAAAAATACCTTTTTGGATGGACAGATGAACATAAATTTGCAACGGGCATTCCGTTAGATCCTATTCTCTTGTTCAAAAACAGGAAAAAAACCATACACATACTATAGTCACATAAAACACTAGTGACACCCCAGATCTGGAAGGAACCTAAAGGAATTCACGATTTTCCTACTTTGTGCAACAAATTCCAATGAAAAATGATGGCATGGATTGGCTGATTTGCAGTGTCATTCCTGGAAAACAGCATTTTTGTTGCATTTGTTGGTGTACTGGGAGCGGCTGTGTGACAGAAGGATCACATTCAAGCATCATTGGTGTTTTTCTGTAAGTCATGTGCTAGCAGGGGCATTAATACAAGCCGAGTTTGGCCCTGTGCCTTTTTAGCTCATCCTCCTAATGCAGGGAATTATTCTGACAACAACTATTTCTGTGCCTGCTGTGGTGGTGTCCTCCAACTGCCTTTATCCTGCTGTTCAAAATTAGTGGCATAGAGAGAAAGAATAACTGCAACAAGCTGAACACTTTATAGGACAAGTTCTTCTGAGCTGCTTTTAATGGCAGTTTCATTCCATCCATAAAAAGCTGAGCAAGCTGGACCCCTCTCAGATGCCTTCAGCATAGTTGCCCTTTGCTATTTAATATTTGGAATAGCTTTTCTTTGGTCCGAGAAAGTAATTTATTGCAACCGACTTTCTTTGGAATAAGAGTGATGTTCCATCAGACTTCAAATGAACTCTAATTACATTGCAAATAGGTGGCAGGAGCGTTCCCAAGTTTAGCACTACAGCAACCAGCCAAAGAGTGAGATGGATTTAATTTTAGTCCAAGTATGGATTGTTTTGACTGTTTTTATTATTTTATTTTACAGCTATTCCTTAAAAAAAAAAAAAAGGGAGAAAAATTCATAACAGCAAACACATCTGTGCTACATATTTTCCCTGTGTGGCACTGCAACAGCTCCAGTCTACCAAAATTAATGGACTGTAACAATATGGTTGGAATTTAAATGCAGAGTTGGTGCCAGAATCAGGAAATGGACAGCATTGCCTGTTTGTAGAAATGTGCAGATCACCTTTTCTCACTTATGCGACATTAAAAGGAAGGATATCCCTATCAGTGTCCTATTTATATTGTCAGCATTAAATCCACATGTATCACGTATTGTGGAGATCTGCTGCCTCTGCTAAGATGCACCAAACTGACTCCCTCTGCTGATGACATGATTTTTCCTCAATTACTCAACACAAAAATTTGTCCAAGAATGTAGCTTCCATAGAAGAGAGTTTAGCATAGAGAGAACTTCAACGGATTTTACTAATCCGAGCCACAAACTTTGTGTAGGAATCACAGTGGTCTCATGCACGGATACTGACCTCCCAACCTGCAATCATGGGTTCAGATCCCACATGGGTGATACTTTGTCTCCCAGTAAAAATACGAGAAAAGGGATTGTTTAACCTACAAAAGAGAAGAGCAAAAGGATACATGAAATCAGTGCTGTCAAAGACATTGTTTGTTCACAATTGCAGTGATGACAAACTGTGGATTTAAATTAGGCCAATGGAGACTCATGATATCTTTTCAGGTTAAAATAGTCTTGCTAAGGAAAAGGACAGATGCACTGGCCTGGGTGGTTTGGGCAGGCTGCATATATTCTGTCACCAAAGAGCTTTAAGGACGGGACAGATAAACCTGTGGGGAATGACCTGCTTTTAACTGATACTGAACAACCAGATAAGGACTAGCTGGCTTGTTGAGACCCTTCGCCATCCTGCTGTTCAACAGCCAAGGGCATCTCTAATCACTTTATTTTGAAAATTTTATACATATGTTAAAGGATTAATTTTTGATTGCTGCACGAGCTTGGTAATAAGTCACAGAGACCCAATCTCTAACACCTGCCCAAGATAGAGCATTACTTGTTACGGGTGCAAATTTTTTCTGATCCAGCTAGATACAACAGTTCTCTCAGTGTGAATACCCACGGGACAACAGGGCAAGATTAGCAGAATGAGGTGTTCATTTTTATTAGACCATATGGTAGAGCTGGAAAAATTAAACAAGTGTTTGGGTGCACCAGCCCTCCCTCAAACCTGAAATAGAAGCAGCCGACTTCAAAGCTAAACAGAAATGGGCAAAGCATGCTTTACTGAATAAATCATTAGTCATTTCTGAGAGAGAAAAGGTAGCTGGCACCTGTAAAGAAGAGGTGTATAGCGAAGGAGCTTGAGGGACAGAAGTGATAAGGTGGCTGTACCCTAGGAGCAAGGTGTAGAGAGAGCCTGTAGCACACGGGATGTGAAGTATTTGTAGAGGGCAGGGCAGGGGTACACGTGTGCAGAGATTATAAGGCACCATGAAGCCTACATCTCTCTTGAGCCCATGGTTATTGGTATCCATTGGAACATCTTTATCATGTCAGATGTTTTTGTAGGTTTCCTTTGCAGCTTGTGGAAAGTTTGAATGCTGGTCTTGGACTTCCCAAAGTTGGCCTTGCAGAGTGCTTGAAAGAGCTTCTCAGCTGTGCTGTACTTTCTTCTTTCATACCCAGGAGCCAGTGATTGTACCCCAAGTCAGGATCCAGAGAATTCTAAGATACTGGTGAAAGCTCCAATGAAGTAGCCATATCCAGTAGTAATAACCACGGCACAGCTGCAGCTCCGAAGTCACAGCATGTCAACTGGGGCACTGCAGACAGCCACAACTATGCTGTTAACCTGCAGTGAGGGGAAGGTAAAACACATCAGCCTAAGTCTCGGCAAGAGTTTTAAAACAGTGTACTTAAGCTGTCATCTGCAGCAGGCTTAGAAAGCACACATGACCCATTACCATGACTCAGATGGTGCCTATTGACAGAGTTGCATATCTAAACCTTAAAAAGGATTTCAAACCTATCACATGCAGAACACATTACCATGTGAATATCCAAGTGGTCTAGCTCTGAGATTATTGTTCATTCTGCTTATTTTACCAATGCCTTGTCTTTGCTCTCCATTGCACACTTGCTAACCTCAGTCATCTGTATTGTCCTGTCCTGTAATTTTGAGACAGGGACCCAAGAATTGACATTTGATAATTCTCCCATATGGATTTAATCCAGTGCACTTCATAGAAATAAATGCTTCCTGTCTGCAGATCAGGAACCCTCTGGGCCACCAACTGCCATGAATAAGTTAGCCTCCCACTTTAGCCCCAAAAAGCTTGTGGGTTGGCAAGAAAGACATTTTCCAAAATGTTGCTAAAGGCTGATGAGATGTTGATTATTTTGGTGCTTTTTCCATGATAAATTAATTGATAACCTTCCCACGTGCCATTTCACAGCTACGCCTCCTACACAGGCCTCTGGGAGCCCTTGGCTGCTGGACTCATTCAATTGTGAGTGTAACTGATGTCAATTTGTTGTTTCAGTGAGCAGGGCAGCCTGCCAGCTCCTTCTGTGACAAACTGATTTTAACGCTATTAGATTCTTATTTCTGCTGCAGTGCATTAAGTACTTTATTGATGAAATATGTGCAATGGCACTAATGATGGATTTACTGCTCCCCTGAGGTGTGCAGGTGGGGAAAAATAGCCAGGCCTTGGCTTGCTGGAGAAACTCAGCATCTCTCCTGTAGCTGGGTACATGAGTATTTCACCCTGGAGTAGTTCATTTCAGATTTGACCCTTTGGGTGCAAGAGTGGCCCAAAGCACCAATTTGAAGTACTACAGGCAATGAAGGTGAGCAAGTAGCTCTGAAAATCAAGGTAAAAGAGGGCAAGGTGTGGAAGCTCAGGAGAGCACGTATTTTGAATGATAATCGTGTCCTGGACTTAACCACTCTGTTAGCTCCTCAGCCAACTGAGGATGCACAATAGCAAATGATCTGAACAATTCCTCAGGTCTCCTCCACTGTACAATGGAACATGGCAAGGATTTATATCATTATAATGATATAGCAGAAGTCCATGGCTGTGGCAAACCCTAGGTTGGGGGATGGTTGTTTTCACAATTATCAACATCAAAGATGGCAACAGGAAAGACATCTATTACCACATCTCCTACTGCTCCCTCTGTGTTAAATATTTCAAGGAAATATTGGGATTTCCTTTTCCTTTTGCTGGTGGTAAGCTGTCACGTGGTTTATGAGTAAGCCTGCAGTGTCCCAATTCTCACAGAGTTTTAATTTTAAAAAATGAGATGCCCGGGCCCCTCACTGAGCCCTCCAACATTTCTCAATTAGCGGTTTGGATCTGCCATAGTGAAGCTTGGTTGTGCATGGCTGAGTGATGAAGACACCAATCATCTGCAAGTAGGTGGTGGACTAAAGGGCACTTCTCTCAGGAAAGAATTTTAGCACGTGCTTAATTCCCAACGAAGTGGAGCTAAGCACATGCTTAAAGGCTTTTCTGAAAAAGGACAAACCTTTGACCATGCTTAAGAGATTTCCTGAATCTTTCCATAAGGTAGCTTTTTACTGGGTTCAATAAGATTTGACTGGAAACCAGAAACCCTTTTCCTAAGTTTTTGTGGGTTGTATATTTGTTCAAACTTTGCCAACTTAGGGGGGTAGAACAGCATTTAAACACAAAGAAAATGAATGAAATAAGACACCAATTGAAAACAGAGACTCCACCATGGAGAAAATGGTCATTTAATTTTTGCTTCATATGTTATTAAATTCAAGAAAGCAATAAAGTAATAAAACCACCCAATTTCATTAGGTGGTTGAAATAAGTGTATATCATCAATGGAGATATTAGGTTGCATGAGTGTCATCACCAAGCTCTTTTAAAGGCCTTCCACTACTAAAGGGCTGAGTGTTTTGTTCTGGGTGCGTAGCCCCAGCTCCGTTTAATTTCAGTGGACACATGGTCTCCATCTGCGTGTCTGGGATACTTCCTACCGATCGCTTCAAAAAAGAACATTTCCCACACACGTTCTTCTGAGCTGTCAGAAACAGCCCTATAATTTATTGATCTGACCTGATCAAGTTAAACGGGTTCAGCTCCAACCAAAGCAGTTTTAATAACAACTGGGTACAGTGCAAGAGAAAAGGTGCATGGAAGGCTCCCAAAATAAGGTGCAGAAGTGAAATGCTTCTGACAATGTGTTCACACAGTTGCAAGCAAAGAGGACAGCACAGCCCTATGAACTGCTGTCTGGGACCTGAGCTGCAGTAAGTGACCACATGAACACTCTTAGCCCGCTCCAGCTGACTGGGCTGCTTGCAAAGACATGAATGTTTCTGGACATTGAGATTTGGCAGGATGTAGGGTAACTGTGCTTTATGTGAATACATGTACGGCTTAAAAGAGAATTAACTTGCTGCTTTCTGCAGTAAAAGCACACATGGCAAGAGATTCAACCCAATGAGGAAGTTTGCAGCAGGGCGCAAGTGCTCTGCATAGTGATCCTTTGTATGTGGAGTAAAGTCACACTTTAAGTTGTTTCTTACAGCATCTCTGTGAGAAAAGGTAATGTTGTGACAGAGGACTGAATCTAGCAAAGATTTTTAAAACCATAAGGATTTATTTTCTAATTGAGATGAACGTATACGTTATGTATTTTCTTGATGCATTTTCTGTTTCAATACATAGTCTCTGTGGACATATCATAGCAGTATCCTAATGTCTAATTATTTAATATTTTTCCTGGGTGCATTATACCCATAGCTTCCTTCCTGGCAAGTATGAAGCCTTCGGCATCTATCTGGGGCATCTGTCTGGTAATTTCTAGGTGCAATTTTGAGAATGATGTTTTATTGTCTTTGAAATTCAGTCCAGGATCGACCTTACCTAATCTTTATAAAGGTTGGGCTAAAAAAAAATAATAAATTGGGGGGACAAAGGGAAAAAATGTTATTGTTTGTGAAATAAATTTTCGTTCTCTATTTCAAAGCACCTGCAGACCTGATCTAAACTTTATGACTTCTCTGACTTGACTTTGGTGAAGTTACTCTGGGATGACATCAAAGTCACTCAACCTCATTTAGGAAGTGAGTATTTAATACACTATGTTAGTAGCAAAAAGCCTCTGTCCTAGGAAAGAGATGAAGACGACACAATAACCCAGAACACACACGCAGACAACTGAGATAAGTAGTGCAAGAGTGAGTGGTCTTAGGTTTTATAGGTTGTATTTGGAAATCTTTCTTGTCAAAGGCCATTCTCAGGAGCCAGAATTTTGGCAGCAACCACAGCCCTGAGAAAAACTTACTGGTGGAGTGTTATCTTCCCATCCTTGGAGATGAGGCATGGGTCAAGGAGACTAACTGTCTCCAGAAAAATCATCAAAAAAGCTACCAGATGCAGGGTGAAAGCCCCAAGCCCAGAAGCCAGAGAGAAATCCAGGATGGCAGCATCGCATGTTGGGAGCAGCTGTTGGATGAGGGGGATTGTCAGAAACGAGCATCCCCTTCCCCAGACTCCCTCTGCTCTGCTACCGAGAAGCAAAGCAGCACTCAAAAGTGCTGTACTTGTGTTGCTTGTGAGAATAAATCCCTCACATTTTGCACCATGTGGTGCAAAGAAAAGGGGGGGGGTGGGGGGGGAGAGATACTGAAACTCCAAAAAGAAAAAGCATTCACAAGATCTGAGCTACCTCAGTCCCACCTGAGCCCCGCTTTTGCGTTCACTTAGCAGCACGGAGCACCCACGAGTGTAGCCACATGCTCTGCCTTGCCCTCTGCAAGTCAGTCATTTTGGGTAGGCAGGAACTGGAGAAATACGTGCAAATAGATGACGGAGTTTTGCTTGTTCTGGAACATAAAGTCGATGACTTTATAAGGAAAGTCCAAATTGCTTTATATATCTTACTGAAATGCCTGGTAGAGTGATTAGGAGTTCGGTTGCCCCACATGGACCCTCTGTAATTCAAGCCGAGACAGAGAGAGTCATCTTCCAATATCAGATCCATTCTGTGCACTCCACTGTTTTTATTAACCACAGAGAAAGCCAGGGATTATTACTGTATTAGTGCAGACACCTCTATGTGGATCAAAACCAGTTTAGCAATATGGGAAAAGCCTTTATCAACATTTGAGATATGCTGTTGAGACAGATTTGGCCCGTTGAGAACTACAGAGATCCGCTTTCAGGAAGTCATGTGTAGCACAAAACAATGAGGTTGTTGAATTTAGTAATTTACTGACAGACACATTTAGATTCTAAGAGTTAGATTTATTTGTATGCACAATGATAGGAGGATTCTCTCTTTTATGGAGACACCAGTAAAAAATTCTGCACATAAGTAGTCAACACGACCAGAATTAACAGGCAGTGGTTGGGAGGCGCAGTGCTGTAATTATATTAGAGATGATCTGAGCCTGAATGATTGTTATTTTTTGCTATATGAAGAGTCCATGAATATGATACTTATACTTACCCAGTGATCTCATGAAAGAATTATTGTTCCTTCATTCTGGCAGCATTGCCAGTGTGCTCAGTCCTGTACATAGATGAAGCAACACACAGCACTGGTCGCTGAAAGTAACATGGATTTCGAACACAACCCACATTTTAAACTTCCAAATTTGCTTTCACAAAATAGCTGAACATTTGCTGTCAACAAACTTTCATGCTCACAGAGTTCAACTGTTGAATATTCACAGAAAGTGACTGTGGTCAAGTTGAAATTCATTTTTTAACCTAAATGAATGTAAAAGACCATTTTTCCACCCTCCCCTGCCCTGCATATTCATGCACTATGCATTTAAGCGACACACTTCCTCGTCCACCTAATTTCCACTGAATTTCAGGTATGTGCTCATGTTGAACAACTACTTACACATGTTTTTCTTGAACGAGGGAATAAAGTCTTGGCCCCAGAGCTGGGGAGGGCGCAGTCTGGGTGGAATTCCCAAAGTTTTGCTACCTACATATTCAGTGGGCAGTTGGGGCTGGGCTCCGTGCATCGCCAACGGGAAGAGATGAGCTCCCCAAAGAGAGGTATCTCACATGGCAGAGCACCTTCTGCCTCTTGCCAAGCCTACATAGGGAGCTGAAGGAACCAGCTGGGAATCTATACCTGATTTTTAAGGAAACTTGAGTTAGGGGGATGAACCCTCATCTATGCTTCGCTAGCACTCAGACCGAAATAGACTGTAAGCAGTATTCCAGCTCCAGGCTACTTTGGGTTCCAGCTCCATTAGTTCTGTTCAGTTACTTAATGAGAAAATACCAAAGTTGTAATGCTAGCATCTTATACTACCATTCCTGGAAGAGAATACTGTATGTTGCAACTTCCAGAAAGGGTTTATTTTAAAAATCTTTGCTTATTCATGAAGCTTTTCATAGAAATGTACCATTTTATTTACCTGAGTTAAGTTCTGGACTCTGCCCAGGTTTTTCTCTTCGGCTTCGCTAACAGTGGGTTTCTGTCTGTTCCTACAATCCATCTGTGTTCTGCTCAGAGAAACACCGTCCCGGAGCAAGCCCTGTGTTTGTGGAAGATCTTGCCTTTGGAATAGGGGCCCATGGTTTCTCATGGTCAGGTTCAGTGATTAAGATGGCATCTACTTCAAATCCACCTGTGGAAACAAACAGCGCTGCAGCTGTGGGTTTGCTGTTGAAATGAAACACCACACTCTCCAAATACAGGGCAGGAGACTGGATATTCATGATAACACTTGGGGAAGGTAGTTCCTTCTGCACAGGGAGTTCAAAGCACTTTCCAAGTACTCATTTACTGAACGCACCCATGAGACGTATACAGGGGGAAATATCACGAGCCTCCTGTTACACAGGTGGGGTGCAGGATAATAAGAGTTATTTAGATGCTTAAGCTGAGATGCCTCTCATATATCCCTAGATGCCTAAAGTTAGATATATGATTTTGATCTAATCTAGCATATTTTACATCCTTTTTTTAGGATTAAATGAATTACCATCTGAAGCTATCTATTTCTCCCCAATTAAGTATCATTTGCTTAGGCTTAGGCCTTTATTTTTCACACGCCCTAAAAGTTTTCCCAATGAGGATACAGTTTTTTATAATGTCATGGTCTGGGAACATTAAGTCAACCTTACACAAAGTCCCAAAAATTAAGAGCCATGTTTGGCTTGTATTTCTGCAGCGGTGTCTCCCTAGCCTTGTCCAATAGCGCTGGCTGCAGTGGTATTTGTGGACTCAGCAGACTGCTACCCTTGAGAGAATGTAGGCTCTGGGGAATTTTAAGTTTCCTTTTTCCCGTTGTCTATAAAACAGGGACAGAGGCGGACAGGAACAATGTGTGGGATTGCAAAATGGGTTGTTATGGGACTCCTTGTTTCCTGGTTTTCCTCTCTAAGGTTGCTCTGGCTGCCCATGTCTGCTGTGCTCCTGTGGTTTTCAGTCACCGTGTGACACAGCATAGCACCAAAGCTTAGATAATGATCCTTGTTATGAAAACTGATTTTGTATTTTTGCTATTTCATTTATCTAATGTGTAATATATGAAAGTGAAGGTACACTACCTGGAGAAGACCTACTGTCATCCAGTTGGGTTTACTGAAGTTTTTAATGATATATTTTGCTTTTACAACACTGGAAACCATAAGCACATCAAAATGACAAATAAAAGCCAACCTTTGCTATATTTCAAGGGTGTGATGAAATACCCGAGCTGAACAAAAAAGCTTTTTTGGTGACAACTAGCTCTCGGTTAACACACAACCACATTTATGCTAGGATTTTACATCACCTCTCCTATGGTATGAATTAGCTGATTCAGGATGAAATCAGTGAATACATGCATTTTGATTTAGATTAGGTGGTGAATTCCAACACTTAAAGTGAGCCACGGCAAAAACCGAGAGCTGGCTCTTATTAAATACTGTTAATAAATGTGGCTTCATTAACCTGGTTTGATAACAAGCAGGGGAAGATCAGTCCAGCCTGGGAATGTTCTTTCCATATGACAAAGTTGAGAATCAAGAAGCTAGAGGACGCCGTGTCTGGTGGAGAACAGTTTTAGTTTCTTTGGCTGCAAATATGTAAACATAAACCCCTCTATTCCTCAGAGGAAGGGCAGAACGCAGGGCTGCAAGCAAGCACCAGGATTAGCCCTGTTCAAAATTAGGACTTTATGTGTGAATTGGTGGAAAGTAAATAACACAGTAGTTCATGTGTCTGAGCAAAATGATTCAGGACCAGAATTAATTAGTAAAAGGTATTGATGGTGGAAAATGGTGAAGTGGCATACTGAAGGCCTGAGTGTGAATACTTTGTTAGTCTGCTCCGAGATGTCCCGCACTTCAGGGTCGAGCTGAAGCACACTGAGACCCAAAGATGTCCACAGTGTTGGAACAGCTGCATCTTAACTCTTATTCTTAGGTTTACTTGAATAAATATCACCAGGGCTGAGATCTATCATAAAGGGCTTTAGAAAGCTGACAAAGTAACAAAGACGCCTAACAAAGTAGGTCTCAGGCTGAATGCTGGGCTAATATTCTCTAATCCCAAAGGCCTTTTCAAACAAACATATCCCCACAGAGGTCTATTTACTCAACAACTGGCATTTAAAATAGGTATATTACCAAGATCCAGCATTCTGTGCCTCTGTTTATATTCTGGAAATCAATATCAGAAGAAGAGGAAAGGGTCTTTGGCTATTATTATTCTCATGACTTAACAATTCCTTCTCCTCCCATTGCCTTCTGAGATGTCTCTGAATAGCTAGGAGTGAATAATGTCTTAATTGCCCATGAAAAGTATACTTAACTGCTAATATAAATACATACTCAGAATGAGCACTTCGGGCTACAGAATGTCTTATTATTTAGGAACAGTAATTATTAACTCAGTGGGTAAATGAACTAAGATTTGATTGGGTTCTCCAATTTAAGATTGTATCAGATTGTTGATAGGAATAAAACAAATTTTACTTTGGTTTTAGTTTATTTTTGTTTATCTCTTCCCTCTGATTCTCAACTGGCTTGTTAAATGGAAAAAAAATGACGAAAGGAAAATAAATATATACTGTATTTCATTATATCAGCTGTATACTGAATCTTTGAAAGAAAAGCAGTAAGTCCATAGATAAGTGTGAGAGAGAAAGAACTAAGTCACCAGGGTCTTCTTTTCACATTCCAGCCAGTGCTCAGCGGTTCATCTCACACAGTTTTAGACATTTGAAACTCTGGGTTTGAGTCTGTGCTTATTTACCCCTTTCTCTCCCAGCGTGTCTCCTGGCAGGACAGAATACCTCAGTCGCAGCACTGAGCAAGGGTGCACAAGATGGAGAGGTGTCCTGTTGCTGTGCTCCAGGAGCTGCTCCAGGGGACTTTGGCTCCAGCTGACTCCTACCATATACCTCCAACCTTAGCTGCACAAAACATACTGTGTTCACAGGGGAACTGAATGTGAATTTGCATCTACAGTTTGTGTCTGATGATGAGCACCAACAAGGTGTCTCCATGCATCTCCCGACCTTAGCACCGATATCTCCATATCAGAGTCGCTCTGTCCATGAGGTAGCAGCACCGGTGCTGGTGCCCCACCGAGGCATGGGCTAGCAGACAGATAAACTGTACTTCTTCCCAGCTGCCTCTCCCTCGGAGAGTATGCAGGTGTCAGCTGCTCAGCAATCAGGTGGTCTGCTTGGGGGTTCCAGAATATGGCTTCTCTCTGATGTAAGAAATGTATTTATAGGTGATTTGTTTGTTTTTATTTGTCTTACCACAGGGATGTGCTTGAGAAACAAGGCTCATTGTTACCATGCTATCCACCATTATCTAACTCTTCTTGGCAGCAGAGTTCAAAGGACATCACAGAGCTGGAAAGCATCATTACCCTTGTTTTTGGCCGTATGGAAACTGAAGCATGGAGATAACAGCATTCAGCTCAACAAACGCCATCCCCAGTGCAATACCAGTTAACCTGTCTCATCCTGCAGAAATCAACAGCACAGTGCAAAAGGAAAACTACTAGTTATGAAAGGCTGCTGAAAAGTCCTCACTCAAGTGACCTGATTGTAGAATGTACAAACTATGAACAACTTAAAGCAGTCCTATTCATAATTACAGCCCCACAGAGGAGTGGTGCTCTTCTATGCTAGAGGAAGATCTAGTGTTACACACATTTTCAGTCTTATCTAGTTTAAAGGCTAAATGAAGGCACAGGAACATTTCCAATGTGTTGCAGTGATGTTAGGAGTGTGAGATGTCAAAGTGACTCTAGCAATTTATATGGCCAAGCCCCTGTACATGTGATCTGAATGCAGGGGAAAGGAACTTGCTAGAGATAACCAAGAAAACCCAAGGATGTCCTGATGCATTAGCTGAAGGGACAGGCTGCCTGATGGTTGAGTTCAGAGTCAAATGACAGCATGGTGACAATTGGCTGGAGCCACCCTGCCCTAGAACTTCAAGCCTTAACTTGAGCACAAGCTTTCAAAGGCAGCAGGCACATGAAGAAGATCTGCAGACAAAGCTTTTCATTTGTCAACACTATTCCCCATGGAGTCTGATGGCTCACAAGGCCATGCTGATTGAGCTGTGCACATATTGGCAGCTTTGTTACATGGAAAAAACTGAGTTGTTCTGGGTTTTCACTTCCAGATGTGGAAGAGCTGTGTCTGTGGGAGCAACAGGAGGTTAAGTCCAAGAGCAGGCTAATGTGGGGAACTGTAGGAGGTATCTCTTCCTTCTCCAGGTGGATGTATGATGTACACATCTTCATAATATCTCCCTCATACTACTGGGGTCTCTGTGGCTGCTAGTATTAGGGGGGGTTGAAAAAATTGCAAAAATGTTTTTCCTTTATGTTGTTCCAAGATGATGTTCCAAAATCTAACAGGAGGGTAAGTTCTGTTGTGTCTTGTGGTTTTGAAGAGTCTGCAGTGAGGTTCTGATCTCCACTATATGGATTAGAAAAGTTCCCTGTAAATAAACAGTTCTTTGAAGACAGCATCTTCTCCGTTCAATTTATACAGCCAATGTATACCGAGGGTGGGCCTGACTTCTCCCCTGGCTGGATTAGACTTCCTGTGAGAATTAAATGTTGATGGGATAATTTCTTGCAGATACAGGCTGTCCAGTGCAAGCATTTAGCAAGTAAAATAATGGAAAGGACCTGGCACAAGTACAGAAGAGAGAAACCCGTGAGTCAAATCACCTACCTCTGCCGCTGCCCCGATGCAGCAGTGGATATGACAATGCTGATCACTTCTTTTCTTTAAAATACCTTTACTTCGTTAAAAATTACAAAAAGGCAAAATGGCAAATGAACATGCTGCCAATATTCAAAGCTTCCTTGATATTACAGAATTTACAGAGTGGAAGTCACACACAGTTTTGTCTATATCTTTCCAATGTAAAGATAATTTCAAAAATCACAGACTAAAAAGAAGAAAGATTTGTGAAGGAAAAAAATCCTCATTTGTAATATTGTCTTCAGCGGTAAGGAAAGGGAGAGGAATATTACATACATAAAAAATAATTATTTTATTTTAAATGCTAATATTCCCTCGACTGATACAACAAAAACGTTTAATTGAAAATTTTAATTTCAGATTGAAACTTTGTGTTAAAAGTGTTATTGTTAGAAAAAAATATTCATGGTTTAATAGGACAGATTTTCCAAGGTAAAAATATCCACAGTATCCTTAAAGCAAGTAAAGAATATGAACGTGTTATCATGTTATTCGAAACATCCAGCAAAATTCATTGAGTTCCCAGTAGAATGGAGGTACAGGTATCCATGTTGCAGGAGAGGTGGTCTCTTGTGGAGATGGATTGCAGCAAGGGCAGGGTTGTAGCAAGAGGTCACATATTTGGCTTCTACAGTTGGAAAGAAACAGAAAGTTCCCAGATTAAGTTTTGAAATGCTCAGGACCCAAAAGAAGAAAAGAGCTGTTCTGACAAGCCTCATCTCGCAGGGGAATACTGCTTCGGTAAATGTAGGAAATTCCTGATCATTTACAAAGCGACTGAAACACTGAATGGGCCAAAGCCCATAGAGGAGGTAGAGAAGTTTCTGACTGGAGAGGGATGACTGGAAGAAAACTTCCCAGTCTTTGCTGAAGGAACAAAAGGGAAGGTTTTCATGTTTTCGTTGTGGGTTGTGCATGCCAAAGGGGCATTCCACATTTTGGAGGAAAGTCCATATTAGCAGGGTTTAAGATTGGTCATTGTTAATCAACCTCTGAGGAGATTCATGTCAATCTATTGTTCTATTTTGAACTTCTTGAAAGGAGAGTTGCTTTGGCAAACACTGAGGAGCTTGACAATTTGTTTATGCAGTTATTACAGGGTAAACATCAACAGAGACAATGTTAGCTTGACAGTTAAGGTCCAGATTCCGTAACTGACCCGGGAACTCTTCCAATTGCCATTTTTGTGATACTGGTTTTCATACAGAGCTTGCTATCAAGAAGATCTTGCCATAGGCTTTAACTGCAGCTGGATGACCAGTAATTTTATTACTCACCAGAGTGAGCAATCTAGGTGATACAGCATGCCATCTGTTGCAGTGAGTACTGGAAAATTCAATATGGGGCAACAGAAAACCTCAATCTTTGTGCCATTGTGCCACACCAAGCTCCTGCCTTTGGTGCACACTACTCCCAAGCCTGCCCTGAGGCAACAGCTTGCTGCGTGGCAGCTTCCCAGCCGAATCCTGGCAGATTAGGCCATCCTCTTGGGACCTCCCTCCTAGGGCAGTGCAGAGGTATGATGCCGATGCAGCTGAAGCAAAGCTACAAAGCCCATTTCATCCATCAGGGGGTTTGCTGGCAGCTCCTGGAGTGCAGTGCTCCTGCTATCACTGCGAGCAGGGAGCGTTACCCCCCCTTTGCCGCCCTTCGTCCTGCTTTTTGAGGCAGAGCTGAACACAGCCAGCGATGTGACTTGTCCAAGGCCACCCAGAATGAGCACAGGGCTTGGGATAGCATCCATGTCTTCTCTCTCCCAAGCTCAAGGAGGGGGGCTGGCTATTTATTTATTTATTTTTTAAGCACAAGGCCTTCCTTCCTGTAGGTTGCCGAGCGCCCTGGCCCCAGCAAACAGTCCCGGCTTCGGCTCTACACAAGAATGAACTGGGCACATTATCCAAGCCATCCGAAGGCCGTCTGCTGGGACATGGGGAGAGAGGCTTCCAATCCAAACAAGGCAGGGAAAGCGTTATGCAAAATCGCTTCGCCATTCCCCTTCCTTCCCACTTTCTCTCTCTGCATCATGTTGACAGAGGATGTTTCTCCTGGCCGTGGCCAGGCTGCTGGTATACCCTCCTCATGGGCTTCTGTGGTCTCCAGGTGTAGAAGTGCTGTTTCGCGGAGAGGTTCAGGATTTCATAAACTGGCTTCATTTCACATGGGTATGAAATCCAGCCTTCTCTTAAATCTTCCATAAGGGAAACTCTCCTCACCTTATTCAAATAAATAAAGGACAGATAGACAGAAAGATAGATAAAAATTACTACTCGTGCAATTCCAAATGGTTTATTTCAAGGAAATGGATGCTTTTTTCTTTTAGATTCTGCATGTTTCTACAGGGCCTGGATGTGAGTTGAAGGGGTTTGAGGGCACTGTGCAACAGCCACCAGCCATGTGGAGGAGATGCCATCGACAGTCCGATCACGAAGTATACGGCACAGGAAAGAAAAAAATTAAGTCCAAAGTTACACCTGAAAGAAAAGTCAAAGCAAATTTAACTTCAAAATGTTGAAGTAGCACATTTTGACACTACCAGAGCTTTTCCTCTCTTTTTCATACAATTTTGCAAAACTTTTCAGTTGAGATGACACTCAGATCTCTGAGAGGAAAAACTTCCATCAAAGCTGTTACAAGTAGCCCCAGAGGAGATGTTTCATTTCCTGATGAAATCTATTTTCTAGTGGATTAAATGCTATTCTCTTGGATTTTAAAATGCCGTTCTGTGGAGGAGGACTAGGGAAAAGGGATGACTCCAGGTGCACACAGCCCTGAATCTGGGTCACAGATTTGCCACTTGTTCTGTTGTATTTAGGGATGTTCCTTGTAACAGCCAGATTTTCCTGTGAAAAAACAACAGAAACAGCTTTATCAAGGGCCTGTTTATGGTGCTGGTGAGGAGCTACCAAGCTAACCACAAATACCTGTGAGTTGTACAGGAGCAGCTCAGTGCACCCCTTAGCTGTGTCTGCAGTTGGCCTTAGCAGAGCATGGCCAGAGGTTTTCCCCTGCTTTTCCGATGCCCTTTCTTTTATTTTTTGGAAATCAGAGAGCATAAATGAACAGAAATACCGGGGACCTGATATGGGCAGAAGAAATTTGACTTTTTGTAAGAGCTGTGCACCTGGTCTCAAAAATCAGGCCGTCGTCCAGGGCTTGAAATTTGGCATCGAAAGAGCAGACCCCCATAAATCATTACTCAGTCCTGGAAATCTCAGCCAATTCTGCAGAAAATGAGAAAACCTTCCACTGGAATTTAAAAGAACAATCCATAAGTGATTTTAACAGCTACTGTGTGTCCCTGCTGTACTAAGTTATTTAACCTGAGACTAAGTTTCTTCCCAGGCTCCTAGCCCAACATGGCATGTTTTCTCTGCTGGAGATTCAGTTCTTGTACATCATGTAGTAAATATAAAAAAGGAGGTTTACAGCCCAGTGAATAGAGAAATCTCTTTCCAGGTCAATGCAAGAAATTATAGAGCATTGGAAAGCCCTAGTTTTATCTCCTGCCAAAGGAGGGATTAAGCTACAATGATTCCCAGGCCCAGGGTCTTTTTTTTTTCCTTTGCTTCTGCCTTCTTTGAGTGCAAATTGACAGAGACGAGTTTTCACTCCAAACAGCTGTCTGTTATTTGAATGGAGTCAGTTCCTAATCCCGCACATGACTGCCATCAGAGGCTGCTGTAGTGGAAATGTTTCTAGTATCAAAACAAAGCCTTTGGCACAAAGATCTGTTTGAGAAGGCTCTGTGCATAACCTCTGCTTTCAAATACTATCTTTTCTCCGAAGGCACTGCTCCGCTGGCTACCAAACTAGTTATTACCCATTTAATTAAGAAAAGATGCACTCTATTTTGCATAATTATAAAGGAGGAAAATCAATATAAGATGCTCAAATAAAAATCAGTTGGAATCCTTCTCTTTATTTTTTCTTTTAATGTGTGTTCTCCCTCCCTCAATTTTAATTTGGAAATTGGATCTTCAAGTGAAGTGGGCTGAAATAATGAATGGAATTGTTCTGAGAATTGGTCTTTCCCAAAGATCAGTTGCTGGAAATGCTCATACCAACCATTAATACTAAAATGTCTTGAGGTTTAGGTAGAATAAACATTCTAAGTATTTCTCTTGTTGCTTGCCAATCCATACTTGTTTTTCAAAAACTCAAAAGGTCATGCACTGCTGATCTACACAACATTTAATTCCAAATATTATCACCTTTGCTTGCCTCAAATTAGGGAGAAATGTCCCAGCAGATGTAATAATGCCACCCAGTTCAGGATATGGAAGAGCTTAGTTCTCTTACCATTCCCATTGAAAGTTTCCTTCCTGAAGTTTGGCAAAGCACATTCTCTGTTTACCTCATGACCTATCTGTAAGACCATGACAGCAACACTTCTGTTAAAAAAGTCTGTCCACCTATTCTGGCCACCATGTGTTTGTACAGCAGTGAGGATGCTGCACCTTGTCTTGGTCATGCTTATACCAATAAGACCCGTCACTGAGTTAAAAACACACAGAAGGAGACTGACCTTTCATTAGAGCTGCAGAAAACTAACGTAGCGTATTTCTGAACAGATGCTGAAACCAGGGCTGAACTGGTCAAGTATGCAAATCTGTAAATTTTTGGTTAGGAAGGGGGATGAAAATTTTGTTTCCATATCACAGGAACAATTCTGGTGGGCTGCAGTACCTTCACCTTCCTCAGAACAGCCCTCACATTGCAATACTGCAGCGGAAGCCAGGGTTGCTTTGGTTCAGAAGGGGTCAGGAAGATCCTCTCTGTAGCCTCTCACTGCTCTGCTTCAGCTGTGCTCCTTGAAAGATCAAGAAGATGCAAAGCAAATGCAAATGGCAAGTGACAGATTCTGTGGAGGGACATCCAGATTATTCTTGGGGGTAAAAAGGAGGTTGGTTAATTTGGGGTATGTTTTTCTTTTTATGAATGGCTTCTTATCTGAATGGCAGAATTTTAAAAATTAAAAGGAATGCTTCCTGTGTACTCTGGATCCTTCTGAGCGTGGTCAGGCAAGGTGAAGTGAGATGCTAAACCACCTCCAGTTAGAGACCCTGCTAACAGCAAGGTGCTGAGTTCTGGGAATGCCTCAGTTCTCATGGGCAGCCAAAAGTGGGTGGTGGATTCCCCAGGACAGCTCACACAGCTGGGTGTCCTCTCTGTGGCATCAGAGGCTGAGAAGAGGAGAGCAAAAAACAAGTTTCATCTACTAGCACATGTTGTACTGAGGTGCTGTGAGGACAGACATGCGCGAGGCTGGTATCATCTTCAGGGATGGGGGGTGTTTGGGTAGGAACAGCATCACTACGAAGGAGGCAAGCAACCATGCTGAACACAGGAGCTGCAGGGGAAAAGATACCAGTGAGGGGAAAGTGGTACATGAGTTGGCAAATCTCTCACAGTGGGAAGGGCTGGAGCTTGATGGGCCTTGACAGTGCTAGCACAGCCCCTACAAAGGCACGCTGAGTGCTTTAGACAATAAAAAGCTCAGTGCTGAAGTATGTCTCTCTAATTAATTACTGTATTTGGCACAGTATTCCCTCTCAAATTGACTTAATGCTCAGTTCAAGAGGCACTGGAAACTCTGGCTGGGTCAGCTCATCACAAGGGTGGTGGCTATGGGTGGTGGGAGATGGTGGCCTTCAGGGTGCCAGGATGGCTGTCCTGACTGCTGGGATAGACAGCAACCGGTGCCAGATGTACCACTGTGGCAACAGGCATGTCCTATCAAAGGGAAGACCATGAAGAGACAGCTCTGAGATCTCAGTCAACAGAAGTGGCCTGCAGTGAAGACAATGGAGCAATGTTGGAGCAATGTTCCTTCTTTTCCTTCATCCCCAGCTCACAAACACACTGACCTCCTATTTGCCATAACATGTCCCTGATGGGGAAATACCAACAACCAGACACAGTTTTCAACCCAAACTGAAAAAGCTGCTGTCAAAAGCCAACAACAGCTAATGAGGAGCGATTTGGATCAGTCCCTCAGGAAGCTCCTGCAGGAGGTGGCAGCTGGATCAGAACAGATATCTCCTGTGAGCTGTGGGGAGATAAGTCTGGATGATGGGTTCCACAGTCTGTCCTTGGGCCAAGCCAGCAATTGCACCAACCCCCAATCCGTGGTTCAAGTCCGAGGAGAGAGCCCCTTAGGAGTGGCAGAATGGAATGCCTTCTGCATAGCCTGTGCTGTGGTTTTGTGCAAAGGCAGAGAGGCAATAAAACCAGAAATGTTTATTTGCTTGTATATTCTTGTAGGTGAATAGAAATTCCCCTTTTCATCACTGAGAAAACTGATACTCTTTGAGACAGGATCTATCCTGCTTTCAAAACTCCCCAAATGACTTCAGTCCAACACCACTAAGACCTTTGCCTAGGAGTAGGGGAATTTTACTAGGATCTCTGTCCTGCGTGACCTGAGATGGGCACCAAGGGTGGGCAAAAAGTGGACTGAAAAGTTCCCATCAACTCCTGCACCTTGGACATTCGCTTCTGCTCCTGGCACAACACTCACTGCCCCACTGCATGGTAGGACCACAGTTTGACCATGTACCCCAGCACTGGGGGGTAAAACATCAACCTGAAGGGTTTTCTTCTGAAAGGATGTTTTTAGCCCCTTTCAGGGACCTGCAGCATCTGCCCACAGCTATGTATCCTGACACACCAGGAGCGATGGCTAACGGTAGCACATGGGAAAGAATGAGTTGGATTGCTGGAAAACAAGGATGTCTCAGGCCAACCTCTTCACCAGACCTAGTGTTTTATAAAACTGTACTTTAGCTTAGGGGAATCTTCTTCTTCCTGTAAAGTGCAAATAAAATCTCTCTGCTCTATGATAGATGCTGTTTTGAGGCAGGTATTGGTGTCTACCAATGGAGGCTGTTCAATTGCCTGAAGTAGGTGACACCACCTGAAAAACATTATTTACATCCACATTCTCTCACAATTACTGAAAAGGTGATAACTGTGGGAGAGAATGCTCTGATTGTGATTGAAACTTCAGGCTTTACTCAATATCACAGGTGTAGAAAGCATATAAGGAAGAAAAACAAGATAAAATTATCAAAGCCTCTTTGCAGAGTGGGTGGGCAGACAAAAACTGACCGATAGTGTTTGAAATCTAAATTTCACCCTCCTACAACAGTGAAGAAGCATGCCTTACTCATCCAAGGGGTAGACTGAAAGATTGGCTTACCTTTTTATTTCCTTCTCAGTCAGCTTTGCTTTTCTGTAAACCTCTACAGATTGTGTTCAAAATGGCTGCAACTGATATGCAGGTCAGTTTGTGGAGCATCCCCCAGGCTCAATCTAGAGTGCTCTATTTTGGGGGGTTTTGCCTTTCCTGGAAAGATATGCATATACGGGGGGGGAATAAGATGAAGAGCTTTAAACAAATGCTTTTGTTAATGCACATCGTACCAGCTACAAATGCTTCACGGGACCTTTGCCAAGGGTTGCTTAAACGTCTTTTTCTGAGAAACAGCCCCTCTTCATCATCACCCTGGCCTCTCACAGCCCAACAAGGGCTAGGGTGGTCTGGGAGCCACTGTGCTCCTGAGGGCACCAGGAGGGAGGAAGATGAAGGACTGGAGACCGCTGGCTGGGTCCTGCAGTGGTCGTGCATGACCATGGAGGGATGGGAGGACACCACTCCTCTCTGGGCATGTAGTATGTGTGCACACTCAGAGGTATATGCATGGGGCTGCCAGCAGGGATGTACAGGAAAGCAGGTTTCTGCATCAGGATCCATCAAATAAGGATGTCCCAGCTTAGTTTTCCCCTATGGCTATCCATCCAGTTCTCGGCCACAAGCATCTCCCTTGCTTTCCCTGCTTCAAAACAAAAAGTCCGTTCAGGGAATGCCAAAGTGCAACTGGATAAAAATGAAGAAAAGCCACCATCTTTCCCTCTGCTCCTCTTAGGGTGTCTGAAAGGGCATGCTCAGCACACAAAAAAAACCTGCTGACTTCACACTCTGCTGGAGAAGGCGATTTGAAACCAACAAAAATAATTGTCACTGTGTTTAGCCAGAGTCAATAAAAGCACTAAGGGCCTGGCATTGTCAAACCCAGGGGAAAATAAATTGCTAGTTCATGAGCACTCCCTACAATGTGTCCTGAAAAGAAGTTTTCTTTCCTTTCTCCTCAGAAAAAAAAATGATGGGGAAGGAGAGAGAGAGAGCTGAGTGGAGGGAGAGCCTGGCAACATATATTTCATGTCTGATGACATTGTTTTAACAGTGAGCAGTAAACTGCAGGCTTTTGAATGATGGCATAGGAAAGAATAAATAAAAGCACTGCTCACACTGATTGCCTGTTGGATCACATAGTAAATCTGAAGTAAAGTATCTTATTCATAGGGACAGGCAAAGAAGTTGCAAAAGCAACCAAGTGACATGATCTATCTTTTCCAAAATGCCTATCATTTTGGATGCCCAGCCTGAGACACAGTCAAGGGACCTGACCAGGAAGGCGAAGAGCTCAGCACAGTCTCCAAATTGTTACCATGTTTTAGCTCTGAAAAATGAAGCTGCCTAGGGCTACACCTCACGGGGCTGTGCCTCCATAATCTTGCCTGGTTTTACTCCCCAGCTCTGCCAATTTGCCTAATAGCATCTCCCCGCCGTCCCCAAAATATTGCCTCACCTAAAACCACCAGCCACTTTTGAAAACCAAAGCCAAACCCAGAGTTCTAATAGTTTCCAGAGATCATCAGAGCATGAGGGAAAGCCATGTCAAGTGATCTTTTATTGAATGTTTTAACAAAATTAAACAGAATATGGTAGAATGTAGAGACAAAAAAGTCAGACAGAAAGTAAAGTGCTATTTGTGTTTCCTTTTCTGTGTTGTTTACCCTTACCCTGGTAACCTCCCTCTATTTTAGCCTTGTTTGTCTCAGCAGTGTTAGGTGAGGGACTTCATTTTCAACCTGAAGCAGTGTTCTGGGTGTTGTTATGCATCCATGTGGGCCTTAGACATGCAAGGTATTTGTGGGCCCACCTCTGAATGTTCTGCTCAGTGCATGAAAAACATCTTCTCTATGAAGAAGGACACACCTCCCTGGTGATACTGACCTGAGGCCTCTTGAAATTGCCTTAAGCAAAAAATGCTCATTCAGTGAGCCCAGAGTGATACGGTGGGCATGAAGGCAGCAGCCAACATAGAGAGCTGAGGAGCCCTAGAGGAAAATTGGTGGCACATAAAAGTAGGGACAGGGTTGAAGTGAGGCAGCCAGCGACTGCTTTTTCTTTGGAAACATCCCAATGGATGGAAAGCGCTGGCCAGCAAGCAGGGAAGGGAAATGGATTTACGTATCACTTTGCCACAACTGCCACAGGGAGACCTTGGTACCCCCAAGAAGGGGGGAACACCCCCATCAAACAAACAGGAGTAGAAATAACATCTTCTCTCTCGCAGGGCAAGAGGCCTACATTGCTTGGACAATTTGGTCACCATTTGCACCCTTCGGGCTGGATCTGTTGAATCTTCTTTAGAAGAATACTGAACCAAAAAGCAGGTTGTTTTCCTCCTGTTCACAGCTACCATTCCTTGGCTAGCGATGCAGGTGGGCTTCACAAAGGCAAAATGAGTTTTCATAGAGAAAAGCAAAAAGCTGAGCACACAGCTACCTGGCACTGGAAAATACCCACGGCTGCATGCAAAGCCTCCTACCACGTTTTTAATTAGATGTGACAGCTCAGGGTTCAAGCATGTGAGGAATTCCAGGCTAGATGAAAAGGGACCAGGCAGAGATCAATAGGGATAAAGAGGCAGCGATAAGGAGAAGGACCTGCTTAATCTTGTTTTTATCTCTGTTTATTTATCCTCTGTCAGTGGTGCTCTCCTGATCAAACACACAGGCATGTAGAATCCAGTGCACTTACTCCTTACGACATGACAGTAACAACAGAGCCAGCGCTCACATCCCTGTCCACCCCATCCCTTGGCAAACAGGGTCTTCTGCCGGCTGACACGCCACCATCGCTGCCCGTGTTTGCTCTCCAGCTCTCATCAGATCGTTGAGGTGTTCAGTGCTGGTGTGTCTCCTTTCCCTTCCCTTGCAGCTGACAGCGAGTGTCACTCCTCTTCCACACCTTCACACTTGACAACTTGCATAGCAGCCGGGCAGGAGATCGGCAAGGCGAGTCCATGACATGTCAGAGAATGGAAATGCTTGGCCCTCGCCTCCTGATGCCTCAAGGAGCCCAGCTTTTCTCAAGCTATTTTTATTCTGCATCTGATTTTGGTTTTTTAAGGTGTGGAAATCAGTTTGCATTGACCTTCAGAAATGGCACTCTGCAGATGAGAGGGTGAGGGTCTGGGGAGGCCTCATGGATCTCAACAGGGGAGCATTGCATGCAAGTCAAGACAAGGCTAGGCGCTCATTCATTAGACCTCCTTGTCAGGGTTAAGTGGGGATTTCATCTCTGATTTACACCCTTTCTGATGCCTCTGCTGTATGTCAACTCCAAATTTGGGCCGCAAATATATTTCTCTGCTCCTCGGGGTTTCTCCAGCCTGTTTGTACAACGCAGGGGTGCCGGGCAGATTCTTCAGTGGAGAGACTTGGACAAAAACATGGTTGGGATTTTCATGAAATGTGGAGCCCAATATTCCCATCTGTACCAGGGCCCTTTCCACTGCCTGAATACACAATCAAACTAAGCCCCAGGGCAGTTGCTTGATTTAGAGCAGCTGAGGATATAGCTGGATTTTTGGAGAGCACACATGCTGTGACTCCAGAGGAGAAAGCGGGCTCTAAAGTACAGAATATATGGCAGCCCATACTTAGCCATATATTCTCTGAGCTATTTCCAGCCCCCCAGGCTTGTTGAATAAACCTAATTCAAGCAAGGCTATTTTAACATATCATTGGATCTATTTCCAGGATGATTTGTCTGCCAAAAGTGTAACACGCCTCTCCTTCCATACAAGGCTTTTCTACCAAAGATTGCGTGAGGTAAAATATTTCCAGCATTGTCCTAACTACCAGCAATTCGTACCTGCAAATTAGTAATTTCTGTAAGGTATTAGAAAATATTAATCATCATAACTGTTAACGCATCATAGGTTTAACTTCCTGTCTAGGTCGATGTAGAGAGCAGATGTTGGTGGCATATTTAAGCACTTGCAGTGGTGCTGAAGAGTGAATACAGCACTTTCATAAACTCAGACTCATTTCTTTCTAAACTTAGATATTTCACTGAAATACCCAAGCTAAACTTTAGCCAGTTCAGACTGTTGCTGTGATCTGCAGAGGTTGCCCAGAGAGTGAGCTGCTCTGTCTTGCATCTTCTGGTGTTGCTTCATTCTTCCTGCTGTCTAAGGAGGAGACTTTAAGTGATGTTGTCCCTTGCTTAAATAACTACATTTGTAACAGATGAATCATGCCAAGGCACTTTTACAAACGACTTGTTAACCCCCTCGGCACCTTTGAGATAAGCATAGGCTTCACAGGTGTTCTATACCAAGAAAGAAACGCTGTTTGCTTTACATGTTTCCCGGAGCCCACTGGGGACAGAAGGTATCTTTGAGATGGGACAGCCAGGATGATGTTGTTTATCTGTCTAAAATGGGTTAGGAAAGTCTCCTGTCAGGATCACCAGCCAACAAACAACAGCACGTTTGAGAAACACGGAGCTCCAAAGGTTGCTTTCACAGATGAGGCTTGCATCTGACCCAGCTATAACTATTGTGTTGCCACCCGGGATTCTGCACGTGTCTGCACTATTAACACAACTACTGTGCTACCAAAATTCCACCAACATGGTGGAAATATGGATCTGAGTTCAGATTCAGACCCAGAACTCTCAGTGTATTCAGATGCAAGAGATGCAGATCAGGGAGTTACATTGCTTTTGTTATTTTTAAAATCAAGAGAAAGGAAAGGAAAAGGAAAAAAAAGGAGAGAGAAAATGAAGGAAAGGAAAGTGAAGAATGAAAAACAGGGGTGGGAGAATCCTTACTTGAAGAAGAAAAGGCAAAGCGCTTTAATAAATGTTAATGACACATTAATATTTGGCTGAATTTATCTTTTGAATTTCTCATCTGTATTATTGTTCAATCTAGCTATCTCTCAATCTGCTAAAGAAATATAACTTCTTCCTATTCCATAAGTGTAAGGTGCAGCAAGCAATGTCTGCCAGGGACTGCAGTCTGGGGCCCTGTTAACATTTTCTCCTCTCTGGGTCCTCATCCATGGCTGGTACCTATGGATGTGCCAAAGAAGAAAAGCATGTATTTTTTTCTTACCCACATACACTGGCACTTCTTGTCCAGACACTCCATGGCCATTTCTATTTTCTGACCTGGCACCTTCTCTGATCCCTGCACCAGTTTGGAGCAGGCAACAGCCTGTCATTACAAGCTGGTGGTGGTACAGTGTGTTCAGCACAGACCAGAGAACAGAACAGGGTCATCTCTCCCATGGAACTGCAGCCAAACTGGGACTAAGGAGGTCTTTTAAGTAGTATGTTTGTATTACTGATGACCTTTTAGAAGAAATGACTGTCCTGTCCCATTTCTTCTACTGAATTTTGCCTGCCTTGCATTGCATTGCACAGACTCGATGAGCATGCAGCTGGGGTGATCGCTTTGCATCCAATGGCAGGAGAGCACCCACAGGCAGGAGGAGCCTGAGGGTCTCCACAGTTGCTTATGGTTTTTAGAGAACTTGTTTCCTTGTTTTCCTGAGAGGTCATGCTCTTTCCACTGCTCGCCTGTGTAAATGGACAAAGGGATTTTTATTTTTAAGACTGGTCTACTCTACTGATGCCCTCAATGATCTCAAAGTTTTATCAGCTGGTTCCTGAAAATCAGGCCTAATGAACTCCTATTAAGACTGAATTCACCTACAGCAATCAAAATGCCTCCCAGCATAGCCATAATTTCCATACTAGAAAGGAAGTGTCCTTGTATGGATGGTCCACAGTTGGTCCCATATGGGAAAGGTGAGAAGCTTGTGCATAAACCCGGTGTCTTCATTTTGACACCCACCAGAAGAAGCATCCTAAAGCAAGTGTACTTGTATTATGTCAAAGTTTCTTCTAGATAGAGCAGAGCTGAAAGCAGGAACTTTCATTCCTAGTCTTATGTGGGTGCTATGAAGACTGACCCAGTTGCAAAGCACCTAAAATTCAACTGGTATGAGGTTTAGGAGACTTGGTTATTCACTTGCCACTGCCTTCCCACCATGCACATCTGTGACTGTTCCTCCAAGACAGGTCCCCCCAGATCCAGCTCTTAGACTTGGCAGTGTAGTGTCTGGTGCTTCTTGGACAGGGATAGTGACTCCATGGCAGAAATCTTTCATGAAAGGAAAAACAATGTAATTTTAAGAAGTGGCATACCTAACTGAGCGTGGTTCACCTGCTGTCATGTGGGCATTTTTTTAAGATCCTCCAGAGGTGTCCATGACCATAAATCAAGCCAAAGATGAGTAAGTAGGTCATTAGGTGTAGGTATTTTTAATGCAGACATCTGAGGGAAAGTGAAATTATTCCCACCTCCTGAGCCCATGACTGTAACTTTGATGAAATACCTGATGATATTCAGATATTAAATTCCCAAATAGGGATTGCAGATGTGTTCTGTATCTATTTAGCATCAGCTTCTGACAGGAATCAGATGTCTATGGGAGGTTGTTAGACACAGATTACACAGTATAAAGAATAAATAAAATAATTGTTCAGGATGGTTCATTTTAACTTTTTTTTTTTTTAATTGTTTACTTTATTTTGAGGTAGCTCTATAATCAGTGTTTGCTTTCTCTTACCCTGCCTCTGAAACTGAAGGCAATATTTCAAAATACTGAAATTGAGGGGCCAGGCTACTCAGACATGTAAACTGGGCATAGTACTCTGGTGGCAGTGATACCTCAGTGAGCAGTGATCTTGAGAAAGTGAACTGATACAGAATGAGTTTAAGAACTTTAGAGATAAGGAAGGATCTGCACATTATTCAATAAAACTCAAACTCCTGGTGATCCAGATGGTACCTTTGCTCTTTTACTGATGTGTGATCATTAGCAGAGATGTGTAGCCCACCAGTAAATCAACCTAAATACTTTGTTATAATAGTCCTCATTACAGAACATTGATAGATTAACTGTGCTCCTTTGCAGTTTATGAGCAAAGCTCTTTGCTCTCCCTGGCAGTGTGATTAATGTGAGGTTCACATACTTAACATTAGAGACCAGAATTTATGGCCTTAAAAACATCAAGAAAAAAGCAAAATGTCTGCTGTGACAGCGTATATAGTACAAGTGTCAAATCTTATCAAGGATCCTCTCATCCATTATAGCTTCAAGAGGTGCTATCATTTACCAAGCTGACCTGGCAGACCTCAGAGCCTCATTGTAACATTCTTTGTATAGTAATCCAGTTAAGAGCAAAACATAGGCTAAGTGAGATATAGCTTAACACTTTCATATACTCAAGAAAACGGTTACTGGGAGAGAAACCATCAGTAAGCCAGCCAAACTCATACTTCTTCAAGGGGGATGGATACATAGAGTCAAACTTCTCCTTAGCCAAGTGAAGTGATTTTCTCCCTTCCTTGCTGTACAAATTGTGAGCAGTGGTGCTGCTACCAACGGGTGGGTGGTGCAAATTTGGGGGGACCATAGGGTAACATTGAGGCATGGTCTAGGCCAAGCCATCACACCAGCCTTTGATTAGAGTTGGCTTTGGTGATGCTGCTTTTTAATCAAGGTGGCTGAAATTTAGCTTGCTGAAATTTAGCTTGCTGAAATTTAGCTAGTTCCCTTCTTTGGAGATTTTCAAGACCTGCCTGGATGCAGTCCTGAGTAACATGCTCTAGCTCTGGGCAATCCTGCTTCAGCAGGGGAGTTGGACTAGATGATCTCTATGGTCCCTTCCAACTCTAAAAATTCAGTGAAAATTCAGTGAAAGAGTTATAATGGGTTTGTCTGCAATGCAACTTGAAAGCTTCAGGGAGCACCATCTCTGTTTATGTTGAACTAATTTCTCTTATGGGTCTCAGAATCCAAAATCTTGAGTAAGAGAAACAGATGAAATAATCTCCAGTTTGGACATCCTATTGCAAAGCCAAACTTCTGAAAAAAATCCTGGATTGCCCTCACCTCCAGCACATCAGGAACGTGCCTTTAATAGGCACGGTCTGCTAAACGTGCTGCACTGCTCAGTGGTTGCCATCACAACATGTTTCATAGATGAGCTCAGAGACAGCTTGACCAGGTTGATTTATTAATATGCTCCTATAATAGGACAGGTGTTACCAAATGACTAATACTGGCACTATTCAAGATATCAGTTAAGTACTCAAAGGCACTTAAATATGTACATAATCACAGAAACGCTCCAGTATCATTGACTTCAAGGAGACACCAACATGCCTGAGTACTTTCATGAATCAGGGCTATTAATTGGTTAAACTACTTGTGGTATTTGTGAAAATGTTGACAGATTGTGAAAGTTTCGTTGACATAAGGTTGAGTGATTATTTGTCCAGAAATTTGAAGGACTATCATCCAGCTTTCTCTCTTTGTCTAAACTGCTTCAAAAGCCACATCTCTCATGTGCTGAAGGTGAGTAACTGCCAAGAGCTCCAGTGTACCTTGGTTTCAGTGTACATTTTGCTTAGTTTAAGGCAAACTATGATGAGAAGGTTCAGAGATTTTAATTTCTGGGCATGTTTTGCCATGTCTAAAACCAACGAAACTATGTGCAGGATCAAGTTGTGAACTAATAACATACAAACAACAGATAGGACTAAGTTTGGAAGGAAACTGAAATGCATTTAAAGATTCAATTAGCTTTACCCACAGGCTTGTGCACCAAATGAACAGGCTGTTTCCCAAAGTGGAGACTTTAACTGGCATCATAATATACTACCCAACTTCCATCCAACAGTAGATCCCATGCAAGAGCCTGCAGGTAGTGTTGTTTCACATCAGCCCAACAATTTGAGGGTTAAAATATTATCCACCACTAGCTGGGAAAAGAGTTTGGATTCTTTCAGGTTTGGAAAAATTTCTTTTACATTATAAAGAGCTCTCAAATTCAGCTAGCTAAAGGCAGTTAAATCACTGCCTTCTAAATGCTTGGAGTCAGTGGCAGCTTTCCTGAGCTGTGCAGAGATGGGAGCTTGCAAAATGTCTCCATTTGATGTCAGGGGGAGGACTTGCTGAGGAGTTCACATTTACCCAGAGATTTATTGAGGGAGAGGGCAGGCTTGTGCCAGACTTGAAAGAGAACATGCTTCTGCGAGATAAATTCATTTTCATGTTTATTTATCTAGAGTAGAAAAACGGTCCTGCCTAGTAGAGCATATGCTGGCTGTAATGAAAGACAAACGTCAGCTTTTGAAGGAAAACACCCATTCATCAAAGGACACAGAAGAAAAAACAACTTGTTCATTAAAACACAATTGAAAGGTGGCTTCTCCTCTCCACTCCACCTGCTTTCCCAAGTTGGGGGTTGCATGGGAAACTGCTGTTCTCCTCCCTTTCTACTTGTTTTCTGTCTTGGAGCAGATAAACAGGCTTTCCCATCTCAGACATGGGCAAAAAAAAATGCCACAAAACCTAGGTCCACCATACTTCGCGAGCTTTTTCTTGACTGTTTTGGAGAAGACCATGTCTGCATTCAGTCCAAGTCTGTTGTGACAGATCCTGGCTGAAGAACTGACTTCATACCTGGGCCAAATTCTGGAGAGCACTCTGTGCGAGACCTTGTGGCAGGTCCTGGAAGCTGGTAATATGATACATCCCAAGGATCCCTCTGAATAGAAGGAAGCAATCAAAATCTTCTAAATTTTCCCAGGATGGGAAAGCAATTTCCTCCTCCAGCTGTAAGAACAGAGCAGATTGAAAGGTCTCAGGGAAAGTAATTATTGTCCTTTGATGAGTCTATAAGGAAGCTGAGACTGGCTCATTGGTGTGAATAAACATTTACATCTTTGACCTAATTGTTTGTGTAAATCCGAAAAAAAGAAATCATCAACTTCATGTGTCTAGTGTCTATACCCCTGTATGCAATGTTGACTTCTTTTATGAAGTATCATACAGGTATATGGAAATAAATAAGTAAGAAGTAAAAAAGTAAGGACAATAACCAACCCATGTAGTAGGTATCCCAGATAAATCCACCAAGGTCTGGGCTCTGGCTGTTTTATGTTGTTTCCCACTGCGCTGTTCCTTCTCTGTGATTTTTCTGGCCAGTCCTCTGTGAGGCTTTTGATTATGTCTGTTATAATATTGGTCATATGCATCTCTGGAAGCCGTAATTAATTAATTTCAGTAAAACCATGAGATATGACAGGGAAGTGTTGCTATGGCTGTCCCTCAGACTGTCTTTTATTATAGCATCACATATGAAAGCTCGAGATTAGAAAACGACTGAATTACTGGTTGACTTTTGCACACTGTTAATATGAAGTCACAGTTCAGTTCAGTCCTTCAAAAAGGGGTCAGCTGAGCCCAAAAGATCATGTTTACAGTTCCCAGCTGTCAGCAGTGACTTGCTGCTTAAAAAAAAAGGAGACTTTGAGACTCCTCTTTAAGTGTAGATTAGATATAAAAAGAAAAGAGTGGAAGAGAGAAATTCTGCTTTGCACTTGAAATCTGCAAACTGGACCCGAGAAGGAACAATACTGCTTCAATCCGGGAACACCTTGTAAAACCAAAGCCTAGAAAAATGTGGGTAGGTAAAATTACTCACCATGCTGATCGCAAAACATTGATGTTGACGTTTCTTTGGATGTAACTGGAAACTTATTAACGATGATCCACTTTAGCCAGGGATTTTCTTAACCTATAAAGTTCAAGTAGCTGTTTCTTCTCCCCAGACCACTGATCTGGCTTTGCCGACTCTGAGACTAAATAGACGCCTTGTGCAAGTGACCTTATTGACAACGCTTGGCACATGGGCTTTTATTTTCAAAATGTTAGCAAGCAGACACTCAGGTTTAACTTGTGACCTATTAATATACCCAGCCAGGACACAGCAAGGCCACAGGCATCTCAAATCGTACATTCGTTTGTTTGAACAGCATACTACTTTGTGCCCACGCACAGCCCAAGCCTGAGAGTTTTGCAGGCCAGGAGGGAGGGGCAGTGTAAGATGAACTGTTTGGGGAAGAGCTGGGAAATGAGAAGGCAGACTCCTCTTTTTTCTCTTTGTTTTTTTTTTTTTTTTTTTTTATATATTTTCTGGTTCTGAATCCAGGCAAGAATAATCTGGATGAACTCTCCAGCTGCACTGTCTCAGCTGTACTGGCCATTGTGTGGGAGGATCACAAGCTCATCCCTTTGCACCCATAGGGAAAGGAGTAGCAACCCCTTTTACACCTCTCCTTCCATCTCTCTTCAGCTCATGCACTGCTAGCCAAGGATGCTGTTAAGAAGAGGGGAGAAATAACAACTATTATATAGTCGATAGAAAGTGTGTGCACCTATTCCTTCCGTGTCCACAGCAGTTATACAGAGGATCCATACTGGGGGATTATACCAGTCAACTTTCAAGCTGTTCCCAGGTGCACTGTTTTACATAACTGTGGTCTCACAATGGCAGTTCAGATAGTGACAAAATGAATGGAAGACATGTCACTCAGTTTTAGCCACCAAAATATTGATTTTATGTTTAACAGAGTTCGTATAATCGATGGAAAGAAAGACACTTTCCAATAAATAGTAATTTCCTCCTATCTCAGCATGGGATGACGGTACTTGTCTCCCTCTACTGAATAGGTAATATCAGAGATCAATACCCTTCCGAGACAAGGGAGTTTATTATTTTGCCTTTTATTGGCAAGCACACCAGACTGAGCTATACCACTAGAAAATGTCCTCTCTCATAGCAGCTTCTACCAGCCACGGGTAACCTCCCAGCCCCATTTGCAGAGCAGTTCATATGAAAGCTGTGTTGACCACCTTCAGGAAAATTAGCCAAGGTAGATGATCCAGCCTTTTCAATTACTGGGCTCAGCTAACACATCTGGTTTATTGAAGTGACATAGGACATATTTGCATGCTGGAAGAAGCCAGGACATGGCTAATGTGCAGAGATAAAGAAATGATCATCTGGGGATGGGAACCACTTCCAAAGGCACAGCTGGGGCCATAAAGATGTGTATTGGGTAACAAGACAGGCTAAAAGACTTCCAGGTTTTTCTTCGGTTGATCAGAAACTAAATGCTATTGCAAGATTTGAGGAATAAAGCTTGTCTGCTTTAGTAACTCTGTTCTGCTTTTCTTGTGCCAAGCAAAATGAAAATGGCAATCCTAGAGATAACCAAGCAGTCAAATTATTGAGACTTAGAGATTTATGCATATAGACACATATCTAGTTTTTAAACCAAGCCAGGAAGTTCCACTCCTTGGAAAAAAGATTAGGGATACGTCAAGCAGAGCAGACACAGTGGTGGAGACAGCCACTTAAAGGCAAATAAATGAACGAGAAAGGTCCCAGGTAGCAGATAACACACTAAAAAAAGTCATTTAATTGCAAAGGAAGGGATATCAGAGGTCACTGTGTTTCTGCTAGTTGTCAAGAGTCCTGTACGTGGAGCAAAGCACATGGTGCTGAGATAGCTCTATGGTCCTTGCACCGCAGTGGAGTTGGATCCAGCTCTGGAGCGAACCCAGGCGCCTGCTAAATTCCTTGGGGGTGAAGCTGCATTTGCTGAATTCCCCAGCAGCAGAATCAGTTCAAGAAATGCCTTTCTGTTCCTACCCACAGCCACCCATCCCCGCTCTCTCTTCTTGCTGCAAATTATCATCCCTTCTGTCATGCCCATTTGGTTGTTATCCCAGATCCAAACTGGGTCAGTAAAAGTCCAAGAACTTTCCTTTACCCCAAATACACGACATGTTTTTTAGAGGAAAAGTTCCAGTTCATTATTACCTTTCTGAATCATGCTGTTCCCTTGCTCCCTAGGTGTCAGTAGGCTAGAGGAGACATTGTGAAATATTTCTCAAGCCAAGTGAAGCAGAGACGAAAGGTGGACATGTTCACAAAAAAATTTGCATCAGATTTCCCACCCTAGCTTAACTGCTGAGATCTGGCCATTATAGGTGAAGAAGCAAATCTCCAAGGACTTATTTGGTGTTTTGGCAAGCTAAGATCCCCTTGTCTTAAGACGAGTGCTGTATGAGAGTCTTTAGCTCACTTGGCAATGCATGTCAGGTCCCCTGCTGCTTCTGCTCTGTACAAGAGGTGACACGCTCCTATTGAACATGTTGCTCTTGGAGCATGGCTTTAATTCCTCAGAGTGACTCAGAGTGGTAGGCTTCCAACACGGTGATTGTTTCACTGGCCAAGGATAAATTAATTACATGCGGGCACAGGGCATTGAACTAGCAGGTCCAGCTGGGCTGCACTTGTTCCTATGGGATCCAGAAGATGCATCTCCACTGGAGAACCCAAAGGTACCAGCCTCAGAGGCAGCTTGCAGGTGGCTTCCCTGTCCGGGAGGCCAAGCAAGGAGAGACTTGGATGTCCTATTCCAGTTGCTCATAGAGCCTGAAAACACTCCCAAATATATCTAGCCACCCAGTATAGAAGTAAACAAGTGCAGAGCACTGCCAGTTCCTCAAGTCAAGGTAGGCTATGAAAAGGCACAGATTTGTAGTTTAATTAATCCTTCATGGGCAGTCTAACAACTGTGGGATTTCAGCTGCTTAGGTCACGAGGACCAACATCTCTGCAGATTTTCCATATCTGCCTTCCTCCTTGATGGGAGGCAATTTTGCTTCACAGTAAGTTGTACAGATAGAGCTTTTCCATCAGGATTGGGCTCAGCTTTAAAATTAAAAAAAAAAAAAAAAAGAATTAGGTACCCATATATGTAGGGTGTATCCTGCCCTTGAGGAGTGATAAACACCAACCCCAGTGGGTATGTGGGCAGGGTAACAGATGGCTGAGGATCACATGCAATTCATAGGTAGTTTGGAACAGTTTTCTACCATTTTCACACAGCATTCTTCTTCTTTCTGAACTTGCAGGCCCAAATATGTCAGTATTTCAATATTTTCTCTGTTGTTGTTCAAAATAATTAATTTAAAGGAAATAAATAATGAAAAAACCCTGGTAGTGGTGAGGAACCTTGGAAGGGGCTTTAATAGATGTAACTGCACAGTTCTACTGCCTGTATATGTCTGTTTGTGTTTTTTTCTGAGGTTTTAGCTCTTGCTCTCATGAGGGGAAATTGTGTGGTAAAGGGCTGTCAAGTTGTATGTTTGCACACGGGATGGGAGAATGGTATTTGTAACAGCTAATGGGAACTGGCATCTTTTTGTATTATGGTTATTTGTATTATCAGTATTATTGTACCAGAACAGATATGCATACACATATATACACCAGAACAGGATTTGAGCCATAGGAACTCTTTTAAAAGAGCCTCTAATTTTGGCACAGATCTGTCTATTCCAAATTCCTCAGGCTGCTTTTATAAAATAAAACAAAAAAATTTTCTTCATTGCTTTTGAAAAGAAGTGATTCTGGCAAACTGCCACACACTTCACAGGACAAAGGATTTCTCCCTTATCATCTGTGAAGCATTTTGGGTTTTCACAGAGAGAAAGATCCATTACTATTTTGATGTAGAACTTTGTTATCACATTTAAGTTTCTTCCTCCATTTGGAAAAAAAACTGTGCCACATCCAGCATGAAAATATGACATGAGAGCTACTATTTCCCATGTGGGTACCTCAAGCCACTTCACAGGTCTCCAGAACAGCTGTCCTTGCTTATCACAAAGAGTACTGCATTAATAAGAGGTTGAGGATTTGTTCTATGGGAAATGGAAGATGAAGCAAGGCTTTCTCAAGGCTCATTCTGCTCCTTAGCCTTTGGTTTTCCTCATTTCTTTATATCACCATATCCACAAATATAGAGAGAAAGACACCCTCTCTGCAATAACCTTTTGGCCACTGATAGGGAATTTTCTCTGTGTTTCCCACCATGGCAACCTAGAGCCTTCCTGGGGTGGTAAGAAATAAACCCATTTCCTCCCACTCACAGTGCTGGGGTCTGCTTTGTGAAGAAAGGTTCAACCCAGTATTTTCAGTATAAATTTAATATACACAACTGGCCTGAGTTCATAAAGTAAAAAATGTATGGCATGAAACTAGAACCATTTCAAAAACGTGAAAAATATACATTCAATTAGAAGTGGATCAAGATGATTTATTTGTGCAGTAGTGTTGAGAATATATGCTGGGTAATATTGCAGTACAGTTCGTCTTACTGCTAGAGGTGAATCTGAGTCACTGTGCTTGGATCTTAGAGTGAACTTTCCCAGAATTTAGGAGGAAGCCTTTAGATCTCACCAGGGAGCATTAACTTCAGTCTGAGAAGCTGGTTTTGTCTTTTTTTTTTTTTTTAAATAAGTTCACTATCTTGAAATGCCATAGACTTATGTCCATGCACTCTCCTACACAGGGGTTTCCAGCTGCTCTCAGTGCAGTGAGGCTTCTCCTCCGTCTTTGTCCTGTTTCACCAGAGAACGATGGAAGAAGTTGGAAGAAGTGGTTGCTTGTCCCACAGCAAGAGAGCTTGACTGTCTGTCTCTTCTCTCCCTGAATGGCCATTTACCATTAGCACAGAGGACAGTGTAATGGAAAGGAAAGGAA
>JAHREE010000130.1:6077876-6132533 GCA_033628505.1 Tringa tobata | reverse complement strand
GAAAGGAAAGGAAAGGAAAGGAAAGGAAAGGAAAGGAAAGGAAAGGAAAGGAAAGGAAAGGAAAGGAAAGGAAAGGAAAGGAAAGGAAAGGAAAGGAAAAGGACAAAACTTTTTCAATCTCCTGACCATGTAGATACGGTGATCATAATATGAAGATCAAAACAATGACATCATTGTCATAATTGTTACTATTATCTGAAAATCACAAGCTACTTTAAAGAATACTGTTAGCACTATTACCTGTGCTTATAAAGCAGAGAAACTGAGGTAAAGGAGGAAGATGGGACTTGTCCCAGGCTGCCCAACGTAACAGCTGGCAGTAGTGTCCATGTCTTTTAAGGCTTGCAGTAACGATTGCCTTGCCCCAACAAGGAGGGGATTTGATTATTTGGTGCCAAGGACTCAACACCTACACTTCTCTCTGTTTGAGGAGGTTTCACTCTGGAGTAGCTCCAGTCTGTGCCTGAGGACTGAACTCTCTTTGGCTGCTGGAGAGCATGAAGTGCATTCCTGACCCACAACTTGCCAAGCCATGCCCAGCATTTACGCGGAGAGCGGCTCATGGCCAGGGCTATATTAGGGTTGCTATGATATATGAAGGCTGAGGCAGCATTTTGCACTGTCTCCGGTGTGGTATTTGCTTTTTTGCTTTTGTTGCATTTCTGTTGCTTTTTGCTTCTTGTGCTTCTTGAAAGCCCTGCTGATGGCCTGTGGCAACTGCCACAATAATGTGTCATTTAGAGGCAGAGGGAGCTCCTGGGGAACCATGACCTGTGTCGTGGGTGCAGGGGAATGTCCTCCAGGTCACTGGGCTCAGCAATACTCCTGTGCTGTGGCAAGGGGAGGAGTTATCCCTCACAAAACCCAAAGGAGACTGATCCAGCTGGGAGAAACAGCTGTTTCTGTTCAATGACGGTGAATATTGTACAGAAAAGGATTGTTGAGTCTGGGCTGTGCCTTTTTCACCATTTCTTCAATAACTGCACTATCTGAATTTGCAGCCTCAGCTACCTAAGCATAAATGAAAAATGCCCGAGTCTGCCTACCCTGTAAATGAATAATCAATTAAGCTAAAACCAACCTTGATTTACACAACAAAGACCAATCGTTGGAGGTTTCTTTGTAAAAGTTGCATGCTACCATAACTTCAGGCTAAACAAGTCTGAACCAAGAAGTATTTTGTCCCAAGTCTGTATATTTTATGGGAAGCTGATGCTTATTTTCCATGGGAAACTAATTTTTCCAAAGGACAGCTTCAGCTTGGCAGCTCAGCACAGTGCTGCTGTGACAAGCCGTTCTTTTAGCAGCACTGACAGATTTTTTTGAGAAATATTTATTTTTTCAGCTAAGTCATGAGGCCAGTGACAGGTACATAGTGGAATGCAACATAATGCAGGGAAGCACGCAAGAAAACATGGAAGTTGGAGCACAGCCTTTTTCACTGACATAGCCAGATAGGACATAGGTTGAAGCCACATTTGGTAGCTCTCAGTAGAAAGGCATTAATTATGGGGTAGTCCAGATTTTCTGACCCAATTAAAGGACCTGAATGGAAAATTTCCTGTCAGGTAGACTCAAAAGCTATTTTTGGGTTTTCCTGACAATATGTAAGATTTAAATCATTTTCCTTGATCCAGACCCACATTTGTCAGGCTAAAAAAATATAAATCAGAAGAAAAATATCTTCTAGCTCCAGTCCTGACCTTGGTGAAAATGAAAAGTTTGATGCCAGTGAAAAAAAGTTTCTGTTTAGCTCTTGACCAGATTGACACTTCTGAATTCTTAGTGCATCTTAAAAGAAAGCATTAAGTAGAAAACAATCCAAAAGGCACAGTTTTCCCAGATTAAATGTCTTCCGGAACTAGTGTCTTTCAAACTGTCTTTCTTCTTCTTTTGAATAAGAAATTAGACACCTGAGCTTGGACAGTTACTTAAGGTATTGCCTAATAAAATGGATTTCAGATGAATCAGGCCATGAGTATCTCATAATGCATAGATTGATGTTTTGATTCCTGCTCTTTCAGTCTCCCCATGCATTGTGAGACCTCAGCCAGTGTCAGCTGCAGTGATACTCTGTGGGAAATGATGTCTAGAAATAATCTTGTGATTGCACATCCCAGAGCACTCTTTTGCAAACACCTTCCAAGAAAATGGCTATCAGTCACTGAAAGCTGCCCAGAATAAATAGAAAAGGGGCACAAAGTGTGCCCTGTCACAAAGATCAGCTTCAGAATATCAGCTCATCCCTAACCCCTTCCTATAAGCTCTCAGTGACCTGAATCATTGTATGTAGTCCTCCAAAATTCTTCCTTGTGGATAGAAGCTGGCAAATACTTTCTCCTTCTTGCTTTTGTTACTGGATACAGCCAAGTCACCCTCAAAACTCTCCATGGGCATAATAAACTAATTACATCCAATGTTACACTTTCCTCATGCACTGAGGATTATTTCAGCATTGGAAAGAATTCAGCCATAACCACAAATCCTCAGGGAACAGAACTCAGGAGATACCCAATGATCATGAATCTCTAGAAATCTCTAGAGCTGAATTTTGAATCACTGGCTTGTAAACAGGTGGTTTGTTTAAAGAAAAAAAATTAACTTTTAAAGACTTTTAATGTGAATGAATATTTATAAACATGTCTTTTCTAATCAGAAATGTCCTTAAATTTAAAGAAGTTATGCAAAGGCAGTTACCTCCCAAAATAGGTAAACACCTGAATTTAGGACTGTATAGTTTATGAGAGCTGACAATTTTAACGGATAAAGTGGTGACCATGTCAAGTGGTATCTGGTGAATTGGTTCACACCACACTGTATTGACTTCATACCACTGTTATTTGGAAGGTCAGTAGCACACATTGGAAAAGCAATGAAGTCAATGGTTGGACAAGATGCAAGGTTTGCATGACACATTATGAGCAGGTAGTTCTCCTGGCTTTTCTGTCAATGAGGTGCCTGAAAGCAATTGAGTTCACTGACAGATGAATACAGTCCTCACCACTCAGGAGGCTTAATGTGCCCGGCATGGTCAAACTATCTGTTGGTACAAGTGCAGAAATGGTGGCAAGAAGGCTCCAATGCCTTTCTACTCAAACCATCTTGCACACAGGACCCTTCACTCTGACCCGTGTCTGTGCCCGTAGCAGTAGTTTAAACACACTCACGCTCCTGTTAAAGTTGACAAAATGGTCGTTTGCAAATTTTCACCCTGTACCAACTAGAACTCTTCCAGGCAATGCCCCAGCAAGGCTGGGGAGATAGAGCACTCCAGATGCTGTTCCTAGCAGTCCAGGGACATTCCCGAGGTCATTTCCTTTACTGGTGTAGGCAGAGCTTCAGCATACACATTTCCAAACGGTGTGCAAACGTCATGCTGGGGCTTGCATGATCCTGGAACTGTAAAATGATACATTTTCTGCAGAATGACTTCCACTTATTCCCTAAGCTCATCAGATTGTACCAGGCAACACGGCAGGTTGTCCCAAGCTAACAAAACATAATATTACCTTTGCAGTGAACCCTTGAGAGCCCTGAAGTGCACAGCACTCTTCAAACATAGTACCAAAAGAATGTCCCCACCGCGAAAAAATGTAAAATATAAGCAGGACAAGAACCAACAGAGGTATAGATGGACAGGAAACAATGAGATGATCTTGGAAGGCACCACAGGAAACTGTTCAGCTGCAAGCACTGCCACATTTTTTGTAGGCATGACTGGATGTTTTTGAAAGCATAGAGAAACATTTTCACATCTGGACAAGAGTATCAGGATGCTGCAGAACAGTCTTCACACATTTTTCCGAGTAAAGCAAGGCCCACTGAGATGCATACAGGGAAGATCTGCTAATGCAAAACTCAGCTCTCCTCCAAAGAGCAACTATCAGGACACCTCTCCTGGGACATCATGTTCATAGTCTCTCCCTGCATTTTGTAGCAAATGTTTTACATTTACACACTTTTTCCCTCTCCTGGCAGCCCTGCCAACTCCCTGCTGGATTCTTTCCCTCTTTTGCCTCATCACCACCAGTGAAAGAAGCCAAGCACTCTTCATTATATGCAACCTCATGATGTCCAGATTCAGTTCTTGCTGACATTTTTGCAGCTCTGTTACTTCAGATGTGCTTAGACAAGTCCAACGAAACATAGCTGCCTCTGAGGATGTAATCATGACTCACAGTATTTGAGAGGACAGGAAGACTCAGACCCACAGCTCTTGGAAACGTGTAATGAGATAATTTTATTAAGTATAACCCTAACTCTCACATTTGTAGAGTAAGGCAAACACTTCAGTTTCAAGAAGTTATTTCTTCGAAGTCAACTTTAAAATCTTTGGTGCCCAACTCTGAGCTTTTCATAATTCAACAGAAACTTACGAACTTTTAAAGTTGTAAATCTTGCAGGTATGTCTGTCCCAGGAACTGTCTCAGAGATCCTGATTAAGTCAAATCTCTCTGACTTAATTCCTCTATAGTTAGTCTCCCTCAGCTTATTTTGTGATCCATGGAGAGAAATAGGACATTTTACAGTTTGTGTCATTTAACTTCATCTGGTGCTTTCTAGCAAAATGAATCTTGCCCTAGAAAAGCCTTTTTCATTCCATAAGAGGAGCCAAAGGCACTTCGCCATGTAGACACACCTAAAGGTAGGTGAAATTAATCTTTTTCAAGAAGTAGCATGACATATTTCTGTGATTAAATTTCAGATTTATTCCTTTAAAGAGCATCTCATTTCTGCTGACTGGACATGTGACTATACTAGTAGACACACTTGGGAGCACAGACGAAAATCTTGCCATCTGACAATGTCAGCTGGGCTCCTGCGCTGTGCCATCACACATTTTGCCATAGTTTTCAAGACTTGTAATTCCATTTACCTCAATCCGAGAAAAGGCCTGGGAGCACATCTCCCCCGTATGAAGAAATCTTCTTTACCTGGGAACGCACTCATGTGCAACAGCATTTTAATTTAGCTGCCTGGTCAGTCCTCCAGAAAAGTAATCTGCCTCTACCTGTTTCTCCAGGATTTTGGTTGCTGTTTAGGTGTAAAGAGTTTCAGTCTTCCCATTTCATGGGTACTAGTTACAACTGTGAGGCACTGCTGAAATTATTATCAATCTTGCTCATGTGGACTTACCACTGCCTTCCATGGGGTCCTGGCTCTTGTATGAAAAGGCAATAAACATTGCAGACAGAAAACATCCCAGAGCATTAAGTCAACCAGGATGACCTCCTCCACAGCAAAAATAGGTCACCCCGCTAATTGCAAGTTTTGAATGAGGTACTGTCTAGCAGATATTTCTTCTGTTATCAGAGCAATGACACCCTTACCATGTAGCTCTTCTGCCAGCATGGCTGGTCTCCATCATTGAGGGGCAAAGAATGGTTTGATACTTTGTGTCCCTTCTCCCTTTCCACAGCTGTGCTCTTCACCCCAAAATATTCCCTCCTTTCTCCCACTCCCTTCTCCTTTTCTGCTCAAAACAAGAGTTTGGGATGTTGTTTATCCTGATTAAACCAGGAATAACCTCATACAGAGCTTTCCAAAAGTTTTGTACTGGTTTTCTCCACTTCTCATTTGAATCCCTGGTGATTTCAGCAAACTGCCTCTCAGGGGCTGAGAGATAGCTCTGGGCCAGCAGGAGCTGTGAAGGCAGGTAAAACACACCAAAGAAACACGGTTGGTGCTCTTTATAGGAGGGGTTAGCTATTCCTTCGTGCACATAGTTTCCCTCTCCTGCAGAGGACAGCGTGAATCAAACACCATACCTCAATTTACTATTGAACCATGAGGGAAAAGAGAAGCAACGAAGGTCTTCACAGTGAGCAATGACACAATGGAAGGTCTGAAGATCTGCCTTTGAGATATCTCTTAAAACTTTCTTACACTTTTCCAAAACAACCATTGACGAGTTCAGTGAGAGCACCTGGGGAAAAGGAATGAAAACTAGATGAACCACAACAAACAGGAACAATCAATGAGTAAACCAGATGAGAGGGAATTACTCTCCCCCTGAGCATGCTGGATTACTGGCTTCTGTGGTGGCTGACCTCGTGCTAGACACTTGCACAGCGGGGGAGTGGTGCACCATTATGGCACCTATGGCATCTGGCTTTGGCCATGGTGATAGGCAGCACTGTGCTCACCTCAAATTACAGGGCAAGTCAACTCTCTGTCACTGAAATATAATATAGGAACACAACTACCTCCTGATGAAATACACATTGATTTAAAGATCATCTCTTCTGTATTTGAGGTTAGAAATTATGTTGGCCGGAACGATTTGATAGACAACTTTTAAATAGAGATCGCAGTTTCATAATAAAAGTACATATGATCAGAAGACACTGAAAGCTCTCTACCCTTAGATATGTTGCATACTCAATTTTACACATAAAAATGCAATTTTTAAACTTTTTTCCAAGTCTTCATCCTACTTTTATTCCAGAATAACTTTTCTAAGTGACATCTTAAATGTGTAATAGCCCATATTGACTTTCTTCTGAATCTAAGCCAGGATGCAGGATGCCTTCATCTGGTTTCCCCCAAAACTCCCTTAAAGCCCAATAAATCTGTGACTATTTCCTCTCTGAAGCCTCGGAGGATATAGAATTACTTCACAACTCCTCAAGCCCAGAGTCCTCAGCATGGCTGATGGAGAGCCAAGATCAGAATGGAGTTGCTGAAATTGGGAAGTGAAAGAAAAATAGTCCCCTGGAAAGGAGCAAAGCGCAATGACAAAAGCAAGTCCCATTTGAAATTACAGCATGGTGGTTATCAGACACCACGGTGAAGTGTGTGTTTGCCTCTACAAACTGCTAAAACAGTAGCAATTGTCATGTGGTTCCAGTCATAGCCCATCATTAACAAAAACCCTGTAACAGCACTTGATGCAGTCATGGGCCAATGCAATTTAGTTGTGTCATTGTACAGTCAGCAGTTCCTTACTTTTCCTGTAAAGGGATAAATTATGTTTCAGCTTTAATTTTATATAGTGTCAATTAAAAAAAAAAAAAAGCCACTTAATCTCCTCACATTGCTATTTTACTGTATGATCCCTGTCATATTAAGCTCCATCTTTGGTATGAGTTTTATTGAGCATTACATTACTGCTGGCTTTGAACTACAATTTCATTTGCACTTATAGGCTCAGGCTAAGGACAGCAACAAACTGCCCACATTTGTGTGGCTCTGTGGCTGTGAAGAGTTTCTGTTTCCAGCACTGCAAGAACAGTTTTTTTCTGCTTTCCCCCGTACCTTTCTAACAAGGGAGAAACTAAAACAGTGTGTTTGGCCACTCTTTCGTTTGTGTTCACATGAGGATCAAAGTGACTTTGCATAGATCCAATATCTGTACAAAACCACCTGCTCCGGTTCTCTCATGCAGGGAATTTCCAAGGGCAGTGTCTGTTACTTTCAGGTGTTTCTGTGCATAGTTAAAAGAGTTGGAGCACAGCCTAAGAGTGAGGCAAAAGCCCCCATATATGCACCCAAACAGTCCAGGCTTTTTACAGCGTATTGCCCTGTGTCTATTTGCAGACAGACTGTTAACGGGACAGAAGGTTTCTGTGCTATGCTAAACAGGCTGATACTTCTGACTCATGTCAGAAGGAAATGAAGGTGGTCTTTCTTCATCAATGTTGTAAAATGCAATAGAGGTGGGGAGGGAGATCCTTGCTGTTGCAGCAATGCAGGTAGTGGTTCCACCAATACCAGAATCTACCCCCAAACTCCATCATCCCTGAATATCCTGATCTGTGATCCAGATTTATGGTTAGATCTGTGGGTATGTCACATTAGGGTCTTTTCTGTCATTTCAAGGCCTCACTGCATACCCAGACGATGCTCCACGGATACCCTGCACCCCATGGTCCTGCTCACCAAGTTCTGCAGTCTTTCTTCTAAACAGAATGAAAAAAACCTGCTCAGTTTGAGAGAATCCTTATCAAAATTACTTTCTTTAATGTCCTTGTAGATTCAAAGCAGGATTTGTAGGCATATCGCTGTAGTTTAATGACCCCTCTCCTTTCTGCTATGTGCTCCTAACTTTACAGAAGCTAAACCATTAAAATATGCGTGTCTCTCACAGCATGGACACTTGGACTAAGTATTACGTAAAGGACATGGGTAAACACAGGAAAAGATGTCCCAGCAGGAGGGAAGTGATTGTGAGGACGGTATGTTCTAACAGCAATTCAAAATTGCCAGTCAGTAGGAGTAGGCAGTAGAGTAGGAAGTCACAGATAAAGAGTTGTTTTATTTAAATAGCCAGCATGTCTCAGCTCAGAGAGCAATAGAGTCTGCTGCTACAGCCAGTGCCGTACACATGCAGAGAACTTCCTCTGGTCAAATCAATTAAGGCAAGAAAAAGGCAGGTAGCATCTCTGAGGGATGCACCAGGCTGAGAGATTGGCTTTGATTCCCCTTTTGCCCGTAGCAGAGAAAGTCACTTAAGGTGAGCAGCAGTATTCCACGGCAAGGCTGGAAAGCAGCAAGGCATGTCTAGGCGTTTCCAGCCTCAGGGTGGTTTCTATTTTTCATTTAAACACCTGTGCAGGTCTCAGGCCAAGATCCGTAGCCATGCTGGGTTGGGAGGGGGATGAGACACAGTAATTGGAAAGGGCAGCGAAGAAGCCAAACCCTAACGGGGACCCAGGCCTTGGCTGTGCAAGGGTACAAAACAGGGCACAGCGGTAGATGGACAAGAAGGAGCATTCCTGGAGAAGAGGGGGATTATTTTGCTTTAAATAGATCTTTTTCTTGCTGTGTTCTCATTTCCCTGTTGATCCCACCTTTCCTTGTTCTCCATCTCCAACCTCCAGTCTCACATCTCTCCAAGAAGATTTCAGTTAGGCATTAGGAAAAAGGCCAGTGGCTGGGTTTGGGAAAATCATGCAGTACCTATCACAGGAGATTTTTAAAAAGAGACTAGACAAACATCTATAACAAGTTGATCGGGTCTAACTGGTCTTGCTGTGAGGCAGGGAAAGGGTGAAATGCCTTCTGAAGCTCTCTTCCAGCCTTTTTCTTCAATTTTCTATCTATGAAACATTTTCAGACGACTGTGATGTCTTTTTTTCCTAATTTTCCTTGGGAAGCAGTTGGGAAGCAGTCCACTCAGCAGAAAGCCTGCCATTCAACCATGAGCTTGCAACCATCTATTCTGACTAAGACTCTCAAAGAGGAGCTTGGATAAATTGAAGTTTGATGAGATTACCAGTCAGTAATGGTGTTCTTGGATGTGGGGAGCAGGGTCCTCCACATGGGGAATGAGAAACCTTCATGTATTTCACGTACACCAACAAAAAAGCCACCGGAGGGGAACAACTATGATGTTTATGATTGAGTGATGCTTATGATCAGCGCTGATTGGGGTGGCTCTCAGAGCAGCAAACCCGAGATGAAAGATTTCATATCATATTACCAACCACCCAGCCCAAGTGCACCAACAAAATTAACAAGAAACCCTTTGGAAACACAGAGAATTCAATTATTTTGGCTAAATTACCACATCCATGGCAAATTACAGGCTGTCTATTGGAAAATATCTCCTCGCAGGGCTGCCATTTTTTGTTCTTCAGTTCTGTTTATGTTCCCAGCATTTTCCCCTACTGGCAAAGGCCCAGTGTTTTTTGGGAAGGACTAAAGATAGGCTTTTGCTCCACAGAATACTATTTAGTGGTTGGACGAGGTTGCAATTAGACAGTGTGGTCTTCGATTCCTCTGCAGACTCGTGATATCAAGCTTGTGGTGTGACCTAAAATACTATATCCAAATCTGAGCCTTGCCAGACCAAAGCAGTGCAGAAAATCCGACTGGTGTTTAGAGAGGAGTGAGAAGGGCTATGTAGTTGCAGGCTACCAAAAGCTGTTTCTTATCTGAAGTGTCTTCAATGGGTTTGGAGAGAGATGGAAGAATTCACTGACTTTAAAGTCCTAATGGCTGGGAGAGTCCATTTCTGCCCATTGATGCACAAGAAGCCCCAGGGAGAGAAGACTGCAAGTGCCCAAACCTAAGCGAGGATTGTCAACTTTGCTGGAAGCAGGGAGGCACTGCCCAGATGCCCCAGCTTGGCCTTTGAACTAGATGATCTTAAAGGTCCCTTCCAACCTAGACAATTCTATAAACAGCTGTACAGTTGTGGAAGCCCAGCAGCCAGCAACCCTCCTCATGTAGAAATCAGTGGGGTTCAAAACACTCCAGCCTTTCTAAACAGTACAGATAGGCTAGAGATGGAGCCAGGATTTCTCCCAAAAATTTTAAGCAGAGATTTAACTATCTGCTCCTTTTCTTATTTCTCTTGTACAATTGAGATTTTATTTTTGTGTTTCAATCTGCAACCACATGCTGGAGGTCTCGATGGGCAGAAGGAAGCTCACTTGAAGCTCATGTTCGTCGCGATACACATCCCAAAGCAAATGCTTCACAGCCTGGAGAAGTGGGCTAGGAGCTCACTTTCACAATTAGAAATTATCAGCCTCCTTGGGCAAAATAAGGACATCTCAGAGTAAATACTGTACCACTAACTGCATGTCTCAGGTGTCTGTGCTGCGAGCTAACTTGTGACTTGTGGGGAGGGGGCAAACATCTCTCCCAGTATACTGTATTGTCTAATCATTTCCCAGCTTTTAATGTGTTTATCATCACATGAGCCCTCTGAGACATGGGATTAGAGGTGAGAAATTGGAGCACAAAGTCTTGGATCAGGTTTTGAAAAGATTATGATAGGCTTCTTATTAGCATCTTAAAAATCTAGTCCGACAAAAATGTTCTAAGACAACCATGGCAGAGCAGCGATTTTCTCTCCAAAACCCCTTTCTAAAAGTGGAGTGCTGCTTCTGCTTGTAAAAGGCTTTTTCACAATTTTAATTTAGCCCCTTTTGAGGCTCTAAAGTGAAATTATAGCCCAAGACTTAAAAAAAAAAAAATTTCTAGCAGCTACAAAATCATATAAATATTTCTGAACCCAGTGACACCTATAATCAAATTAAATGGAATTTCTAATATTGTAGCTAAAATTTTGTTGGCACACATGTCACTATGCTATCTGTCTCTCACTGCATATGGAAAGGTCTGGGTAGGGAAAAAGAGAAGACAGTGAAAATCAGACAAATTAAACAAGAGCCACAGAATTATTTTGGTAGTATTTAAACTCAAATATATTACATAATGAGAGACTGCTCCTTTTATTTCTTTTTTCCACACAAGTAACTGGGGTTTCTACCTATAAACCATCATAGCTGTCCTTAACAATACTGACCAGTGTAAAACAAGCAAAGAAAAGAATTTAACAAAGATATTAAGGTAAACTATTGAATCCATAATCTGTGCAGGCTATATTATTTCTTGATGGCCACGGGTTTATCTGGAGGAGTACAGAAGGGATAAATGAACCCCACAGAAAAGTTTCAGTTCAATCAGTTCAGCTTTCAAAGCCAGATGAAATCTGAAAAAGTTTCGTTTACCCCAGGGAATTTGTGAAGAGAGAGATTCTCACCAAAGACAGTGATTTTGCATTAACCTTTAGGTCAGACCAATGCTGCATTATTAGCACTATTTAATTAACAAAATTCATGCTTTGAAACTTTAAATATTTGCAAATTCATCCCCTATAATGACTTTCATTCATTATTATTTATCTAGGGCCGGAGTCAACCTGTAGCAGCCCTCATTTCCCGCAGCAGGAACAGCTGGGGGAGACAATCCAGTCACTCTCTTTAGGTGTTTAAATGGGAGCAGAGCTCCTCCAGAAATCTGGCTCCAATTATGAGCGCTACGTGCTTTGAAAATCTGACCCTCGCGTTCAGTGTCGGCTAGACATTTTACAAACAAGTCTGATGATAATAGCATAGTCATACAGGCAAAGTGCTCCCAGCGTAGACACAGCACAGGCTTGGGGCTCTGCCAAGGCAGCTATTCTGGTGTAGGATCACACCTCTCCGTACCACCAGCCAGTGCGTGTTAGCAGGGCTTTGTAGCACGGGCACAGCCCGCGGGAGCGGCCAGCCAAGGATCCCCAGCTGACCAGCAGATCTACATAAATTTGCCACCAAAATTACCTTGCTGCGAAAAGCTGAGGATTGCGCGGGAGAAATCACAGCATTCACTTTCACTGCTAATTTAAAAAAAAAAAAAAAATCCGAACATTTCTCTTAACTTTTTAAAGAAATGCTGATTTTTTTCAGAATTCTTCTCCCATCTAAATTTTTTTAAATTTCATATTTAAAATAGCTGACAACATTCAAAATATGTTATTTAACTTTAAGGATTTTTGTTTCACGGGTGCCGAAGTGTGCTCTACCTTTGTCATCAACCCTCTGGATGGCCTGAAGGAAAACACTTTGCCTCTTTCCAGCTCTGCCCTGTTGCTGTTTAAAAGGGAAAGTGATGCTGACGTGCTTTGTAACTGCTTGGAGATTAAAATGCTCACACTCCTGACAGATGGAGAGAGTCTCTGGGTATGTACACAGGAGCTAATAAAGCTTTCAGTACTGCACCCTGCCACCCTGTACCTACAACATTTGTGAAAATGTCCACTGATGTTTTTTAAAGCACCGTTCCTCATATCTATCCAACTACCAACTTCATTACCATGAGAAAGTAATTGAAACTTACATGACTGGTGCCTGTAGGTACAGCAGCATCAGGGAATTAATCTGAATAATGACATCTCCTAAATACTGTTCTAGGCATCAGGCTCAAAAATCTCCATTTTCCTGTCCCTTCTCTCTGGCTCTTCCCCATGTGCTGGGACCCCATGGCAAACCTGGAGATGAGTGTCATCCTCCTTCACAGTGTCAGCATGGCCAGTTGTTAGGGAGAACCAGAGAAGGGGATCAGAAGGCTTGGCTTGTCTCTGTGCCACAAAAGAGGGACAAAAGCAATGCCAGGAAGGGTGTGGTGAGTTTTGCATGGAGTCAGTGTGAGAATGGCCATTAATGTGGTGGCAAAAGCAGATGATATTTGGGTACATGCCACTTTCTCTGGGAAAGCCGCACTTCCCCTGTGGGTTTTAATAAAGAACTTCTAGACTTGGCACTCCTGAGATGCTACTGCACTTGTTCCTGCCAATGCCAGAGCTCACAGGGAAACCTGCCTGGATATATACCTCCAGGCACCAGTCCCACCTCAGGATGCCAGTGTGGGCACAGTCTCTGGCGGTCCTTAGTGTGGGGACTGTCCCTGCACCCCTTCTTGCCATCTGGCCTCTGGGGTCCCTGAACTCTCTAAGAGCCAGCGGTGCCAGGCATTTCAGTGGAAAGTACAAGAAACCCTCTAGTGGACAATTAGAGGGAGCGGGTTTAGGCTCCAAAGTGTCAATATTTTTATTGCTTATTGGGTTTAACACCAGTCTGATCTTGCAAAGACTGTTCTTCTCTAGGGGGACACCCAGCTCCCTTTTTTGTGTTTGGTTTTTTTTTTTTTTCTCCTGGTTTGGGACACACCTCAAGCCAATGCCCTGAGTTGGGCACAGATGCTTCTCTTGCCAGGGTTGGAGACAGTGCCACGGGTAGCGAGGGCCAGGAGGTTGCCCAGGGACCAGTGTCCAGGTTGCAATGTTCTGTGTGAGGACGCCTGGACTGCTTTATTCTAACTACAGGCTAAGTGGTGGATTTTAGAGGTAGTCAGGCATGTAACTATGTAAGTACCTAAGATTTCCCCTCTGCATCCCTGCAAATCCAAATACCTTGGAGGCTTTCCTGAAAATCTTTTGATAGTTTCAGACCCTTTATTTTTAGGTATTTTTAGGTATTAGGAAGGAGTCTTGCCAGGGTCCCAGGGTGAAGCACTATCTCTGTGACACTATCCAGTAAGAGCTGGATAGCATAGAGATTTCCTCACATGAAGTTTCTGGAGTTATAAGTCTCGCTTTTTTCTGGTCCTTGGTATTCCTTAAGATTTTATTTTTGACTGAGCAGGATATCCTTTATTGTGAGATGCATTTATCTTAGCTACTCCTTCCTCAGCCTAAAATCCTCCTAGAAAAGCTGTGGCTATCAAGATGTCTTCACACTGAGAGTAAATGCAAAGTTGTACCTGCTCATTGCAGGGGGATTTGAACTAGGTGTCTTTTAAAGATAGCTTCCAAACTAAAATATTCAATGATTCTATGTTTAGAGTGCAGTTTTAAGATTTGCCACTTTTCATTAACCTTCAATATCCTTCCCTCTGTTCTGTACCCACTCCAGAGCTGGTGCCAGACTAGCTCAGCAAAGGGTCCTTGGCTTACACGAAAGTGCGAGTGCTCCCCAGAGAGATGGAACTGTGCTTCTGAAGGTGCAGGACCTTATCTTCCTCTTGCCCATTAAAAACAGATCCCCAAAACACACCCAGGAACACTCCCTTGGGATGGTCATCCTTTGTCCCCTGCCCTTGCTGCCCATCCTTTGTACATCAGCTGAAGTCTTTCTCAGGAGTTGGGACACCCGTGGTCCTTTGGCTTAGAGAGCGCAAACACCCCTTTTCCCATCTTGGGGGGCAGTCCCTGCCTCTCCCAAGCCATGTAGGGGGACAAGGGCCTGTTTCACCTCTACTGAATACAACTGCTTCAGTGTGTGCAAAGTATTTAAACTGCTTTACACTAGTGAGTCAGACAGGGTATGGGAACACACCTCTGTGCTCTGATGGCTGGCGCTCCTCTAGAGGAAGCAAAGCATGTTTTTTCCTCTTTGAGTTTGTTCCTGAATTTTATCCTATGCCTATTTTAAGCAAATACATACACTAGTTCAAGTAGGTGCAGCAGTCTGTGCACTGGACCAGACTTCAACAGGGGTCTCTTAGTTTCTCATTGATATTAAGGTGGCAAGTGAACTGCCATGGCTCAATGAGCACCTTAGAAAGGATGCTTGTCAAGTATAAAATAATGTTAACAAATTAAAGCAATTAAATTTAGGATGTGGCATGTCAGAAGTCAAAGAAAAATGCAGCTGCTGGCATCGATTGGGGTGCTTTTGTCACATAATGTCAAGAGGAATCCCAATAAACAGAGGAACCTTTCACTATGCTCAGAAAACGAAATTCTCATGGTCATCATAGGTTATAAATGAGAATGTTGTTGACTTTCCTGATGCAAAGGTTGCCTGCTCCCCAGAAAAACATCAACGGTCCCAGAAAAAAAATTCACCCATGCAGATTTTCTCCCCATTGAGATGCCCCTTTCAGGCGCAGCCATGTTCACTCCCAACCTGGACCTCAGTTCAGCCATCAAAGTGCCTTTTGTACGTCCCTCCAAAATAGTTTATTCTTCTCTGGCAAACAACATCATTTAGCACTAGCTGGAGGAGCTGAACGGGCTCAAGTTAGGAAAACCAGATGTATTTGAATCATCTGTCAAAATCAGAGGCCAGCACTTGATCTATGGCAAGGTAATGAAAAGAGTCACTCATACATTAATAGTGCCGAGCTGTAGGAGCGCTGCAAATCACGGAGTGGGATATTGTATGAATGTGTCAATGTTACTGATATCCAGGGGCCCATTACCGAAACACACACTGATGAAAGGCTTCATGTGTGCGCTCAGAAACAAGCCAATAAAGTCCTGCTCCTTGCAGGAAAACAAAAACAAGATCTGAAAAGGCGGCACAGCGTTAAAACAACAGTCTCCTGTTACCCTTTCTGCTATCACTGGAGCAAGACACTGGACTTGAGAGACTTTTTTTGTTATTTTTCTAAACGTTTTTTACAGACTTAACAGCCTACCTCCAAGGTCACGACATCGAGAGGCAGAAGTGATGACTCAGATGCCATCAGTGAGTTTAACACCCTGTCTTGGGCTGCTGTTATTTATAGCTGGTTTTATAGCCATGTTTTTGAGGCCCCAGCTAAGGCAGAACCTCGGGCCATGAAGTCTTTTTCAAACACATAGTGAGGACAGCCCCGGCCAAGGGCTCACAGTCTGTAAAAAAAGGTAGCAAAGTGCACCTCAAGTATGGATAGTGGTATGCAGACCATCTCCAGGAGGTCCACAGGAGCATCTCTCTGCAGTCTAGAGGAGACATTTCCTTGAGCAGCCCACCACAATGACAAATTAGGATGCCAGTGAGAGGGAATGCAATGAAGGAAGTGCTTGGGGGCATCAGTCAGGAGTCTGCATTTGGAGGCTATGATATATGTGGCAGGGACAGATAAGATTGGGGACAGTCTTGTATTTGTGCTATGGTTTGTCTTGATCTGGGCATTTTCTGCTCTGTCTAGTGGTCTAAAGTGTGATGTTTCTGGCCCAAATGTTATGAGCAATGGTGACAAAGGTGATGAAGGACAGGCTCAGGATCACACTGAACATTAGAAGCTCATTCAGGAATAAAGCCCAGACCTCCTCAGCCCCATCTAGATGCCAAGGCAAATGGGTGCTTGGGGATACAGGTGGATCCTATTAAACATCACCCTCTTGATATTCTCATAGGATTTGAAAAGGTATAGAATCAGATCTGCAACTAGGACCCATCAGGAAAACCAGTTTCTCTTGACTTGATTTAGCTGTCAAAATTTGACACCAGCCTACACCAACTGAGGATTTGGCCTTCTATTCTTGGCAAGTGATTTACAATGAAAGAATGTGCATACACTTAGGCAGCTTGATCTTTTTTTTATTTTAAGATCATGATTTGTTCCAGATTGGTAATTAAGTTTAGTTATTTTGTTGATAGGAACTGCTCTGACAGCTGCAAATCATCATAATATGCATTTGTGTACATTTGTGCCTACATGCTTGTGCATTTTTGCTGTTGTAGGTAAGAGTGCAGTCAATGCCTTATGTACATTACACTGCATCTTGAAATTGTTCCTGCAAACAGCAAGGTCAGGCTAGCTATGCTCTGCTAAAGACACCTTCACCTCCCTCCAAGAGAGACCCATCTCCCAATAGGAACATCTCTACCTAGTGTGTTGGTCAGATCAGGCCCCGGGTTAGCCCAAGGGCTACAAGCCCAGAATTAAGTGGTTGTTTCTTCTGACAAGCTGCCTTCATGTGGCAGTGCATGTTCCACACTGCTCTGTGGGGACTAGTCCCAGCAAACTGGGGCTACTCTCCTGGGTGCAGGATGAAGGCTGGGGAAGGGATGAGAGAGCTATTAGCAGCTGAGTAATGTAATCCAAATCTTCCCAGGAGTGGTGGCAGATTGCTAAATGAAAGCAAAAGAAATGATTTAGGCAACGCATCCTGCTGGGGCAGATTGTCCCAGCTGGGAGCACCAGCTTACCGGGACAGTGTTCTCAACGGCAACAAGGAAAAGGTTTGGAGCAGCTCCTGTGCTAGGGCTTTGTGCTAATCCTGATGTGAAGACATGCCTGAAAGAGCCCACCCCCCTTCTCAAACGTGCTGCAAGGTTTACATGTGCATTTGGATGGTAATCACAAGTAGAAATGCCATCAAAATGTTGCTTTAGTTCTGGAAATTCAGTATAATTCAAAGCCGGTTTTATGATGCTGCCAGACCCATTTCCACTGATGGAAACTAGGATTTCCCGAAAACAGAATGAAGGAGTGACAGCATGCCAGTTTTAGCTCTCCTAGGTAGTGACACTGGGTGCTGAGTCTAGTATCTGGGCATGCAGCAGAGATTCTCCACAGCTTCACATTTGGCTCTGGGGACTGATGGCCACGTCCTTGAACCCCACATAACCCAGTCTGCTAGTCCGGATAGATCCGCGTGATAAAATCCAGCTTCAGTGGGATTTATTTTCATCCCTCTAATGAAAACTTTTTGATTCAGTTTGCAGCATGGTTTGGAGAGCAGGAAATTTAAAACCAGCTCAATATGTCATAGGCTTGAAAGCAGTGATTTGCTGTCAGCCCACCCAACTGGGGTGCAGGCTGGTGAGTGATGGGAAAGGCAGTTTGGGAGTTTCAGAAATGCTTTCCTCACTATACCAGTGATTCAATCCTCAAAGACCAGAGAGCTATCTATAATACCTCTCCCTAACTGTGGGTGAAAGCTTGTCAAGCAATTAAGTAATCCCCAAAACCTGACTGAGATATTACTGCAGGCTCAGGAAGCACAATTACAATGCAGTGTTATAGTGAGAGAGAAATTATCAGCTATGATAGCTATGATTGCTTCAAGAGAGAAACTGCAGCATTTACGATATGTACCAAATAAACTGGTATTTCATAAAATCTTGTGTTATCTGCTATATTTCTCAGGCCTGCCTAGTCAGGCCCTACATGTTACTCTTGAAGGATTAACCTCAACAGGTCATAGAGCTGGGGGTGTAGAGCCAAGTCACAGAGCTGAGCTGTGGTAGGTGAAGGAGGATTTATAAGAGCTGAGTCTTCAAAGGGACATCTATCCATGCATTAGACGTGGACATGGGTGCTGGTGCTGGGCTATAGGAGAGCCAAGCCCAGCCTGCTTGACAAACAAGAGACTTCTCCTAACCTGGGAGTTATTTTCTGAACGTGTCCCACTAGACCTGATGGTGCAGAGTGAATAGCTAGTGAAGAGAGGCAAGCATGCCCACAGATTGCTTGGTCACAGACACAAAAGGCAGGAGAACACAGCACAAATCCCGCCCTGCATCTGTCAGAAAAAGGATTTGGATCTGAATCCAGAACTGTGGGAACCACCACGCGGTTTAGTGTAAAGCAAAGGGTGAGATTACGAGGTGGAGAGCATGTTCTCCTGCTTCTGTTGGGGTGAGAAAAGTTATATTCAAGCCCCCGACAAAAGGATCTGTTGCTGTGGATTTCAGCTGCTGTCAGGTATCTCCCTCCACCCCAGAATTAAGCACTTTGATTCCCTGAGGAGAACAGTGGTGGCACCACACTGTGGCCAGTCCTATGGCTGGCCCATTCAGCTCCCTGTCCAGCAAAATTGTACTGTGGCCTTTGTTTTAAAGTGCTCAGGGATCTCAGTGCCTTCTCCCTGTTCCTGAGGCACACACAGCCCATAGTTTGTTATGGGCAGGAGGGAAAGGTGGCGTATCTTACTCTCCCATGCCTTCGCCCCTATCTCCTGGCCAGTTGTCACCGCTGGTAAATGTGAAATAGCTTTTGAAATCCTGTTTTTCTCTGTCAGAGCATCAGCTGAATTTGGATGGAGTTTAGAAAGCTAACAGGAGCACTGGTTTTAATTTTAGGGGAGAAAAAACAACCCTCCTAGGCTTGAATTTGTTTTCCAACTTCCAGGACAGCGACCACATCCTCCCTGTTTTACTGCTTCTCCTTATCTGACAGACAGGGTCATGCTGCAGGGATAAAACAATATACTTTCAACACAGAGGTCTCACATGTTTATTGGGAACAGCTTCATCTCTAGCCTACTCAACGTGTTTTTGAAAACATCTCTTCTTTTAGCGTTTCTTTGATGGCTGGTATTGGGGTTGGGTCTCTTACTTCTTCAGAGAAAAGTGACCTTTAAGTCTCCAGTTTTGAAAGCTGTTCCAAACCATGGAGCCCCGAGTGCCAAAACCTTTTCACATTCAAATCTCTTTCAAGCAGAACAGGGAGAGGAAGACCAAAGTTAGTGCACTCAAATGACCTCATTTGCCACATCAGAGCACAGAGCATTTATTCTATAAAGAGCATCAGTATGTGTGCAGTATCCAGGATGTCTTTTTAGCCAGTTTTTTCTATATTACTACTAATAAGCCAGCTTTTATATGGTATGGTTTGGCTGGGAACAAATGTATGAATTCTATGACATGCAAAATGTTGAGGTCCTGATCAGCAAAGCCACTTTAGCACATACGTAGGTTGAAATACACAAATATAGAGATCATCAAAACTTTCCACAAAAGATGTTTTCCAGTGGAAAATTAGCTGTTAGGTATTTGGGGGTGAGGGGTCATTTTTTTATCTTCAGAATTAATTTATTTGTGAAAGTTCTGCTTTTTGAGGAAAATGCCAAGTATTCCTTCATGATTCAAATACTTACTTTGAAAATAAAATGTTTAGATTCAGCTTGCTTTCCACAGCAAATGGTAGGGGTTTCAGATCCTGTTATATCCCCATTTTCTTTTATGGGCTTGGCCAAGTTTTATCTCCTAGAACACAACTAGTTTTTCACATCATGAGAGAAGACTGTGGTGTATCACAGGAAAAAAAATCTGAGCAAATCTGGTTGATTGAGGCACATGTGAGTTTAAGGCACTTAAATGACAATTCCTGCAGGGTAGCAGATTAGCATTTATAACTTTAAAAAGAAAAAAAAAAAAAGAAAAAAAAAAAAAAAAGAAGAAAAAGTCCCAGCTTTCAGCTGCAGGAAAATCTGCCCTTTATTGAGAAAAGCTTAAACTTTTCTGTGGAAAACACTAATGAAAACAGTGCTGCTTTAATTTTTGTTAGAACTCCCAAGAGAAAAAAGAAAACATTTCTGAAAGATTTCTGAAGAAGCAACTTCTGAAGAAAGTCGAATTGGATGAAAGAAAAGGGGTTATTTCTGGGTAAGGCAAAATAATCAATTTTCAAAATATGTGTCAAGCAGGGGCTTTGCCTCACAAAGTCACTCTAGCAGAAGTGCCTCACAAGAAATAGACACTTTTCTAACCCTTGAATTGTGCAAGTTCATTGACAAGATCATCAGCCTGATGGAGTTAGGCTTAACTGGGAGAGTAGCAATTCCTTATAATATAATGCATTGTGTGCTTTGAGACCATCGATGTTCACGTCTCTGAGATTGCAGGACTATTAAATATAGCCATGCATTATCTTGCTGGTTGCAAAGGATAGGGTGTACTATAAATAAATCGATATCTGCATGGGGTGGGGCTGTACTATGGGAGCTGCTACAGCATTAGATGTCTCACATTTGGTTAAACGCTGACAGGATGCTCAGTCCCAACCAGGATGCTGTAACAGAGACAGTGCTATCTCCTAGGACTTGTACTCTACGTGTCAGGCCTTGGAAAGGCAGGAGGTGGCTGAGAAACCTGGAGGATGGATTTGTGTGGAATTTTTCTAATTATTTAAGGCTTAACTCAGCCCTTACTCATGTCCATTACTCTGCCAAGCATTTCACTCACCAGCAGGACTCATTTCTGTGCAAAGCTCTGAAAAGTTTTGATTCACCTCACGCTGCCCTGAAACATATAACTAAGGGTAGATGAGGCCATCACATTCTACCTGCAGCTGTCTGGAGATTTCTGTGGGATCCTTGGCCCTGTAATTGGTGACTGGTGCACAGCAGTAACCTCAGTATGTAGGAGACCTCACAGTCCACCTGGGAACAAAAGCAGAAATAGCAGCAGTGCCTTATATGGGTGCTTAAAAGCTAAAGGCTATATTTGACTGAAAATCACTGCGTTTCTCAGTCAAGTGAAACACTAGCACAAGGCACTAAGAAAAGGAAGCCAAAGTATCAGCATCTGTTTGTATTTCAGGAGAGGAAGGGGAAACAAACAGATATGGATGGAGATGCTTTTCCTGGAGACCTGCATTAGTGCGTCTGCACTGCTCCAAGCACAGGCAGGATCAGTCCTATTTCAGTAGCCCACATCCCCCAGCTGTCTCTGAGGAAAGGGCGGTGCAGATGCCAAATGTTTCCCTCTAGGTACAAATTAAAACCTGTCCACCTCTCACTCTTAATGCAGGATTTCCACTGCATTTGGTACTTTATGATGATTTGTCTCTGTTTCTACCAACCCTGTGACTCAGGACTTAGCAAATAGGGACAATAAAAAATGATGGCACCAATGTCTGGGCTTGTACAGCCAGCAACCTGAGTGCAGATTGTTTTAGGGGAGGAAAGTACTGCTGGAAAAGAAGTTTTCTTTTAATGTAGGAACATCTCACTCCCAGGTCATGCTTGCAACACACTCAGCAATGCCCAGTGAGTTACCCGGGCTGGCGTACGTTCTGAGTGTGTCTGATAGGAGGTCAAAAGGATGGGGTTCAGCACTGTCCAAGTGGATAATGGAGCATTTTGCTTTTTCTTTTTTCATGTTTCAGGCTGGAGGGGAAAAAAAGCTTTTCCAGTAACCATCAATATTTGTAGCCTGTTGCCCTGTAAGCAGATGCACTATGGAGCTTTCCAGCTCTTCTGCCAAGGTGTAGGTTTATAGCAACAGAATGAATTTTCTAGAATAGCTGATATTTATCCCAAACAATGCTATTCTGTCCTCTCCTCTAAAAGCCCAGGATGCCTTACTTAACCCACACTCCTAACCCGTGGGGACACAGGAGACAATGCTGTCCTTTAGTGGTTGCATCTTACTTTACTTTGCTGTAAACTCTCTCTGATTAGTGGTATGTAAAACTTCACACATCTTTCTACTGCAACTATTGTGCTGGCACAAAGCACTTGATTTTAATCACACCGTGAAACACAGATGTGCATAAGAAAAGTTCTTCATCCCTTCAGCAACAGGGGTATGATGAGAACAGCAGACAGAGCCGCTGACATAGAGCACTTGCTGCCTCATCCCCTCTTGGAGATTGCTGGGATATGTGAAAAAAAACAAACAACACAAAACACAGAATGCCAGGACCAAAAATACTCCACACCTCATTCCCATCGTGTACAATGTACCTAACAACTAGCTCTTTCAGAGCACAGCCATTAAAATAAAAAAACCCTCATCAGCTTTGCTGGCACGGAATGCAGTGTTTTCCAGGTATCACTGATGGCTGGCTGACATTTTAGTTCTCTGTGCTTCTGAGAGAGGAAACACTGGAGTCTTTTTTCTTTAATTGGAACTGCTGAACTTTTATTTTGTTGTTGTTATCACTTTCTGCTAAGTGTCAAGAAAAGGGACAGGGAGCCAAACAGGGGCTCCTGGAGACCTCAAATACCTTCCTCCTCTTCTGTTTTGAACCAAACTGAGCAGGGAGCAAGGGGAGTTGGGAGAGGTAGAGGCTGAGATCACTAAACCTGCTGGGAGCAGGCAATCATCTCCCAGGGTCACAATGGCTCCATGCCCCCTTCTGCATCTATTTCACAGGGACCATAGGGCCCCCTCCCCTTCCAAATGATGGGTGGGAGAGACAGCAACCTTAGGGATGCAGTTGGTGACCTCTCTTCCTCTCTGTTACCCCTTCCCTGACCATAGATGTCTTGCTGCATGGGTGGCACATTCCCAGGGGAGACATGCTGGAGCTGTGGGAAATGCAGGATGAGAGGGGTTGCTGGGACAGGAATGAGTAGGTGATGGGCAGGTGACCATCCCCTGTCCCGCCTTCAGTAGCAGAAACAGTTCTATCCCACACACCCTTGCTGCAGGCTAAAGTACTTCTGGGTAAGTATTTTTAATTCTCAGCACCATTTGACTAGCCAACAATCTGCAAAACAGGAGCAAATGTAAAAAATCAGGCTGCTCTGCAATACCTCTCGTTCAGGTGACAGGCTGGATTATCCCCTGGAGGTTTTGGAGAAGCACTTTCTTCCCTTCTTTGACTATTTAGGGAGACATATTTTCAGTTCCCAAGTGCGTCAGGTTGGATCCAGGCCTTGGATTCCAGTTCAGCTGAGCACTTTGGCATGTGCAGTGCTTTAAGTAGGTGCTTGAGACCCTGCAAAGTTCACAGCACTCAATCGTGTACCCAGAGGTAAGTGGATACTTAAAGGTATTTCGAGATCAAAGCCCCGGCATTGGGAGCAGACAGCTACTAATCTGAGATGCTCTCAGGGAAGAAGCTTCCTCTCTTGCTCTCTCCCAAGGAAGGCACTCTCAGGAGAAAAAGTGGTATTTTACTCAATTTCTCTATCGGTCTTCTGTTTCAGCCTCATCTGGGACCATCCTGAGGTGTGTGAGACTGTCTCTGAGAGACACTGAGATGCCATGACCAATTAGGAAGCCTGGCTGACTAACAAGGGGACAGAGAATAAAAGTAGAGAATAAACTATTAGCGTTTGGGCACATAAATATAATATCTAAGAAAAATAGCTGTTTCCACAGAGAGAAGATTCACTTCTCCTTCTGGAATGAATTTTAATGCAATACGTGTTCACTTACTTATTTAGCACTGCAACAGTTAGTAGCCTGGTGATAAAGATCTGCAGTGTTAGCCAGGGTTTTGATTTGCTCAGGTTTCTTTATTGATATTTTTCTCAGAATCAGCATGATATAGTAAACGGTACTAAATGTTATCTTTTTTAATTTAAAAAGGAGTCATCTCTTAGGCCAAAATTATTTACAGGGGAGGGAGATAAAAGGGAGCTTTAGGGATTTCTTTATTCTATCAAGGACAAAACAAGGAGAGAGTCAGAATAGGATAGAGACAAACAATTAACACTGAAAAGAAATACACCGTCTGTGTGCTCTGGAAGTTCCCAGATCAGCAAGGTATTGCAGCATGTGCTGGATTCTGAGGAACAATTTCAGGGTTTCAAGTCTGGCATAAACCTCAGTGCTACCGAAGAGGTCATCCATGGAGATTGGATGGGCTTTGCAAAGGTCCTTTAGTTCAGATTTTCATAGTGTTCACATCTGTGAACAGCACACAAACATGCACACATGAAGGCACAAGGAGTCATTGGGTTAAGTTCTCAGAGCTGAGAACTGGAGACCAATTCACCACCTTCTGGAGGTGCCTTCCCCTCTACATCCACTCCAAAGGGAGCTCAGGTTAGGCTTCTATTTATTTATTTATTTTTAAAGTAGCAAACAATGAAAACAAAACAGACCACCATGACCTATTGGAAATCTTGCAGCATCTCCTGTTCCCCCAGCTCCTAGGTGGCAGTTCCCATTAGGAACTGGATTAGGCTAAATCAGATTATGCACCACAGACAATGGTGTCTGCAAACTGCGGACAAAAGGTGTCAGGGCAAATCTCTTCTCAGACCCATTAATATTGTGCTGCAGCAGGACTGTGAGACGAGTTCTCTAAATCAGTGCTCCTCTTGTGGACGTGCATTAGTGTAACAGATTAGCAGCATGTTCAACATTATTTGAAATAAACCTTTACCAACACGCCTACATCTATCTCAGGTGAAAAAGAAGGGCAAGTGCTGGCTATACCAATCAGCATCTTTCCCTGATTATTTTCATTTATTCCTTTATTTCATTTATTCTACCTTCTCTTGGCAGCTGCAGAGCAAAGCTGTAGGGTAAATGCACATTTTGGGCAAAGTACTAAATTTGGCCAAGCCTCACCAAGACTGTCCCCAGCCTTTCAAGTGCCATCAGACTGGCACTGGCATTATAATGCCTGGATGTGCGGTGGCAAACCAGCAGGAGCAACGCAGGAGGGGCATTTCAATCCCCCTTCTGTGAAGGGCTCTGTGGGGTTTGGGGATGTCGCAGCAGTTTCAAACACCCATTACTGGAGAGTTTCCATGTGCATGTGAGCATGAGTGCGTGTGTGTGTCTGCTGTGTGCACAAAGTCTTCTTTCTGAAGCTCCTTAGATAATTGCAGAAAGTATGAAGCTTCACAGGCCTAGCTCAATTAAAGCTTCTAATTTTTTTTTCCCCTTAAAGCATAGCTGTGGGTTTAGTAATTTATAGTTTCACATTAAGATACTCAGGAACTATCTGGGCTGGTTTTTATGACTAAAGCCATTTATATACGTTTCTCCACTTTAAATCTTCCTCTCCCTAACAAATGACACTCCTGAGCAGGCATGGGCTACTAGATTAAGCGGCTGAAAACCGTGGTCTTTAGCAGTGCCTTGGATAGAAAATCCCACTTGATTTAAACACTTACAGTTGCCTAGTCATAACTGTTAGCATAAGAGCAGTTACTTTAGACTAACCCTCTCTTTAAAAGAAGATGCCCTTATTAAGGCATTTGGAAGCCAGCACTGTCTTTTATGTCCTCTCTCAGGTTTTGCACAGTTGTATCCTGACCTACATTACGTCACCTAACCTGAATTTGATGTAGACCAGGGTGAAATCTGGCTTATCGCCTGTTTTATAAACACAGAAGGCCTGAGAGCATTTTTCCCCCTCAAACCTGGGCTGATGTCACTGTATTGTGTGTGTATTACTCATGTCAGAGACTTTTGCAAAGAAACTTGATGCCCAAGAAAACTACAGGGCAAAATCTATTATCCACTGCATCCGTACTTTGCTGGGCAGTGCTAACAAAGTTCATGAGTAAAGTGGAGAGAACACTATCACTGTCACTGTCACTACCACAGTGCAATCAAGACTCAGTGGAAAATTTGTCCTCCTTCTCGGATCCTTGTGTTATTTGAAAAAATAAAATCAACATAATCTTTTGCACTAGAGCAGTTTTATATACTCCAGACTAAATGGGATTCACATACAATATATTTTTATTAACAGATGCCAGATTTTAGTTGCCTCTGGAGTAATGATTAGATATATCTAACCCTTCAGTGGCAAAACAACTGTGAACAAAAATGGCTGAAGTAACTTGGCAAAGTTTTCTTCCCTCCTCTTTCTGAGATAGGAAGTGCTAAATACACCATAGAGAAGATAAGGACATGATTCTGCGAACACAGAGCATGTATTCCTGGAGATCCCCACATTCAATAGCCCAAAGGATGACCTCCAGAGTGGCTGAGAAAACATTTTTCACAGTTACTGCTCACAAGTATGGCTCAAGCTGATATAGCCAGAGCCACGGGTGCTTAGCAGGGTATGCAGCACAGGCTGGCTAAGCCTCTTCTGCTCCCAGTGATCAGAGGCTGTTCTAGCAGTTGATGGCAAATGCTTTGGGCATCATCAAAAGGTCACCATGTCAATGTCCATGCAGAGGAATTATCTCACCTGTAGGCTTCTCCCTCTGGGGATAGCTGGAGGCCTGCAGGAGCAGCATGGAAAACTCAATGTGGAAAATCTTCTGATGTCCCCCAGGTAAGTAGAACAGCACTACTGAAGAAGGATATGGACTAAAACCAAAATACAACAAAACAAAAACATTTATGCCCCAATCCGACAAAGTTACATGGCTAGTTACTTTTCCAAGGAAGGCTGTCCTGGTAACCCCAGCTATACCTCAGTCCTTGCAGACTGTGACAGTGAGGGGCTGTGCTCTAACACCCATGTAGCGTGGGGCAGAGGCAACAGTGCCCCGTCTGAGGGCCAAAATGAGGGCTTCTGCCAGCCCAGTGCCCCCTCGCCAGATTGGTGTTAGCTTTTTTAGCTCCTCTGAACAGCCCCACCACCACTGTCCCTGAACCAGGAGGTCCTCACAATTTGGACATTCCCACCATGGGAGTCCTCTGTGCATTAATGCAAAATACTGATTTTTAGCAAACAAAACACCACATTTTTTTCATCATTATTTACTCCAAAACATGTGCTTTGGCAAAGACATCCTCTTTATTTCTGTGAAATCCAACTGAAGAAACAGAAGATAAATGAGTATGTCTAATACTGCAGCACAGTTTAGAAATATGGTCCAGTCTACCCTCTGATGCAAGACTGCACCATTTTTAAACCTTGGCTAGAGATGTTATATTGTCAAATACACATACACAAAGGTCATTAGAGTTCAGTCAGATTTTTTTTTGTCTTTTCTAGCAGCTATTTAAATTGGTGCTTGAAAAAATTTACTACTTTATGCTCAAATTATATTTACATTTGAGCATAGAATTTCAGCATGGATAGGGGAGGAGAATGTATTTTCTTCATTGCCAGCTGTCGATGGTTTTTCAAAATGCTTATTTCTCAGAAAATTTCCACAAACTTTCCATTGTGATCAAGGGACACTTATCTTAAACCACTGAAGAGTTGACATGACTGCACAGTAGGTCACTTTGACCACATAAGAATACTCAGCCAGGAAGAATAAGGGGGAGGGTTATGACTCCATCTTCAGTACTCCTGACATGCTGGCCCCAAGAGCTGTGACTGTATAATCTGTCCTTCAGTGTATTTACATTCCTAAAAATGCAGGCAGTTTAAGATGTGTTCTAAGCAATTTGTTGGAATCTAGTAAAAGGAAAATCTTTTAATGGACCTACTGCGGCAATTCCTATTTATTTTATCTTCCATTTTCTTTTCTTTTGCAGAATTGTGAATGTTAATGTTGAGACAGAAACAGGACTTTATTGGGACTGTCAGTGGTTCAAAGATGAAAAGGCCTCAAGAGGCTTTTTGTTATCAAATTCCACTTACCCTCCCTGTTGTAACTTTCATCACAGCTGAAGGGATGGTGCCAAAATCTGACTTCACTTCAGAAAGTGCCAGGATACGCCACTGGAGTTGCAACAGAAGAAAGAAAGTGGGGGACAAAATTCAATGCGGGCTGCGGCCCGGGAGAAGGGGAAAAGGCTGAGGGCAAAAGAAAACGGTTTATTATTGCTTCCCAAACCTTCCCCGAAGTTGCTAGGCAGGTGGGGGAGATGAGGCCAGCCCCGCTCTTTCCAACAAGTACTTTTCAGACCACGTTTCCTGCCAAATGGGGAAAAAGGAAGAGTTCCCACCAAATCACTGCAAAGTCTGCCCCGTATTTCCTGCCAGCTCCCCCCTCTTCTGTAAAGCAGACGAGAAATTTCAGCCCAACAGCAGCTGAGCAGGTAGCATGCTACTATTCCCTGGGCTTCTCAGAGCTGGACAAATCTTAGGGTTTTTTGCGACACTTTCAGCCCAGTGTCCCTCCTACTGATTATGTGTTGCTGTTTGGAGAACAAGCTTTTGGGGCCAGGGACCACTATTTGCCATATGTTTGGCAAGTGTGTAGAGCAATGAGAATGCCCAAATCTATATTTGCACGTAACCACAATAATGATGCTAATAATAGTATCTGCATGAGCAGTTCATAAGTCAACACCTTCAGGACTGACAAGAAAGTTTTGTTGCCTCCAGTCTTGGGTACCAGACCTTTCAGAAGGTCTGGTTTTCCAAGCGTAGAAGCTCACCGTTATCTGAAGGTCAGGCTCTTCTTGCTCCCCACTTAGGTTTTGCCCAAGATGGAATATCTCAGATTACTAATCGTTTTAGAAAATCATGCCTTATTGTGTTTGTTCCTCAGTTTTTCCTGATTGTGCAATGGAAATAAGACTGCTTACTCCACCGTGATTTCTCAAAGCAATTTCAGCGGCTCCAGCAAAGGCCATTTGCGAACAAAACATTATTAATATTGTGAAACGAGGAATAATCAACATGTGCCAGCTGTTACCACATAAACTTCTGTCCTTGGGCCCCTTTATACTTGATAGGTCTCTCAAGTTAAAGGTAAGGTGAATTTAGAGGGCAACTATTATCAAATAACACACAGCTGAAAACTCATATTTGGTAAAGAGAGAGACATTTTAGATAGTCCACCAGCAGAAGATTCTGGTAACTGGGAATAACAGTGTCCACACATGGAGTTACTCAGGGATAGTTATTCTGGGAATAACTACTCCTTCAGGGCTATTCCAGAATAACTTCATGTCTACAGTAAGGGGAAGCCCCTGATTAATACAAGACACCACAGTGTAGAGCATCCTGAAAACAGCTATCTTGCAGGCATCCAGCCAGTAGTGAACATTGTACTCCATTTTTATTGAAAATAAAGCTATTCTTCTTTTCTATTGAAAAATCATGGGCAATTTTGCAAGAGATCTTCTGCTTCTATTTTGGATTCTGTAAGAATGGAGGTAGAATGTGCAGCTCACCTGGTGTCCTCCTCAAGAGGTGGCCAGGAGCAGACACCAAGAATCGTGGTCTCAAGCAGACAGGCATGACACCTCTTGTGGCACATGCCTGAAGATTCTGCTAGCCATAACTCGGGTATTTGCTGATCTCTTGAAGAATAGTTTTTTTCATCTTTGCATTTACCAGCTCTTGAAGGAATTTTCCTTCACAGCTTTGAATAAATTTCCTGAATGACCTTTAGCGTAACACCCCATGGCAGTGCCCCATGTTTTCACCATCACTTCATTTGATGTCCTCTGGTTTATAGGTGGTGGAGACGGGGTAAAAATACCCTGTCTTCTCAAACTGCTCAGGTATACCAGACCTTTCTCATTACCTTCACTGGGAATTGCATCACGCTCTAAAACTGGTCACAGACAGATTCCTGCAGCCCCTAGAGGAAAACCTCCACCTTGCGTTCTCATGAATGCAAGCTTCAGGACTCAGGTGGAACCAATTCTCCTGTGACCCAGACTTACCTGTAATCACTGGGAATCTTTTTCTGTACTTTAGAGCAAGCTCTTACCTGCCTACAGCTTTTTTCCCACTAAGTGCATGGAATTACCTGTACAATTTGTCAAGGAACATAAATAATAGTAAGATGTATTTGGTGTCAAAAATGGGTTTATATCCCATGCTTGCCTCTTTCTCCCCACTCCAAAAATGCTACTTTGTATTTCAGTACTGGGTGGACTGGACTTGTTTAAGGCAGCACCCAGAGAGAGACAAACATCTTTTGTTTGGTGCTTATCTTCTTCGCTCTTGCTCTCTCTCCACCCCTCTCTCTTACTTGAGATAAGTTCTCAGCTAATCATGAGAGATGTCAGATAAACTTACTGTGAATTGAAATCCAGCAAGGCTGAAAGGAGCACTGTTGTTCCTTTCTCAAGCAGGTATTGTATTTATACAGTCAAGCGAACAGGCGATGCAAAGAAGATAATTCCCTCAAAACTTGGTCCATAAACTCCCTAGAGAAAGATAAATGATATTTAATTTTTTTTCTCTTGATGTAGAGCCAGCAACATGCCCCTGGTGCAAAGCAGCTATTCTAATCTGCTCCCCTGGCTTTGCAAATGCTTCAGGTTTTGGTCTGAAGCACCCTGGCATCCCCCATCCACGGGGGACGGCAGCCCTGGCAGCCCTGTGCCTTTTTCACAACGGGCAGCTCACAGAGTTACCCAACACCTGCTCGTAATTTGTCTTAAATAAATGGCAGCCCAGCTTTAACACTGACAGAAGTAACCCACTTCTACATCACTCTGGGAATGAAATCTCTCCCTGTCTTTATATAATGACAAGACTTCTGCTGGGGATGCAAACAGTTAAAGGGATGTTGCTAATGTTTCACTTATTGATGCCTCTATTAACAGTCCTGCTTCATTGAAATTGGTGAGTTTTGATATTATTGTTTGGTGTACAACAATGATCTCTGGTTAATTAGTAATATGTGTGTTTTTCCTTCACTTATTTGCTCAGTTTGACTGAACAGTGAGGAATTATTTAAACCGTGGACAACAGGATGAAAGACAGCCCTGCTTTCGTGGGAACCTGTGGGTATTCCAGCAGTGGTTTTGTGCTCATAATGAATAGTGACGGGGTGTTATTACACCTAAGCCTCCCTGTACCAGCCACTATAGACAGAAACATGGCAAAGGGGCCATGACTCAGACCGCCCCGGTCAACGAGCGGAACTACATGGGAAAAGCAGAAATGCTGGGAGAAAGGTAAAACTCAAAACAAATTTGCATTTGCCCTGAGCTGGCATTTGCTCTGGCTTTGCTGTGCTAAACTGTACCACCACCGTTTCCAACTCCATGGCTTTGCATGTTGCCATGTCATTTCTTCATGGCCTTGTCTGCCTTTCAGCAGCCACTTATTTTGCAATGCCAAATCCCCGTAAGCTTTACTAAACTCAAAGCGGGTTCTTCCAGCATAAAATAATGCCAAGTCTTTACTCGGCAGCAGACAAGGATTCAGACTGTTATTGACTTTTAACTGTCCTTTTCTCAGTGCTACTCCAAGTGTTGGAAGAAGCTGCAGGCTGTTTCTCTCTGACGGTAGATGGAGATACCGCCCGGCCAAATACCATCCCCAGCCTGCATTACAAGGCTTCCCTGAGATCAAAGCAAACAGCGGGACTGAAAAATATAAATATGGTTATATTAAGCAATGTGAGGAAAGACTACCGAGATCAAACCTAGCCCTGCACTGAGGACAAAACCCTCCCTGATCATGGGGTTTCATGCAGGTACCCGCTAGCCGCCAATTGCAGCTCCATGTCTTGCAACACAGCTGCAGCTGGATCCCCTCCACGAGCAGAGTGTGCATGGGCCAGGCACGGCACCTTCCTTCAGAGCCACCCTGCGATGCTCTGAAATCAGCAATTCCCACTTGTACAAGCCATCTGTAATAACCACCGCCCAGGTGCGTCCCAGAGTTACCATGCTACGTCACTTTATTTCGGGTGCTGAGGCTGACCTGCAGCCAAGAGAGACGGCAGGGTAGAAGTGTGATGTCTATTTTTGATCCAGCTGGAAAATCCCCTCTCCCTGCACAGACCTATATTCCCAGCTGACACAGCATGATGGGGTGAGGCTTCTGGGATAACATACTCTCGGATTGGGTTGGAATATGGCCAGTTGATAATTACTTGAAAATTATCTTTGGCAGCCAGTTCCTGCGAGGTGCAGAGCACCTGCCCATCCCACCAAAGCCAGCGTGCATGGAGGCTCTTGGCACCCTGAGGGGAGCAGATCCCTTCCCTCTCCCCAGGCATAAACCCTTCCTGACTGATGCTAGCCTGAATCTGCCCTTAGATTTGCAATGCCAACAAGTTTCCAGTCAAGCATTACTCATTAAAGGCTCGAACCTTCTCTTTCTGACCACACTCAAGACACAGAGCTAACGCACGGAGAGGGATCCTATTTATAAGATATTGTGTCATATGGATAATTTAAAAATGGCATTTGTCAGCGAAAGGAGTAATTTTTTCAAGATGCTCACAGAGGACTCCTGAGCAAATAGCCTGAAAATTACAGGCCTATAAACCTCACTTTGACTAAAGTAACTTGACAATGTCGCTGCAGAAGTATTTGGGGATGGCTATTTAAACACAGCGAGCAGTTCATTATCATTTGTGTTTTCCTGCTAAGCTTTCACTCTTTTGTTAAACCCACTTCAGTCCGGGATTGAGACATTCACAAACCTGCCAGGTCACTCCTGCTTATCTTTCCCATGACACCCCTCCGTCTCCCAACGAGCCGAGGGCCATGTCAGTGCATTTCCACATAAAGCAATTCTTCTGGCTGAGCGGAGGCATTTCCCCCGCGCCTCTTTTCAGGGCTGGTAGCCCGGTTTCGGCGCAGACAGTATGACAGATGCGGGGTGCATTTCCCAAGCAGAAAAGAGATGGAGGCTACGGGCTGAATGTTAAATGTACCATACGCCCAACATAAAAACAGACCAAACATGCTTACGAGATTTATACTAACGCTTACTTTCCCCGGCTGGTCAAAGGTTCAGGCGCGTATAATAGTTTCCCAAGGCACGTTGACTGTGACAGATTTTAAAGAAGAGACTCCTGAAGGAGTTCAAGGCATAAATTGAATTACAGTATGCTTGGCCTGCGGTTGCTAGGGAGATCCCAGAGCCGAGGAGAAAGTTCCTGGTGATTTTTCACTGTTGTTTGAAGGCTGTGAAATTAAGGCTTTGTGCGGTGCTCACCGAGACAAGGCTGTGCTTGGCGTTCACCATTGACATCAAGCCGGATTGGCCCAGAGGGGGCAAATTTTTATGAAACAGATATGACAAAGCAGCATTTTGATCAAGTCATCGCTCTCTTTTAAAAGGGCCACTTTCGCTTTTATTCACACCGAGTGATGGACATTCCTTTTTAAACACTTTCAGCTGCAGAGGCCTGAACCTCAGCCCGGGAGCCCAGGCTGCCCTCAGCTTTGGGAAGAGTGTGGAGTGGGATCAGGGCTTCACAGCTAATCCCTTTACCTCTGGCATGGGTGGAAGCAAATTCCCAGCATTGAATCCACCAAACTTTAAGAGAGTTCAAGGCTGGGGCTGTGTTTTGCAGCCAGAGTCGAATTTTGGAACGTAACGCAGGCTTGAGCTTTTGCAGTATCCAGGAGGGATGAGTTTCAGCTCTTCGGGGTTACACAGGCAGAGGGGAGCTCTCAAAGAGGACAGGGATTTTTTCCAAGGGACCCAGTTGCCAAACAGTGGCAAATGGTTGGGGTTTTTTGGAGAGAAGATCATGCAGAGCTACCTGCAAACCCCTGAATGCTCTCCTCAGCTTCCACCCAGCCACTTGTGACCATCCCCTAGATTTAGATAAACTTCCCCGGGGCTGTGCTTTCCCTGGGCTGTGCTGCCAACAACATTATCAAAGGTCAGCTTTGGCAGGAGACAACTTAGGCAGTGGTCAAACATGGCCCAGGGCAGCCTGACCTCCCCTTTTCTCCTGCCAAGGGGCACACTGCTGAAATGGTCCCAAGTTGTCAGGAGGTATTGAGTCACTACTGTGGTTTTGGTACCTTCTCTGAACAGTGGGCCAATTACCATTTCCATCCCAGGACCGTCTAAATGTATCTCCATGCTACAGAAAAGGTGGGGACTGAACAAATAAAACCAGATGAAGGAAACAGTGTGCTCTTTTGGTACTCCAGAGAGCAGGGCTCACGTCCTATCTCTGCCATGGGGTTTCTACGTGAACTCAAATTTACTAAGGGCTATATGCACGGTGTTGTGGGACAAACTCAGGTCCTGGACTTCAGGGCCTTGCAGTTTGATAGGTAGTCAGCTTCAGTTGACTTTGAACTACAAGCTTCGTGGTTAGCAGGATTCCCAGCTCGGTGTGTACCAAGCCCAACTGTGGTTCTGGCTACACTTACATGCCTGGACCATGCTGGGAAGGCAGTACTGCACGGGAGCGCAATGGCACCAGGTTTGGACTCCACAGCCTGGCGTCCACAGCCCTCCAGGTGTGCTTGGTTCTCTCAATTACATTCACATGTCACATTCCAGGGCTTGGACCACTGTATCTCAGCATTACACTGTAAACAATACTACTGTTGTGGCCTCAGCTCAGCCCTCATATTTGGACACTGTCAGCTGGAAACACACAGAAAGGAGCTATATGGCATAGGACCATAGGGAGTTTAGACAACAGCCAGGGCAAAGAGCTATAAAATATAGCTGGAGTTAAGCAGTATGGATGGAAACCTGTCTATCCAACTTGGCTTCAAGAACAGGGACCATTACCCACACCTTTTTTTTTTTTTTTTTTTTTTTTTTTTGCAGTATGAGCACAGCCACAGTCTGTAAACATGGTGTCTAAAGCAGCTGTGAATATGGCACCTTCTGTTTGACTTCTGGCCATAGGAGTGTTTCAGACAGACCCGCTCTGGGTGTGGTTGGCACACGTGGGCTCTATGTGCTCTGGCGGGTGTCTGCTGGTCACGTTGTGTGACACCCTTAGACAGTAGAGCTATATTCTTCCACCAACACTCTGCCTTTCAGAAGAGGAATGGGTTTTCAAATACCTTGGGACAAGAAATTTTGTTTGGGTTTACATCCTTGTAGCACATTTATCCATATCACAAGATACTGAGGTTTTTTTCAAATAGGTCCTTCTTTCCACTTGCAATTTGTGTACTCTGTCAGTTTTGTGTAGGGAATAGTTCATGGCAACTTTTGAGGGCAAGGAACAATGGATGGTCATGCTTGCAAAACAGGTGCTGAAAGGCAAGTAAAGACTAAACAACCAGCAAGGGGCCAAAATCCCAGAGCCACTCCCAGCAAGCTCAAGCTAGGTGCAATATCTTGTGCTCAGCAGGATATGCTAAAGGTTTCTCAGCCCTATATGCAAAGATAAATGTTGCCAAATCACGGATGCCAAGGCCCTTTCTTGTGACCCTCTCATAAGAAGGTGAGAAAGAAAAAAAAAAGAATGTAAGTGCAATAGGAGACTTGCAAAGCTAAGTTTGCTGCTCCTGCTCTCACTGGAGGGATGCTTTCTGGGAGAAGATGTCAGATGTCAGGCTTGCCCTTTCCCTTCTCTTCCCAGCCAGCTTTGTATCTGGTGCCAAGAGGGCCTTTCTCAGCTGTGGGACACCAAGAGCCTTTTTCTTGGAGAGGAGTCACCTTAACTAGGAAAGATTCCCTCTCTTGGGGTAATGTAACCCCTGCCTGGAGCCATACCTGGCGTGGCCTGGTTAAGGCAATTTCCAGGGTGTCAGCCCAGTTATAATGTCAGGTGCCTATCGTGTGAACTTAAACAGCAACAGTCAATGTAGTAGGTAGCAGCTACAAACACTGGGAAGAGAGCTGTGACAAAAATAAAACACCAGGATTAAAGTCAGGGAGGAATAAGTTTAATAAATCCAAGCTGGAGACTTTATTTGCTCCAATTTCTCCTAAATCAATTTTTCTCCGTCCTCTGACCCCATCCCAGAGGGATTGATGCTGCCGCTTAGCTAACAAGCCATTTGGCATGTCGCTTGGCACTTGAGGCCCAGCTGGACTTGTCTTCATTTTATAAAATAGTAGGAGAACTTCACAAACACAAAAAACCTCCCAGAATAAACCCCTCTATTTCTTATGTTGGCCTATTGTGCACAAAAATGTCATCTCTGTTTGCTGAGAGGAGCAGAGCGAGTAAAATACAGATGGGGAGAGCTTGCTTTCACTCCAGCACTGTTTGCTTCGAAACATTATGCAATGCAGATTAATGTCTTAGCACAAGAGAGTTCAGACAAGGTCCTGAGATTATGCCTTCTCAAAAAAAAAGAAAAAAGAAAAAAGAAAAAAGAAAAAAGAAAAAAAAAGAAAAAAAAACAAAGGAGGAATCTTGTATGAGAGAGAGAAACCCCTGAAAAAAACACAGTCCATATTTCAAGAAGCTGAACCTGCAGCAAAAGGAAGAAGGCTTAGTGGAAATACAGGAAGCAGAGAGAGCTCTCCCAGGGTTAAACCCACGCAGTGTCTGTTGCACAGAGAAAAGCTGCCTGATCTACGAACTGGAGGAAGAAATGAGTTTGGGTTTCACTGAAGTCTTGGTTTGCCAGCACTCACAGCCCTACTCTGTTCCTTGGTGCAAATTATTAGCAATGCCAACAGGATTAAATAGACATGATAAAGCAGGCATTGTTCTTGACAATAGATCCAGACTCTCCTGCAGAGCTCAGCACTCAGAACCTGCTGAGGATGCAGGCAAAAGCAGGTGAACCTCTTCAAATGTTGCTTTTTAAAAAAAGCATCAGTAGGTGTACCACAGTTGTCCCCATTTCTGCCTTTCAAGATCCTTCGTTCACAGAGATTTCTTACCAGGTCAAGGTTGATGTTGGTTGATATGAACTTCAACAGCAAATCCACAATCACCTTTTGATTTTTCATCTTTCCATGGCCATATACCTGGCACTGGCTGCAATGTCTCTATCGGGACCAAACTGTGTCAAACTGTCCTGCACTCCCTCTGACTTCGCCCCCAGATCCCCCCAGTATCATTTATAAGTTGCCAGCTGCAGATCTCAAAAGCAAGTATACAACTTAGAACCGTGAGTGATTAAAAATTTCCTGTGGAAGCATTTTTCCTGTTCAGAGGTGAAGAATAGTCATAGCAAACATTCATTTCAAGCTAAGTAGTGATGTTTTGCTAGGAAAATGTATATACATACACATATATACACGTGTGTGTATGTTCAAAGTTTTTAAATCTCTACAATGTTTTTCTTCTTTTTTGTTTCTAATCAATAATCCATAAAAAGGCAGTGAACTTTCTGAGGAAAGTCCTTCCCCAGAATAACAGCTCTATTGATGAGGAATTCCCAGCCAGAGCAGATTCCTCACCTCCCAGCAGAGGAAGCTGAGGCAGGGAGAGGATGAACAAAGGGCCAAAGGCAGGAGCTACAGAGTAATGGCCAACACCACGTTGGCACCTCAGTCCCCAAGCCATGCTCGCTGTCTAGCAAGACCTTGCCCATGAGGGCCATGCGCTGTTCTGGGCTTGGTGACCTCCGCTGGTTGGTCCACCAGCATCCGCATTGACCAGTTCCCTGTGAACTGCTGCCCACTTTGCTGCTATGAACCTCAAACAAATCTCTGCTTTTGGCCGCCCCATTAAACAGGTGGAGAGAGACCCCATTACACGCTGCTGGGAATGGCTGGTAGCTGAGTTTCTCAGCTGCAACACCTTTATCTCTCTTTCATTAATTTCTAATCTACCCCTTCCCCCACCTCCATGTAGTTCTGGGTGGGGAAACATCTGCAAATAAAGAAGGGATTTGCTCTTGTCTTTTAAAAGACAACCCCTCATTCATTTTCTCTTTCGGTTGTTATTGTTGTCATTAAATGAGACAGATGCCACTTATTTATGTTTTCTGATCCAAAGCACGCTGGGGACAATGGAACGACTTCCATTCATTCCTGCACACACTGGACAAGTGATAATACCTACAAACTTAATTTCCTTATACACTCCTTAATTTACATCATTTCTTCTTCCAAATCACTGAGCTAGTTCATGCAAAAAAGTGAACAATATACAATGCACTAGGGTTTCTGTACTTTTCCTTTGGGCATATTTATCTAGAATTTAAAAGCCATTATTAAGTAATGCTTTCACTTTATTTTATGTTTTAAAATAATGAAGTCTAATAAAATTGATTTCCAAAGCCATTCAGTTTTAAACATAATAAATCAAGCTGTGGAGAGATACTGTGTGTGTATGTCTATGTATGCCAAATGCAACTGAAAATAATACCTTGATGTTTTACACTATTATAAAATGTGAGTTTATATTTTTTTGCAAATGCCAGCTTGATAAATTGGTCCCCTAACTGAAAATTCGGGCTGCTACTGTGACGAAATGTTTTGTGGGTTGACTGGGCGATGGATTATTAAAAAGAGCTGAGTAATTAACTCTATTGGGAGTCTTATATCAGGCGTTGGGGTTCAAACTAAGCCATGATGACTTGGTGTTAGAAATGAACCAAAAGCTAGGGGGTAAATTCATACCTGGTGTAATCCGCGGTGCAGTCCACTGGAGTTACTGCAGGAAGGGGTTTTACTTGTGCCTTATGTTTTCACTTGCACAGTGCAAAGGTTAAGGCTGTCAGGCCAGGCTGTTTGAAAGCTTAACGATTAAGTATTATCACTGTTTGCAGAGTCATTCTTCAAATGTTTTCAACATAAAACAGTTTATTAAATGTCTGGCAGGCTTTCACTGAGAAATGCCAAGATGTGATTTCTCCCCTTCCTTGCTGTTATTTTAATACTTAGCACCTCTCCAAGCAGGGGGAGAGAAAGAGAAGAAAATCTCCAAAATAAATAAAGTCTGATACTCCAAACACAGCTACTCAAAACTCCAAAAGGGATCCAGGCCCCATCAGAGGTTAGTATTGGGAAAGGCTGTATGGACCAGGGAGTCATCAGTCGATGCCACCAGCCTGCAAAAGAGACACACAGATCCCACACAACACATCCTCCCTCCAGGCTCTTTCTGGTAACCACCAGTGAGCTCTCTGCTGGGGCACTGCTCCTTTGCATTTCATTTCATAGAATCATAGAATGGTTTGGGTTGGAAGGAACCTTAAAGATCACTGAGTTCCAACCCCCCTGCCATGGGCAGGGACACCTCCCACTAGAGCAGGTTGCTCAAAGCCCCATCCAGCCTGGCCTTGAACACTTCCAGGGATGGGGCATCCCCAACTTCTCTGGACATTTCCCTGATTTATTTCAAACGTAAGGAGAACTCTGGCCTGTCTGATGCACTGCCAGGTCCATCACCTTGGGCTGAGGTCACTGATGGAGCCAGCCTTGTCTCCACCACGCGGTCAGACTGCTGCATTCTATACATGGCATTGCCGAAAAGGCTTTTACAATGAATTCTAAGCCTCTGAAACACCAGCAACCTGAACACCAGTTGATTCTGACCCATCATTACATAAAGAAAAGAATGCTTGTTCCCCAGCAACAAATGATTACTTAAACTTTTTCAAACTTGCGAAAGAGAATGGAGATACCTCTGTATCCCTAAATAATTCCCAGGAGAAAGGGAGTCCAAAAGAAAGAACACCGTAATGGAGAAAAGTAGAAAGAAATAAAAGAGGCTCCGGGGAAGCCTGAAATCTATTTTACAGATGTTGTTTTATAGTGTTGGAAAAGTGTTTCTCCTAAAAAAGAAAATTAAGCATATTACAGAGAGACTAAAAGTTTGTAACTGCAACAGTGTAAGGAACCTGGGCCAAAGACCACGCCTAAGCTGAGGCATTGCTCCCAGCCTTGGGGACAACAGGAGGGGAAAAAGGAAAGTGGGAGATTTTGGATACGTTCTGCTGCAGAGTGCGAGAACCTGCTCAGAGGGAAGGGCTGTCAGCGAGTGATTCCCACCCTGCTGAGACAGCAGAGATGCTGGGGGCAGGCAAACAGAGATGGGCAGCTGGGCACAGCAGAGCAGGCAGCAGATGGTACCCTCAGCTGAGTGTCTAACACCATAAAAAAGACAATGACATGAGGCAGAGAACTGACTTTCTGCATCCACAGCCCCACCGCTGTGTCCATGTGCTTCCTCTGGTGCCTCTAGCTCTCCGTATGAAAATTCTAACACAGAGATACAAACAGCTCTTTCCCTCAAAGAGAACGAGCTTTTCCTTGAATAAATAGTGCAGAATGGCCTCCCTTTGGGGCTTTTTTCTGTTGTTTTTTTTTTTTTTTTAAATTTGTGATATCTTTGATTTCGTGAAGAAATCCTGCTCTGACACCTAGCTCACCCGAGGACTGCTGACATCTGGCACGTCACTGCTTGCTGCAAACTAGAACCGAGGCTTGAAGAAGTGGTGGCTTTCTGCTAGTACAGATATTTGCTGTGATCTTTCAGGAATTTGATCGGACTTTTAGCATTCAGACAGCATATGAACCAGGATCCTTTTTTTCTTAATGTGGAGTGTGAGATAACATTATGTTTTTTCAGAATACAGATCTTCCAATGACGTCGTCAGGACCCTTCAGCAACAAGGGCAAAGTGAGAGCTCCAGGAATTCAAATATTTATTTTTTCTTCAAAAACAAATAGAAAACCTTTTAGACACGGGACGGAAGCAGTCCATTTCCAGATGTGTCGTGTAATTTCCTCTTCTGTGCGGAGTACTGTGCCACAGCTAGAGCCATGCTTCGGAGTGAGTTTTCTTTAAAGAGGGCTAATTCTGTAGATTAAGCCCCAAATCACAAAACTTTACACAACAGCTTTCTGCAGGAGATAAAATTACTTTACTGTGGACAGTAAATAGACTAAAATTCTTCCAGGCTGACCTCCCTTATCATTTCCTATCATCAAAAGAACAAGTGAAATGCTGGATGCTACAAGAAGAAGAGGTTATTTCTACACTTATTGAGAACATAGAGAATTGGACCCATTTTAGGAACTTTATTGGGTCTGTCTGAGACAGATTAAAGAAAACAATGATTTCTCATCCAAAAGCCTATGCTTGTTAGAGAAGAGACGCTTCATCTTCTCTCAGAAGCATGCATCATTAGGGAAATATCATCTTCCTCTGTTAGAATAAATTACTATGCAGCAAACATATGCTGCTGCTAATTGTGCTGGAAGAGAAGAAAACATCTACTGCCTTCAATGGTTAGCAAATTAAAAGCATAGGGAAAATGAATTAGTTTTGTAGCCACTCTTTCAGTTATGTCCTGAAAACATAGATATCCATGTTTGATTTACAAAAAGAAAGAGAAATTTAATTTAGAGGGATTATTTAATAATTCCACCAATGCCTGAGCAGGAAGAAATAACAAAGAAAGTAGAATATTTGATTACTTGTCCAGCCTGCACCATGACAGCTAGAATATTTTTACCATGCCTAGTCCCTGGGGGGAAAATCTATTGACATACACTGATGTAAGTCAAAAATAAGTCTGAGAGGCCCATGGACTTTCTCCTGTGTTACACAAGTGTAAATAAGAGCAGACTCCCAGCCTGCATACTTGGAGAGCATCATCTGATGGAGTTACAGCTGCCACCACTGGAATTGTCCTACGGCAGGGCAGTGTCCATGTTCCCCTCTGTACACGGGTGGGAGAAGACAAGCCACACAGGAGGGGCTCTCTGCAGTGGGGGCATCTGCAGGGGTGATACAGTAGTGTGAGAACCAAGAAAAAGCTGTTTTTTCTACAAATAGAGGAAGAAGGAGCACATAGCAGCTCCCTTTCCTTACAATGGGTCCCCCAGACGCAGCTCATCTTGAACAGGGAGATTTTTCATGAAACTGTTCCTCAGATTGCAGAAAAGAAGGTAGTAATGGCGTCTCACTGCTCTGTGGGTTAAACCTTTAAGGGAAAGGAGATATCTGAGAAAGCTAATTTAAGAAATTAAGGTTGGGGGGACGTTCACCCAACTGACAGAGCCAAGAACCGGAAGTATTGCAAATGTTGGCTTTTGGAAAGGCACTTCAGTGCCTAGATCCCAAGAAACCATGCATGAACTGCTTGGGAAAACCTGGCTGCTGGTGGTTACCAGGCTTTTGTTTCCTAAGAAACACCCAGCCATCATTTACAAACAACTTTACTCTCAGACAGCCCAAGGCACATGAAAACTTATTGGTGTATCTCTCATTCTGCCTTCAAAATATGCAAATAGACAATATGCAAATACAAAATAAGCATTCATATGTATACATACAAATTATCGTGAGTAGCAAGCACAGATGTTTGACTTACAAATTTATAGGTTGATATTATTATCTCGTGTCAAATGAGCATAACTCAGAATTGGAACAGAGTCCAATCCTCATCCCGAATACGAGTGGTTACATTTGGAGTCGCTCTCGTTTACACCAATGCAGTCAAGATCAGAGTCTGACCCACCCATAGCATGGGGGAGTGAAAAAACGGGATGCAAATGTTAGCTCATTTCACTGCTGTGTGGATGCGAATGCCACTTACTATGTTATGTGAAGTAAGAGTGCTCAGGATCGTCCTGCCTTATCAGTCGTCCGTACAAACACTGGATTTACGAGCTGCCCAGTAACTCCCGTGATTTATGCCGCTTTCTCCGCTCAGGTTTGCCGCCTTCCCCCGGGGATCGTATCTGTGTCCGTAGGCACTTTCTAAGATTTCTATGCATTACCTAAACAAAATGCCCTTTCATGAGGCCAAATACATCACATCAAGAAAGCAACTGTATTTCTTTCATAACGGTTTAAGCTCCGTCAGCTATAAGAGGCTCGGTAGCTGACTTCTGGAAAATAGTTAGCCCTGTGTGTACCGGAGTGATAAATTAATACAGAAATGTTCTTTTAATTTAGAACTGCCCGTGTTTCTGTCACTGGCCGTAGGGCACCCTGACAGGCATACAAGGCCCTTCTGTTTGTGTCACCATCCTTAATGCAAAGTAGGTAAACTCTGACGCAGGCTCTTTTCCAGTAACGTAGCAGCTTTTTCCTTTTATTTCACTCCTGAAGTGGCATTTGGAAGTGCTCAAAATGTGTTCAGTACAGGTCCAGGAGAAAAAATTCAAGGAAATACCAACTCCCACAGTTTCTTCTGTTTTTTGTGCAATAGCACACCCTAAATAGACCTAGGAATTAATCAGCATTTGCAGGAGAACTGCACCTCACTTGAGTTTCCTTGGACAGAAATTACATAGCTGGCAGAGAAAAGAGTCTCTATTATATTTTCATCCACCACTATATGTAAGCATGTGGCATGTGTGCTTACAGTTCAGGCTTTGTTGCAACAAGACATCTGGGAAGTCAGCATTTTGATGTTGATAGCCAGTACTCTCTTGCTTTGAAACAGTATATGGGTTATATGGGATGTGCACGACATATCCAAAGATGGAGGGAACTCAGAAAAAAAAGATGTGCAGCAGAAAAAAGATAAGGATAAAGAAGGTTTTTCTGTCTCCAAACATTGACACACCTTTTTGGTCGAAAGGGAGAAATATAAATACACTTCTTTTAAAAAATAATCATCTGTCTGGGCACTAGCCCAGTTTTCCAGTCTCTCATATTTATAGCTCACCTTACAAGCTATTTGTGTCTTTTTCGTTACAAATACCCCAGCTTCTGGGGGTCTAACCCTTGACTAATAAAAATAACAATGATGATAAAAAGTTAATGATGTCCTCATTTTATTTGTAGATTGCATCCCTATTCCCCATCACTTGTTCATTCTGGGCAGCATCCAGAATTGCACTCAGGGACCTAAAATGTGGCTTTGGAAAAGTTTAAACACCTATATTGAGAAGAGCAATCCAAACCCAACCCTCTGAAAGGCTTTAGTCACTTTAACAGCCTTTCTTTTCTGATTAAAATGTTCTTAAGCTGTTTATTCAAGGTGAAAGAAAGGTCTAGAGAGCACGTCTTTCTGTCTTCATGGCCTGAGTGCTCTAACTGATAGTCATAACAAAAAGGTGAGTAGAGGAGAAAGCACCAGAGGTGTTTCAACAGAAAATACGCATCCTATCAGCTGCACTGAGATACTTGATTTCAGTGCCTGACTAATTTTCAGACTATGAACCCTTATTTCCTGTCAGGGCAGAATGTTAACCCTCATTTATGAGCTACTCACGGAGAAGAAAGATTTTTTTCCTTTTCATGGGCCCAGATATTCCCCCACCCACTCCCATTAAATCTCTCAGCAATAGAAATGTGAGACTCCCTCAGCCTTCCATGTTTTGTCATTTTCAGGTGTTACAGCTCTAAATAGCACAAATATGGCACAAATACCTACATCTCTTGTTTGGATACAACGCCTACAGTGCTGTGCTTTTTTTTTTTTCTTTTTAGATTGTAAAGGTGAGAAACACAGATAACATCTCTTCTCAGGCATAGGCATAGTGCTTATTCTTAGTAATACAGTAATTTACATAATAGTGTCATGAGAGAAAGAGGAAGAGGAGCTAGTGTGTTTTGTTTGTTACACTTCTGCTGCAGAGGCAAAGTCAAGTAGGCAACAGAGCTGGCCTCTGATACATGCTTACAGCCTGTGAAGGCAAAGCAAGGTGTTCCCTAAGTAGCTGCTTATGCAGGTACATATGCACAGTATCACGTTCATCACACAGTACCCAGATCAGATAAGTCTGGTGTATTTTTCCCATTTTACAGCTGTGGCCCATGCAAGGTCCTTGGGCTAGGGTATGAACCCTATATTTCCCTAATCCCCATTGCCCATAGAGAGAGTCTGGACAATTAGTCCAGGTATGGCATTGCAGATGTTAGGGTGACTGAGATGAACCCTGCCCATCATGCCTTCAAAACACTCAGTGTTCATCTGCAGCAGAAAGCAATGTGTGATTAAACTACCCTTTGTTGGACATCCTGAGTTAATGTGTCTGTCCTCTTTCAAAGCAGCGCAGGACAAAATCTCTGGGCTTCCCACTTTGCTGCCAGGGGAGTCCACAGTCATTTGCTCCAGCTGCAGCAGTTTACACCAGCACAACGACCAGTGTTTGCTGCAGGGAGATAGTTTACAGGAGAAAAAGCTCTCCTGTGGCAGCAGAAATGCCTGCAGTAAAGGAGACCTGTGAAGGTGAGATCCAACTCCGCTGCAGAAATCCCAGCCAGGTACAAGTTAGGCCTGCACTGGGTTGAACTGTAACAAATAAACAAGCTTTTCCTTTTCTGACTGACAGAAAGCTTTTGTTCTAGTCCAGCAAGAAGGACAAGGAATTCCCATCATTGTTTCATGCTTTCCTCCCCCTCACCTCTTTCTTCTTTTTAAGTCCATTTTTCAAAAAGTAATTTTGAAATGTTCTGGGAAATGCAGGGGGTAGTGGTGCTAATCTATCATCCTCTTCTGATAACATTTAATTAAAAACCTCAGCTATTAGTCATCTGCTACCCCACTACCAGGACTGACCTGACAATATCTTAACACACCACTGAAAGAAAAATTGAGAAGATTCTTTTTAATTTTATTTTATCATAGCAGCAGGGGAGCACGAGCATATAATTTAAGGGAGGGCAAAGACAGCTTCTTCTGCCAGGTTCTCAGGAGGTTAATCCAGGGGTTTTTAACGAGAGGGTTTTTTTTCTGCTGCTGTAGCTAATGTGGTTGGGTTTTTTTTACCAAAAAAAAAAAAAAAGGTAGAAACAGCTACTATGGAAGAAAGCTCTTGTGTGACCAAAGCTATCATCCTCCCAACAAAACCTCTAACTTGCACTTTCAGCCTCTGCAAGAGTTAGACTTTTCCCTCAATGAAATGGGAATCTAGGAAAAATCAGGTTTTTCTCAGGTAACAGAGAATATTTCACAGATCCCAGTTGTCAAGTTGACCGTGGATTGATGAGATCTGGGCTCAGCTTGGTCCATCTGCTCTTGAATGTGTCTCTTCATATATTTCCTGGCTGGACATATACCGTAGTGGAGAAAGCCCTAAAGCCACAGTACCAGGAAATGCGCAAAAGGCGAATCAAGTTGGTTTTAATTTACACTCCTTTGCCTTTTCTGTGGTTTAGCTAAGAATTACCTAAGCTGAAAGATTCAGAATTACATTTTAGAGAAGAGAAAGGAGAGCAGCCACTCAACCCCAGACCAAAAGTCCCTTCACTTGCTGACAGGGTCTAGATGCAGCTGCTTAGGGAACGCTGCAAAAATAGACAAGTAGAGCACAAACCTATCGCCTTGGTACCTTCCCAGGGAATTTCAACTTGCAGATAGATGCTTCCAGTCTCAGAGGCTGCATCCACATTTAGTGTTTAGTGGCCTTGATGAGATTACCTTCCATTAATGGGCTACATTTCTTTTCAGTCAACTTAATGCATTTGGTGTTCGCCACTCTCTGCTGCAGGAGGCTCCACAACTCAATTCTTTGTTCCTTGTGGCTTGTTCCTGATGTTTGAGAGGGTTCTGGTTGCATATATGTGTGGCTATACACCGTGGGGGAATATACATAAAATGTCACCAGCTTTTTCTGGCTACTTCACGCATGACATTTGTGAGACCAAGGAGGTGTCTGTAGTTAGTGAGATATTCCACTATTGTAAATGTTGGTGCCTTGGGATGATGGACAGAAGGATAGACAGGGAGGTGGGGACTTGCAAGATAAATATCTCGCTGTGTCAAAGCGAAACTTATTCTAGTTCAGATATCCCAGAGTGCAGACGACTCAGTCCCATGTAAGTCACAGGTGGAACTTCCTCTTGTTGGGCATGCAGAATAAACAGTTAGACTTGGGAGAACGTTAAGACAGGAAAAAGATAAATGAATCACTGAGAGCAATATTACATTTTCTTTTTTGTGTGACTCTTGAGCCAGCAGTGCCACAGAGAACAGAGATATTTCCTTCCTTCAGGTCTAGATCAGAAATTACTTGCTGTCATTTTTCTTCTATTTCAATTCTTCCTCATCATATTAGGCTATATCTTCATGGCAGAGAAGGTGCACTCTTAAGTCACGTTATGCTAACTAAGATTACAGGAACAATGGAGACAAGACCTTTGACATTCCATGTTTAAGTGGGAGTCTGAAGTTAAGTGTGAGCTGTGAAACTGTACTAAAACTCAAACCACCTTATTGTGTTTGTAACCACTATTTCCATTTGCTTTCTTGTTATCCTTTGTCCTGAAAATCTACTGGAAATTCCTGCATAAGGTAGAAGTTTAAGGCTAAGGCTCAGATACTCAGAGGCATATTAGCCTAATTTGCATTGAATAGAATGGGAAAATGCCTTTGTTAAACCACACTCAAACGGCCAATGGTGGAAACAGCTCGATCCTTGAAGCCAGGCTTACTGGTCCCCTCTTTGTAGTATTTGATGAGGGGCTGGGACTTGCTGTTTATGTCACCTAACCTGGCATGTGGGTCTAGTTTGAGAATGCTATAAAAAGAAGCTATAGTTTTACTTTGCTCACATAATTGCCAAATCAACTCAACACTCAGTTTTCAAAAAGCCAAACCAGTCAGCAAAGTGTGGCCACAACCACACATCCCCTGGAAGACTATCGCTGCAATAGCTAAAATGAGAATGTGTAGCTACCTACTATTATTTTTATTATGACTCAAACTTGGGTTCAGGCTATTCACAGCCATTATGGTACTAGCTTGTAACCTATCATTATGAAGACATTTCACAGCCTGCACTCTCTGCAGGGTTCAATTCTTACAGAATTTCTTTTCATCACACATGATGAAAGATCCTGACAGTGGGACTGCTCTTGTACACATCCTGAGGCTTCACGAACAAATGACAAAGCCTCTTGTTCCCAACACACTAAGTGTTGTGGGCTGGAGTCTGAAGCTCACCTTACTTATCAGGGTAGTTTCCTGAGCAGCAGAGCATGGTTTCCTGGTGTTTAGTCATCATCTGACTTAAATGAAAGAAAGAAAATGTGAGCTATGACTAACGTGCCTCTGGTGTTTGGAGAAATCCCAGCCTTTCCTTCTCTCTCAGGTGAAGATTCCCTGGTGTGCAATAGAATTGTATTCATGCTACCAACTTCTTCTCTGATGGGAAGAGGATGAGGTTTCTCTCTCTCTTTCTTCTATACAGAAACATTGTTTTCTATTAAGCCTCTAATAACTTGGTATCTTCAAGACCTTTATGACCCTGTCAGCTTTGGTTGAAACAGGCAAAAGGATTCAGAAGGTATTGATGAAAAGGGGGTTAAATAGGTCCAATAAAACCAGAAAATATAAATACTAAAAAATCATCAGAGAAAGGGATAGTGGTGCCGTTGTGGGGTTTCCCAGATAGCCAGAAATGGTATTCTATGCTTTATATCTCTATTTTTCCCAAGTTTAAAATCACAGCAATGGACAGTTCAGCTAGTGTGAGAGCCACTAACGCACAAACAGCCTTCTTCCCTTTACTGCTGCTGCTGAGAAAGGCAAGATTACAGCAAGAGCACACTTCCCAAAGCCAACTGGGACTGAAACACAGACACTCACAGCACTGAACTTCGGCAACTTGTGCATTTCCACAGACTGAGGTTTTCTGCAGCTCATGCCCACTTGCATGTTACTGTAGCCACACTGTTGTCAGCACTTGGGTCATGCCATGTAAAGCTACCTCAGACACATGTCTGAGCTGTAGTCACACCTTTGGCTCCAGTGTGGATACACCTGAACAGCCTTTTGAAGCCTGAGGCTCTCATGGGCAGTTGCAGGTCCAGCCCATGGCGTGAGGAATGCAGGGCAGTAGCCCAGATGAAAGGCAACCCCTGCATCTCAAGCACATCACAAACAGGGCCTCGACTTGGCTTTGTACCATTTGGGAGTCCAAGCTCTTACAAAGACATTCCTCTTGTGGCCCTAAGTTTTTGTGTAAATGCAAAATGCTAAGATTTGCATGTGCAAATAGGTTTTCCATGTGGAAAAGACATAATTACACATCCAATATTTGCGGTCCTCAGTTGCAAGTGTATCAAATCTTTCCAGACCTAGCAGGGCCATGAAGTGAAGGCTTAAAACTCACAGATCTCCTATTATGGGCAAAATTCTGCCAACAGAGTGGTTTTTGGAGATACTTCATTATTATTTAACCAGCTCCAAGTTTGAAATATGAAAAAGGTGAATTGATGCTCTATGTTTATTTCTCCTCTTCATTTGTTGGAGTGTGTGGTTTGGTTAAGAAAGTAGCTATGATGAGTTGAGACCACAGCCCACTGGTTAAAAAGCTAAGAATAATCATGTTAATGTTTTATTCATGTGGGAATGTTAATTAAGATACAGCTGTAATTACAGTACCACCATCATCTAGTGGCCTGGAAGTGCAAATGTTCTTCCTGACATATGGAATAATAGAAATCAACTCGGTACAAATGCTGCTAACCAGTACTCGGACAAACACTCAGCTACACACATCTCCTGGCCCCTGGGGTGCTCTTCCAAAAGGCATCAGTCACTGCCACTCACACAAACTGTTGAAGACAAAGCTGCATTTTGCATCTCCGGGCTTAAAAAAGATCACACAGCATCCCAGGATCGAAAACAAATAAACAGGCAGCTAACCTCAAAGTCCTCCCTGACACGAGAACAAATGTTGGGAGCAAAAGTTAGATGTTGGGGAGGTTTCTTTATGTCCACCTTCGCTTGCAGAGTTTTGGTGCTGATAAAGATGCTGGGCAGCAGGAGCTGTGCTTTCATGGCTGCACGGGGTGCCCTGGGGCCAGACCTTGCTGGCACATCCTGGTGGTCTGAACTGAACAGCAGCGCTGATATTCAGCTGCAGCTGCTATAACCTCTCCTGCCTCAAGAGCAGGAGCTCCACAACAGGCAGGAGCTGCTCAACATCCTCCATCTCAGCAGTTGCCTTTTCACAAATAGCAAGAAAGTAAGGAGCAGAAAATGAGCTACTATTTACCCCTCTCTTGGCATTAAGCCATTTTACATTAGCCTACAGTGTTTCTGTAGATACACTCCTGCGTTCCTGAAGACCTGGTTCAAACAGCAGCTGAGATCTAGAAAGGTCTGTGTGGAAGAGTACGCACCTAGCTCCAAAATCTCTGTAAAACTTCATTTTGTCACAAGTGCTATTAAAAAAAAAACCAACAAACCACCAAAACAAACCAAACTACGGTGATGCTAAGGTTTTTGGCAAGCTTGTTTTTTTATTCACCATTCTGACCAAAGCTTTATCATCTCTACATATCCACTGCCTTTGTATTACAACACATAGATCATAAAATTTCATGTAGAGATTGTCTTTTTAGTCTGTGCCCCTGACTGGGATTCCATCCTTCAATGAAAAACATGCATAGTATTTCAGGAGGGAAGATCCAAGGTTCTGACTTTGTCCAGCATGAAAAGTAGGAGCCAGGCAGGGAATTCAAGCTTACACTGGAACAGCTTTCAAGGTCACAGCTCAAGGGCTAGTTGAGACCTATCTGTAATAAAAGCACTCACAGCACATTGGCTGGAAAAACATATTTTCATGCCGGTAGACAGGTCAACATATCTAAATTAGATTGTGTTATGGAACAGCAACAGTAATCAAAATACAAATAAAAAATAATCTCAAAACATCAGCTCAGGAGCACAAAAACTAAAACAAAAAAAGAAAATCCCTAAATAAACAAAAGTTTGTTTTCAAATTTCTGAAATTAAAAACAGTATCTTGTGGCAAATGGTAAGCCCAAACCAAGTTTTTGTTTAAAATGCCACAATTCAGAAAACCTGAATATGTTATTTGAAATAGAGCTCCCCAAAGAAATACATGTATGTTCCCACCACAACATATCAGCCCAGCACTGCCATGTGGTCCAGTTGGAATATTTTGATGAAAGATGTTTCAGCCAGTTTGACTGAGTGTACAAGGGAAGGACTCCTCTGTGCGTCAGCTTCTTTATTAGTATTTGCTGATCACCTGCTGTGCCTGGGGACTTTGTTCTTTGGGTGGACAGGAAAACCACAATGATTCAGTTGTCACTGCAAATTTCTTGCCTAATGGTTGCAGTGTTTAATTGTTTTAATTTCTCAGTAATAGAGAGCCAATACAACGTAACCAGTTAAAGGAAACAATTAGTATAGCACTTGTCAATCACAAGGTGTGTCAAGTATTAACTATGGCTGCTGCCATAACACACAGAGAGCTGCTTACCAGCTATCCAGAAAGAGTGTGCCTGATTCTATAACCAGAGCTCTTGAGCTCAGAGACTCTCTCCTAAAAACTGCTGGTACCAAGGCGAGGGAAGCAGCGCTCACCTTTTCTGCAATAGGAATAAGAACAACGAAGAGCCCCTGAAACTGATGAAAAAACCTGTCCCTGTCACCAGTCAGAGCATTCACAGAGATTTGTGTTAGTTCTAATGACTCTGTAGTGAACCCAGTTGCTCTAGTGAGACAATCTGGATTCAGACTAAAGAGGAACCCACACCAACATGTATGGTGTAGCACCCTACATGTGTGTGTAAATAGAATAGAACAGAATATTTCAGTTGGAAGGGACCCATAATGATAATCTAGTCCACTGCCTGATCACTTCAGGGATGACCAAAAGTTAAAGCATGTTGTTAAAGGCATGGTCCAAATGCCTCTTAAACACTGTCAAGCTTGGGGCATTGTCCACCTCTCTAGGAAGGCTCTTCCAGTGTTTGACCACCCTCTCAGTACATAAATGCTTCCTAATGTGCAGTCTGAACCTCTTCTGGTGCAGCTTTGAAGCATTCCCAGGCATTCTATCACTGGATACCAGGGAGAAGAGATCAGGACCTCTCTCCCCACTTCCCCTACTCAGGAAGCTGTAGAGAGAAAAATATGTATGTGTAGTTATATGTCTATATAAAAAACTATAGCTATATGTTCAAATATATGGACAAATATATTTTGGAGTACTAGATGGTTTGTTGTTTTTATTTTGAAACAAAAACATTTTTAAATTGACTATTTTAAAAATCCACTATGACCATATAACTCCCAGTGACACCTCCATGCCATTAAGAAAAGTAACAGCAGATATGGAGGCTCAAGGAAAATGGTGAAGGCTGAGAGCCCTGGGGAGTAGGATCTGACTGTGGCATCCCTTTCCTGAAAGTAAGCAGGGACTTATCCCATCCAACTCAAAGTCTAGTCTATCTTGCAACATTGCCACAGGGAGCCCACACCCCCCCCCCTACCAGTGCTTCCCTGACTCTGGCCCTCCTTCAGCATCCCATCACTCCAGCTCCCGTAACAAATGATGTTCCCATTTATCTGTCACACCAACAGAGCCAGTGTCAAAATCCTTCTCATTATTCCCAGGCTCTTTCTACAGAGCTAATATATTCACAAAAGTATTTCTTGCTGCTTTCATTTACCCACTGTTACTTTCTCCACTGATTTTAATTAAACACTCCCTGGTTGTGAGAGTGGGACAGGGAGGGTTTCTTTCCTTTCTATAAAAAGCCCACCAAGAAGGTTTCCTTAATCTCTCACCAGCATAAAATAAGCTTCATTATGCCAACGAGTAAGCTTCAAAGTTTTAATTAATTTCTCTGCTTACATAAGCATAACAATATTAGTCATGTTGGCCTATAAATTGTACCGACTAGCATGGATTTTTAATTAAATTAATGTCATTACATTCAGAGAGATGAAATATATTCCACCACATGCCCTATCTAGGCAATACTTTTCCTCCTTCTTGACTCCCCCTCAGTTCTTTGTGTACTAGATAGGCGGGTTTAAATCTGGGGACACCAGATGATCTTACCAGCAAGCCACTTAATTAGCAGTCGTGTTGGGAAAAGATATTCCTTCAGAGAAGCAGGACCCATTCACATATACTACAAACCAAATGAAAAAAGAAACCACAGGGATACAGGGACGAGGAGAAATGAATATGCGCACATTTAAAAGATAATCCTCACTGTCTGCCATTTGTGAAATATTGTACAAACACAACTTTGGTTTGCTATTGTAGCAATTTACTGGTGCCTAATAGAACATTCATTTGTGTGGTGACCCCTATAACGATTCATAGACTCATTTAATCATGTAAATGGAGGGCTCAAAGGAACCTTGAGAGATCAATTACATCCCCTGGTCCCCTCTTGGGGTATATAATAAATAATAGCAACAAGAAGAGCAAAACCAAAATGCATAAAGAAAGTGGGTATGGTTTAGAATTTGGACTCCTGCTGTGTTAGAGGTTATCACAGATAAATTGTCCTTGGAAAATACCTCCCCTTATTTGAAACATGCTTTAGCTCAGTCGTAACTCATACCAGATGAATTAAAGCTTGACTAACAATTCTGATGTTCCCTTACTGAAGCTTGAAGAGTGTATTTAATGACTAAAATGTGTTTATTTAAAAATTACATAGCAGAGCAATGACAGTCTTTTGCAAACTTCAACAACCAGTCTGTTTTGCTGCTTGCAGTTCAAAAAAACTGCCTTCCAAAACAGACAATGACCTTTGGTCTCTGCAGCCACATCCCACAGAACAAATGATTTTACACTACACATGCACAGCACCACCACACCACGGATTTGTTTAAATCCCTAGCTGATAAGCTATTTCAGTCAGAGATGCTATGGCTTAAAGCAATTCTTCCAGTAAGTTTGTACAGGAAGCACAAATCCTATGTGTGTCAATTGTAAAATTTTGAGAGCATGGGTTATTATATTTGTTAAATCTGGGGCACGTCCATGCAAAAGGTAGAACAAGTGCTCTGCAGCATGTGGGCTGCAGTCCTGGCCCTGTCATCATCCACCTCACTCCCTGCCCTACATCCTAGGGGTGCAACAGGTAGGCTGTTCCCTGAACATGAAAAAGAGTAGCAAAAGCCACACAAGTGATTCAGGAAGACACAAACTATGGATAGAGCCATTGAGGTCACGAGTCCCTGGGTGATGGGTGTCTGTCTCAATGCCAGCCATAGATATAGATGCAAATAGACACGTATAAGGATGTGGGTACAGATACACTATTATATTCCAGTTTCTTTATTATTATAGAATGGTCGTAAAGATGACTCTTAAATTTCTCACCAGGCACCCAGAACCAGCTGTAGCGTTGCCTGACAGGTCTCCCTGTCAGCGCATGAGCCCAGCCTGCAGGACTACCTGGAAGGAGCACTAACTTAGTCTTGACCCCAGGCTGTTTCTCACTAGAGAAGCAAGAAAAGCATTCTCCATCCTGCAATCAACAGTATGATGCACCAGCAGCAGTTTTGCACTCTGACCAGGCAGGAATGTCTCCCCCAGACATCCTCCGTACATTATGCCCTGAAATGGAGTTCATCCCAGCAACTGGGAGGGGACATACCTGCTCAGATTTGCCAGTTGGAAGCCAGGAAACATTTACTTCTCAAGGCAGCAGAATAACTGTGTTCCAGTACATTTAGGAGTTAAGCAGGGCTCAGAGACTTAGGCTAGAAACTCTTTTATGGGTGGATGTAGGGCTAGAGGGTACTTAAGTCTTGTTCCAGCTCACTGCCTATTTAAGTATGATATACATTCTTCCTAATCCAGTTGCATGGGATTTTTGGCTTTGGGGACCATTCACCATGATGAAACCAGTAAATATTCACTCAGCTGAAGAAAGGCTGATATCATCCACCTGAAGGTGGGTGTGGAATCATCTGGGTTGGCCTCTTTTTGCATATTTAAAGACATTTAGAGGTAGAGAAGGGGCTTCAGCTGGAGAACCCAGGAGCAACCACCCAGCAAAACAACAAACACTTGGTTCCTGCCCCAAGTGATGATACACACTTCAGTGTCCACGAATTAAGCAGGCTGGGAGCAGACCAGACT
>JAHREE010000130.1:6001988-6077476 GCA_033628505.1 Tringa tobata | reverse complement strand
ACTAAGCCATAAACTATCTGGCAATTTTGTAAATAAATCTATGTAGAGGTTTAATGGCAGAAGCGTGACAGAAAGGAAAGTTTGCTGAAAGATCCCAGAGCCAGCCATAAGGCCAAACAGAATCAGGACAGAGCAACACCAGATCTGGAGTGGGGTGAAATAACTGCTGATCTAGCCTGTGCATGACATATAGATTGCCTATTACTAACACAGTGGAAGTCATAAACCACTGTAGAGGTGAAAAAATGGTACTTTATCTGTGAACAGAAGCTCTGAATTTCCTTGACCCTGCAGACTAGTTCTGGTAAGGGGTGATGGTTGCTCAGTCCTGCTAAAGAGAGGTGGCCACCACGAGCAGCTCAGGATTTCAGCTTTCTTCTGTCAAAAATGAAAAAATCAGAGTGAAAAAAACATGCACACAGCTTAAACTGTCAGACTTTTAGGAGTCCTACACCATTCATTTTTGAATGGTCGTTTCTGAAGCTGTGAATCCTGCTATTGCTGTTGTACAGAAAGATATAATACAGTGGATGGTGGAACTAGGTCACAGTATCATATCTTTCCGATGAAAATATAAAGTACAGTAAATTGTGCCTTTTTGGGGGGGAACAAATCCATTGGCAAATCATTAACTGGAGCAGTAATGCAATAAAACTACTCCAGTTTAACTCGGTGGACAGCATAGCTCAAGGCACCTACAAACTTCTACAAACAGTTAAGTGAGAGCTGTATTTGCAGAGTTGAGGTCAAATTATAAAACCGTGATCTGGACTTTGGCTGAAACTTTAGAGTTCAGGAATTTTCATAACAAAGTTTTCCTTCATTTTGACATTAAATATGGAGATGAGAACTCACTGAAATGTGAAGGCAAAATATATTCTTGAGGAAACATTTGAGTAAAACAGATGTTTTCCAGCCAGACATCAGTTTTTCAAAAAAAAAAATAGCCTAATTATTTTCAGACAAACATAAAAAAATTGTGTCATTTTAAGGATTTTTTAAAAAGTTTTAAGGCAAACATTTTAGAGAAAACAAGTGTTCTTTGTAATAATATTAATTTAATTGAAAGTTCAAATTCCCAGTGCATAAAGAGGAATATGAAATACTGAACTCAGTGGAGAAGCCTTGGTAGGAAGTATTCGTTGTCTGAAGGTATGTCTTCACTGCAGAGCAGAAATAGGATGAGATTAAGGATAATTTATCTGAAAGGTCTGGATTTGAGGGAAGAGCAATGCACTTGTGTCTACCAAGTAAAAGGACAAAGAGGGATCATAAATTAATTCAGGTAACGTATCTAAATGTAAAAATCCTTTCACTATGTCGTTATTTTTTGGCCGTGCAGATCAAGCAGTATTTAGTTTGGCTGAGTCAAGAACTGAGATGACTACTGACACAGGGAATAAATAAATCATCAGGAGCCTGACGCTGCTTTAATCTGGACCAATTTAACTCAAGACCAGTTGTTCTGAAATTATTCAAGTTCTTTCAACACACAAATAATAAGCAAGATTAGACCTGGGGGGCTCAGCATCAGAGAGGAGCTTCTTGCAGTTAAATATAATGATTTAATTTTTTATACAACCAGGAGGTAAAGAGGGTCCATAGCTTGCTTATGTTCCTGAACAGAAAACAAGGCTCAAAGTGACTTCTGGTGTATACTGTTGAGTAATAATTAATTGCATCTTTCAGGTGCAGACAATGATAACAGCTAGAGAGTTTGAGATTGTTAGAGAGGACTGTGGAAAAAGAAGAGATTTGTATAAAATATTTAGTAATATGATCCCAGATAGACCAGATTAGCTGCTGACATGGAAAATTATCTCCGTGAGTTGCTTGAGCTAAGTGGTGAGGGAAAAGAAAAGAAAAAATCAGAGAGTGGCTGCCAAAAGCCAAAGGTAACATATCCCCATGCACTGGTGTAAGAGGGACCAGAAGAGAGAAAGGAATAGGCTTCCAAGCACTATGTTTCCAATGGTACTTCATTGAGCACCAATCACAGTTAGAACCCCATGAAGGACCTGGGCTTCTAGAAACTGGTGCAGTAAAGATATTAAATGAAACCCACTCAGGAGAAGGGTATTTTCCTCCTCCAAGGTGGTATTTCAAAGCCCAACAGTGTGAATTACATGCCTGCTCTTTATCAATGCCCTCACACTGCCAGATGATAGGAAGCATCCACACTACAAATGGGAAACAGGCCCTAAATTCCAGAAAATAAAACTGTGGGTTTTTCTGCATGCCTCAGTAGTTGGTAATATGGAATTATGTAAATTTAGGCTAATTAGAATGATATGCCAGTACATACATATTTTCTGAATCTAGAAAATAACATGTTTGAGAAATCAGGAGGCTGATTTTACTGGTGAACAGGGAAAAAGGCCTCGGGAATCCAGCCCCACAGATATTTTATAATGATGATATTTTACAGTCTCTCACGTGTTTTCCATGTAAGGAACCTTGTCTTTCATCAAAGAAATTGTTTCCATGCTTTTCTTGGTTTTCCTTTGTGCCTTTTTTTATCAAAAATCACCATGCAGACACACTACTTTCTTTGAAATACTTAAAAGCAGTAGTGCATTCTCTACACACTGTCTTCTTTGAAACTAACTGTCACCATTTGCTTTTTAGCACAAAATTCTCTTTATGGTGATCTTCTATCACTTCTGGTCACCCTCCACTCCTGGCCAGGTTCTCAGCTCTGTGCGTTGAAGCTATTGACTTCCTAACAATTTAGATTAGTCAGATATCTGACCGGCTGTCTCCCCTTTGATCTATTTTAGATGAAAAAATGTGCCACCAGCACTCATGCTTTAAATAGTTAGGAAACTCATCACCACTAGGAGCTTTTGCACAGAGAATTATTTGCTGTGTGGGGGTTTTCCCCATTCTACAAAGTCTCCGCCAGCTACAGAAAGTACCTGTGAATTATCAGTTGGGGCAATATGTTAGTAAATCATAAACTCAGCTGTGCAGATACCATGCTGATGAGGTCTCTGCCACAGGTAGCAGACGGCTCCATCCTATGGAGATGGCTTCCCCATCCGCCCTCCAAAAGACTGTTATGAAGATCGTCATATCTGAGGACATGAGCCAAATACGATAAATACACTAGATCAGAGTTGCGAGGAGCCTTTAGGATCAAATGCTGACAATTTCATTCCATTGAAAATACTCTTAATGACAGAGAAGCACTAGGCAACGCTTAGCACAAGCAGAAGTGGCTTTGCGGGGAGGCAGGGCAATGCCAGCAGGACCTCAGCTCGGGCTGCACAGGAAATCTGCTCCAAGGGAAGATCTTATTTCCAGGATGGAGATCAGGTTGCTGTCCTGCCACAATTAGAGCCACAGAACAGCCATGAAAATTCAGACTTTTCTTTAAGCAGGGCACCAGGGTTCATGGCTGCCTAACAGTCCCCTGGGTTTATCTCTTGAGAGAAATGCTTTTTTTTTAACCTATCACTCAGTGTTTTGATCACCTCTACAACAAAAGAGAGCTCCCATCACCTTGTAGATATCTCCAAAGGGGACTATGGGTATGTTTTTCATTGGTGTCCTCCTACATGAGCCACGTATTCCTGACAGTAGGAACACATCTCTGGCAGCAGTCATACAACTTGCACCATACACTTGCATGACTTGGTGCTTCTATTTTTCCACCCAAAGAAGTGTTTGCATGTGCAACACAGATAGCTGCAGAGGCCAATGGGCCCTTAATTATGCATTTGACATTAGCACACGTGTGCTGTCTCTGCACAGGTGCATGCATGCGCAGTCAGTTATTGCTTAAAATCATATCCTCTGTATCCTCACCATAGGAATGGTGCAACATAATTATTAGAAGCAAAAAAAAAATGTTTAAAAAGTCTATTCTGTTAATACTTTAGAGAGGGTTACAGGAGATTTTTATTCAGTCATTTTGCATATGTCTTTTAGCTTAGCCCAAAGACCTACTGGGAAAATTGCTTTAAACACCAGGAAAATAGAAGCTGTCATGCTTCAGAAGAAAAGCTGGCTACCAGCTGTGAATATGAATGCATTTTCCATTGAGCTTTTCTGCTACAAATTTGAGCATTAAAGGTGTTTTGATACTTCCTCTGAATCAGGTTTTGATCAAATTAAAAGGGTCACAAATGTATGTAGTTCAGTGTTATATGCTCAACTAATCAGCTTCCAGGCACAGATGCAGAGACAAGCCTATACCACTGTAAGAGGCCTGAACAACCACTTGAATTTCAGCATCCACATATAATCTTTTAGTGTAAGAACTTTATAATGAGCGGTGCAGCACTGAAGGTCTACTAGCTCTGTACCAGAATTTCATCATCCCAAGCTAAAAATGGGCTTTGCAGTAACCTGGATCCAGATTAGCTCTCCTTCCAATGTGTTAAAAGAACATCCATATTTACAGTAAGCCAAGGTTTGTGTGGATGTCATTATACATCTAAAGGACATTCATTGCAAACACACAGTTTTGACTCCCATAGTTGTACGTTGTCCTACCAAGCTTATTCTTGACCAGTACGATAAGCCCTCATACCTTACAATGATTGTCCAAGACCTGTCCGTAATGCAAGGATTGTGGTTTCCATGTTGCTGAGGGGTGCAAAATGGCCTCTGGAGACCAGTTGTGGAGTTAGGCAGCTGTAAAAGGGTCAGCAGGCAGGAGGCAGTTAGTATGCCAGAAAAGATACAGGAACCTAAGGCAGGATCCTGTCTGATGTTCATTTAGTCCAGGCTTGAATGTTACAATCCTGGAGCAACATCAGGGTATTCCTCTGACAATTACAATTTTCTTCAAGTTTCCTCCAGATTAAAAATGTCATTTCTGTAGGGCTTTTCAGACATCTAATTTCATTCTTGATGAGGTCTTTGGGCCACATCATGTGGTTACCAGTCCCTCTGTTTTCTTCTGAAAGGCCAGTTACAACAAAAAAAAAAAATAAATTTTGAGATAATATGTCCTAAGTGCTAAATCCCAGGATGTCTACTAATTATATTTGAATTTCTTGAGATACAGTCTGCTGGGGAGAGGACAATGTCTGCTGCTGACTTGGGTCAAACTCCAGAAGACTTTTGAGAGCTGCCCATTAACGACTCACTTCCTTCCATCTAAAGGAGGAATTGTAATTCAATTTTTAAAGAAAACAATTCCAAAGAGAATCTGTGCTAACAGTGACATGATTCTCAGGTCAAAAATTTAAGGAAGTTAAAATACCAAAGCTGCCAGACAAGAGCTCATCCAGACCACTAGAAGAAAATCAGATGCTCATGGGGAAAACAAAAAACCCAGCAAAGTATCCTGTTTTCACATGAGTTTGATTAAGGAGATGCCCTGACTAGCCGATACGAAGTTCTGTAAATCTCGGTATTCCAGGAAAATCCTATAAAATATCAAAGGCTGTGTCAATATTAAAACAAGGCTGCATTAGGTCATCAACCTGCAATCAAAAAATATAGCTGATGTTTTCAAAAACGTCTTCAATACAGGAAGAAAACTTCATATATTATCCAGTAAGCCATAGATTCTAAACCTTTCCTTCATTTGTAGCCATGTCTTAGCTGTAACTTAAAGCAAAGAGCACTGTGTTAGTTGGGGAAGAGTTAGCACTTTAACTATTTAATTAAAAAAATGGCAGCAATGCAGAAATTGGTAAATGGTAATTGATATATGAATTAATTTAGGCTACAAGTTAAAATAAAGTCCCTAACTGGAAGTCCTACTAGGAGCAATCAGAGAAAAACAAAAACAAAAGAACATTTACAGGGTTTTTATAAGTTTATGGCCAAAATTATATAAGGCTGTTGTCTCTGTAAGCTGGAGCTGAACTCTGGTGGAGTCCTGTGAACTCCTGTGAGTTCCAGTCCTGTGAACATGGACCAGATTTACCAGAAGATGCATCTCACTTCTCCCCACTGATGTTACCCAAAGTCATGTATGCTCCTGGCTCTTGATAGGTGTGCGCTGCACAACTTCTCTCGTCCTGCTGCATCACCTCTTTGGACTGTCCTGTCACTGGCTATGAAGGAAGCCAAGGAAACTATTCTAAATCTATGCATATCAGTTTGCAGTTTGCAACTACATGTTGTGAATCTTCTCCCCCACTCCCAGCCTCAGACAGGGCTCAAATTTCCCACTGTCATTGTGTTGTCATAAATATTCAGTGAAAAGCAGTGATGGCAAAGACATCCTCCCTGGAATAAGGAGCTAAGAACCTCTGTGTGGAATCTCTTACCCCTCCAAAACTGCTTCCTATTTTTCTGCTCTTAGGTTCAGACAGATCCATTTCAACCACAGACCTACATTGCTTCAACAGCGCTAGTAGCATAATAAGCGAAACAACCAGTAATGTCAGAGAGTGTTTAAAAAGACAACTGGAAATACATAACAAGCTAATTTTTCATTAATTGCTATATTGCTTATCAAATTGTAGTTGGATTATTTCTCTGGTATCATTGCCAATGCAGTGCCCAGCACTAGAATATCTAAAAACTAATTTAGTTTAAAACTAATGGTTTAAAACTAGTATGGCAAACAAAAGACCAGAAATGGGTTATGATATAAAAGGATGGAAGTAAATAGGAACATGACACAAATAATAGTTTAGGGAAATTATCTTTGCTGTTCCTTGAGCTTCTCCTAGACAGAAGGAGAGTGTCAAGAAAAGGGAGTTTTTGAATGTGTGACTGTCAAAGAGTTTCTTGGGAAATATGAGTAGAAAGTGACAGAAAGAGAGCCCAGGAGCTCAGCACTGATGGGACATAGGCTGAAGGACATGCTGAAGGGACTCCAAAAGGACTCTAGAGACATAACTCAAGAGTCATCTTAAAAAATCTTTTTCAATGGCACCAAAGAGGATGCTGACAACCTATACACATGTTCATGAACCACCATGGCATCAGGAACTGTTGCTGAGACCCATAAAAGATGAACTATCATAGCTGGGGCACCTGTCTGCATGGCTAGAAAGAATGAGCATCCTAGGATGCTTGTGGAGATTCTCCAGTGCCTTAAATATAATTTGGAATACACTTCAGGTCCTCTTGGTAGGGCTCAACTCAGACCAGCCCTAAATCCATGGCAGGCTGAAGCAGGTAAGCTGATTTTCTTTAGTCAAAGCAGTGTCCTGCCAAGTCCAGTTACAGAGCCAAAGAGTTCAAATTTTAATTGGACAGAGAAGATAATTAATATGAATTGTTGGTCTGGAGAAGTTCATTCGATATGCTCCAGTTCAGCAGGATTTGGAAGTGACACCACCATTGCTTTCCAATCTCAGGTTTACATCACAGCCCAAAGTTGCTTCAGAGGAAACAACAGCATGCTCAGAAACAGCCCAGATCTTTCATGCCGAGGGAACTGCTGAAAATAAGAATTAAAGCATCAGACACATCTGGACCTAATCCATCAGCAAACCTTGCCTTGAATTTGAATTTGGACTCAAAGAATAGAGGGTGGGGAGGGAAGATATAAGCCCTCCTATGATGTGACAAGTGGGAGTTGTTCTCATTAAGGTGATGTTGTGCTTTTGATTAAATAGTCACTTCATTTGGCTCTAAAGTGTCAAGTACAATTAATGCAACATTGATTACTCCATGGTAATCTTGGGAGCTGAATTATATTTTTTTTTGCATTCTTCAAAGGCCACACAGTGCTCCAGTGGAGTGGGATGGTCCCTTTGCTACTAGTCTGGGTTATCTCTAGTGTCTGTTCTACTTGCATCTTGTCCTACTGTCTATCTTTTCTTCTTCTACTGAGGAGGAGCTTTATTATCAAAGGCTTTAAAAACTTTTGCGTTGTTGCAATACATTTTATTACCCCAAGAAAGCCAGGGATAGGCACAGGCAACCAAGTGTCTGACTATCTGCTGCTCTAGAGGCACAAACACTTGCTTACAGGGGTTGAGGGATACGATTTCGACATGTGTACACTCACACACGCACACATACCGTGGTACCAGCAAGATGCAATATTTTCACTGTAGTGAATCACAGCTGTGCCCGCCCCTGTGTATTCCTACAGTGGATTTCACCTACATTTTTCTATACTACACATCTCAAATGTGAGTCTTTTCTTTCTGCTTGTTTTTGGAGAAGTCAAGTACTAGTTCCTTTCCTCACACTCTCTCAGAAAGACATGCATGAGTTCATGCTTTGCATCCTTCACCATTTTGTAGATATGTCTCCAGGTGTGTAATAAGAGCTGACATTTCGTTTTTCATCTCCATATAACATTTCCAGCCACCCAAGTGGAACGTCATGACTGACCAGGAGACCTTAACACCCGGGTTTTGCTATGGGACTTCTGGTGCCGTAGTTGCCTTGCTGGGTGGTGTGAGAAGATGTGACTGAGCATGGATCTGTCAGTAGACTGTGCCCACAGAGAGGACTCGTGGGTGTATTGGGTTGTGGTCTTCATTGAGCTTCAAATTTCCCCAAGGAACCATGGTTCAGTCTTTACATGTACTCTCTGCCTGATTTTCTCCCTGTGATGTTACCCAGCTTCTTAAAGACACCCCTGAACCTTAGTTCCTCGTTGCTTTTCCAGTGTTTCATAAACATAAACCCATGTTTAGTAAGTACTACCTGCTGAATCATCGGGTTTGTGGGCTTACACAGCACGGACCAACGCACTCGAAGAAACGCAGACCTTCCTAAATGGTTTATTAAGCACAAACGACTGTGCCTGGCAGGCAGACCCGCACACAGTGAGCCAAGGCTTTCTCTCCTGCCCAAGTCCCAGCTTTGCCTTTGCTCACCAGAGACCCCAAGGTCGGTGTCCCCTCTGCGCAGCCCGCAGAGACATCTAGTGACTGAACCACACACTGCTGGCAAGCACAGGATTGCCGTGGGCTGCGCGGGCAAGATATGCACCTCCTATTTTCTGTAGATATTTGCTAAATCTAAATATTTTAAAAATAAATAAGAACTGAAGCCTCTCCTCCTCGTTGCACAACAGGGTGCTCTTTCAGTGTTTATCTTGGCAGGAAGTTGTGCTGTAAGGAAGCATTGCTCAGCCCCATGCAGATACAGCTTGGTAGTATGTTGTGTTTGCCCAAAGTGTCTCGATAGGACTCTGGGTAATCCGCAGAAGTTCATCCAGATAGATGTGTTCCTTCGGGCTGGTATGAATCATGGAGCACTGAACTGCTGGGGGAAGGAAAGAGATTAAGTAATTTACAGTAAAAGCCATTCTGGTCTTTGTAGCTATGTCACATGCAGACCTGCCTCATCTCAAAGCACCAGAAAGGACTCACCAGCTTTTAGAAGATTATGGGAGCTCTGATTATGGCAGGCACTGAGGAGATCATGGTGCTCCTAAGGGTTCAACAGGACTAAATGTTTCCAGTTGAATCACAAGATTAGGATCGAAGGATGCTGGTATTACTGCAGGCACAGGCACAGAAGCACGTTCTTCTGATTCAGCAGCAAATCAGCTTAGTTATGGTAGCTGAGGTAGGTTATCCTCACCCAGCAAAAGTGAATTATTGCTGTCTAGCTTAACCCAAAGTGGAAGGAGTTTAAGATAAGTCGCATTCTTTCACATTAGCCATGGGCTGAGAGCATACACCCTGACAGTTACTACATCTCAGCTGACACTCAAGCCTAAACAGGATTTAGGTGGAACACAAGTTGTCCATAGATCTTCTAGAAACCCAAAGACTCCAGATACCAGCTGTCAGGAGAAATGGTTACTCTCCATGTGCTTATCAACTCCATCTTGTATACACTGTCACAGATGCCTGAGATCACTGAAACTCATGCAAGCAATGCATATCCATGGCACACAGAGCAGGTCCAGGAATTTGCAGCAGACCTACCTATTCAAGACTTGCTACTGCATCAGGCCCTGAAGTAGATGGATGTTGCTGTTATTCACTTGTTCATCATTTTTGCTTAGACACAAGAACTTACTTGGTCGGCGTCTGTTTACAGTTTAGTATTCTATTTCTGACTCAGTTCTGAGTGCTTGAAAGACCTAAAGCCACAGTAGAGACAGAAGGGAGGATGACATACAGAGGTCTGATTTCTAAGATTTAGAAAGGGTATGGTAAGTCTTGAAGCTCTAGGTTTAATATCTCTCCCAAAATGCTTTTTATCATTAATTATATCTGGATAGTCTGGATGTGCGTGTATATTTAAGATCTGGCTAGTTACCAGAAAAGCAGAGGCAAGAGAAGATGAAAAATAAGGAGGGAGAAATATTGAACAGATCTTTTTTTTTTTAATCTCAACATTTTTGACAGAAGCATGAGGATGGTTTTCATTTCATCCCAATTAGCTCAGCCTACCCTAGTTATGGAAAACTGGAAGCCACCCAAGTTTTTACCACAAGAACAATTTGGTAACATTAAGAAGTATTTTTATTAATAGCTTTTGTGTCTGTGTCTATGTGTGTAACATCTGGGCACATATAAGTGTTAACGATCATTAACGTGTGCTTCTCTACTGAAACAACTGAAACCATGCTCAACGTGGCCAAAGAACCTGACCTCACTTTTCTTTCCCCACCCCAGTTTTGATACAAACGAGGTCATTATCACTGCCAGCAACTCAGAAAAACAAATCAAAACAAAAACATAGGGAATAGATTAAAAACCACCTCCCTTTCATAATTTGAGACCACAAGACTCTAAAATAAGCTCATAAATAAGCCCCTGAAGACCATTTTGATCTGTTCAAACAACACAATGGTTTTGTGGTGATTTGCAGCTCTGTCTGGGTATCTTGTTTACCAGGAGATGGCTCTTTCTCTATTCATCAACAGGGTTAGGAATGGAAAGGAAATAGAAAAATCAGTGTGCTCTCAGCTGTCAAGTCCCCTACAGGCAAGATCTTCTGTGTCCATCACCTGAATAGCATGGCTTAGAGGTATTCCTGAAGTCACATCACTAAAGGTACTTGGCCAGCAGGGATCCTTTACAGAGGACAGGACAGTCCCTGTCAGTGGCTAACTCCCTGATGCAAGCTTTGAATAACAGCCTCCAACCAATCCTGTAAATTAACATCATCACTCCTTAAGCATCCACTGGAAATATTTTCTCCTCAAGACTGAATGCAGAGGACAAGAAAAGGAGGTGGGACTACTCACAATTTTTATCTTTACTTGCCGAATTTAAATGTCCAAATTCAGAAGCCAGTCCCCTTTATATTTAATGGAAACAGCAGGAGGTTAATTTGAGATAAAGCTTAATTTAGGGCTCTGAATTCCCACTTGCAAAAGTGTCCATCTTTTGGCTGACTCTGCCTTTTATGACTTAAGGAGGTAGTCTGCATTCCCTACAGGATAAAAATAGTGTCAGTACTCTCAATAAAGGTGGTCTTCATCATTCAGTGAGATACACAGTCTTTGGTGGCACTGTCACCAAGTGTTTTGACCTTATAAAAATTATCAGCTTTAATTATATGACAGTGTGTTGTGTGTCTTCCTTATTATTTCAACTTGCACTGGGACACCAGGAGAAGGAATTTAATCACAGGGATTTAATCATATATTCAATTAGTTTTCTCGAAGTCCTAGTAATAGCAGAAGTCATAACAATCCCAGCAGGTTTGGTAGTATAGTGTCGTAAGCATAAGACTAATTCTCTGAGATATCATGAGAAATGACCTTAACGCGGTGGCTTCTCACAACAGCATTGCTGAAAGGTGATGGTGACTCTGTTAGGAGAACCATACACTTTTCAGAAAGCGTATTTACATCTTTAATGTAATGCAAGTGCAGATTTGGCTGCAGAGTTGAGGCTGTTCGTTTCTTTACTCCAACTGGCAAAGGATTGAACGCATTGCTACAATTCAGACACATTCCTACCATTTGAACACGTTGCTCATCCTCCTTACCCCAGACTGATCCACGTGCATTCAGGATGCCATTTCATCAGTCTCCCGTACTTGTCAGTTCTATGTTAATGTCTGAAATAGCACTGTCTGAATTGCCCCCTTAAAACAGGTTGGATGAATTGTGCCTCTCCAGTGATTTTAAACAAAACTTACCCGGAAGCTCTGAGCCCTCTGTTTATCCAGATAATTGTAAGGAGCAAAGTTTCTGTTTTGAAGTAGAGCACCACAGCATAAATGCTTTCAACAGATATTTCAATAGAGAAACTCTTTAACCTGGGTGCCCACCTGAGAGCACAAACTGTGCCTGCAGGTTATGCAAATGCTGCCCATTTCTAGTGGTTCAGCTGATAAGTTCTCCTAAATTCACCTGCACAGTGATCTATTCCCTTCAGGATGTAGATAAGCCTCTTAACTTGGGGTGTCCAAGTTAAGTTAGTATTTTCCACTGATTGGAAGAGGCATTTAGAAGACACTGTGTTTGCTGGTGCCTTTCAGACACACAGACTGCCATTGTACCTCTTCCCAGGAGTGTGAAGGACCAGTCACTGAGTTATTACACAGACCTGGTGTTGGGGTCCCGGAACCAGTGCACTGTGCTGCAGAGCAGGGGCAGAGTGAACCCTGCTTCCTGCTGCTTATTTATACAGAATAGGTACAATTTTTCACAGAAAATGGTCCATTTTACACACAAACTAATGGTTTGGGGCCCTCTCCCTGTGTCCGCTGTTAAATACATGAACTATGAAGTCTATGAAGTTTTTAGCTTGTTCTGGGTTTCTCTAAGATGAAAACAAGACATACACAATAACTGGGACATGACAGTGACAGCACCATTCCAAAATAAACATCTTAGCAAAACAGCCTGTAGTCAATCTTTATGCCATAAACCACAGCCAAATAAAAGGGGAAGACAAAACAGCAAAAGTGTTTCCTTCCAAATTCCCCTTAGTTTTCTGGTAGTTTCTTTGCCTTATGATTACCCGGCCATGATTTTCTCTTCTACTCACAAACCTTCAGAATCACCTTTGAGGAAGCCCTGCAATCCTCTTTGCGGGGAGATGACATAGGTTTGGTGTGTGAGAACATTGTCATGATCTCTGTGCTCAGCAATTTCTTCACTTTTTTTTTTCCTCTGTGTTTCAAGCACAGGATTGATTCTGTGAAAATACATTTAAATATTAATATTATTCTAAATCCTTGCACAGAGTCCATTCCCCCTGGTAAGTGGGCTCATTAGCTTGCACACAACTTTGTGGTGGCCTCCAGCTACAAGACCTCCTAACCATCATGTACTGTGTTCATAAACAAAGTTCACCGGATGTTCAGCAACTAGCTTGCATGAAACTCTGCCAAGTCTGTGAGCACTAAATGTTGAACTAATAGTGAACTTTTATAAAGCGGGTCATATAATAAACTTCCATGAATTACTGTTGTAAGCTGCTATAAATTGTTCTGCAGCAGGTTCCAAGCAATGCTTTTACTATCTTTTCACTAAAACGGCAGTAAATCCTTAGAAAGAAGAGCCAAATAAGACATGCTTTACCTTCAAACCTTGCAGCCTTGCCGCATGGTTTCTAGCCCACCTTCAGTCACACTACGCAAAAAGTGAAGCTGCTGTTTACAATATTGATCGTGGGAGTTTGTGTTAATCCTGTACACAAATAGGAACAAAAGTCTGGGTTTTTTTAGAGAGTTGAAATCCTTCTCTGAAGAAAGTGGAAAAAAATAGTAATTTTTTGTCAAAAATGCAAAGACTTTGACTTTAGACAGCAGTTCTTCACCTCCAGCAGGATCCAGGAGTTCACAGCTTCTCTGAAAAGCAGGTCTAACAGTGCAAGGGACTTTTATAACATCCAAATATATAATAAATTCAGCTGTGATGTTCCCTGTCTCTTGGCTTTCCCACCCTTTGATCAACCCCAGACTCAAAGGATAGAGCAGATCTGAGAATCAAGTGAATACAGACAGAAGTCACTTTTTCTTCTTTTCTCTCCTCACCTTTCCCTGCTTCCCTGTCCTAACTAGCTCCCTCTGCCAATGTGTTCCATGGTTGTGTGCCACAGCTAGTTTGGCATCCTCCATCCACCTTACTGGGATGTCTTCTCCTCCAGACCAGTAAACCAGCAAATTCAGTTTCCAGTTTATTCCAATAACAAAATTATTGTTTTACTATCAGCATCTTTCACTGGAAAGTGCTTCTGTGTTACTACAGGCTAATGGATGGAGTATCATGCACCCTGCTTAAATATGACCAGGAATGAGATAAATAGATGTCAAGAGAACTTGCCAATGAGGCCATGATGCTGTGGTTCCGCTGCCTGGGAAATGACATAGCTTCTAATTATGCTCCCCAAATTACTTCAGTCCTTTGTTTATTCCATGTAAAACCCTATCAAAGCAAAGCACGTAAGAGTTAAGTATCATGTTATGTAATTTTGAGACCCTGATGTCCTTTCCTGAACCTGTTGTTAAAGGTTTAGCACTGTGAGATGCTGAGTTCCCCTGGTTTTCACTAATGTCAACAGCATTTGGAAGAATTTGGTGTTTCTTGCAAGGAATAAGAAGCCAGAAAGACCAGGCTGTAACATCTGGAATAGATGTCCCATCCCAACTATGTGTCATATCTATAGCTCCTGATATTAAAAAATTTCCTGGACAAAAAATAGAAAATCTCAGCACAGCCAAAACTCTGTTTATCATTTTCCCTTTGCAAATTGCAGCCATACTTTGATTGTGTCTACTACAGTGTCCCTACCTTTTTCTTTTCCTTTTGCATGGTGACATCCAGTATCATCTGTTATAGGGAACATCACTCACTCTGTTTCTCTTCATGAAACATCCTTCTGTCCCAAGTACAAGGCTAAGAAATTTCACAAAAGTAAAATTGTAATCTGTTGAGGAGGAAAGGAGATAGCTAGGAGCCAGGCAGGAGAGACGACAGAATGCGTTCGATCAGCAGGACCAGCAGCAGCTGAGAGTCCCTTTGAGGAGCTTCATCCTGTTTCATATCTTTTCCAGGCAATTTTTATTTTGGGGGGTGCCAGGTAAAAGGTCACAAACACCCAAGTCCTTTGTTTATCCCCTGCAAGAGAGAAAGATTTGCCTCAACACTGAGCCCATGGGCCCCAGCCTTCTCCCAGAGGAGTAATCTCTACAAAAGAAGAATTGCATGACTTCTCTCCCCACAGCCTCAGGGCATGCTGCCAGCTCTTCCTTGTGTGGAAGGTCCCCTGCGGACTGGACAAGAGTTAGCAAACTCCTTCTGTGCTGACCATTCAACAGAAATCACAAGCAAAAACTAACTCTTCCTTTATCATCATTACATGCGGGAAAACTGGCATTTTCCAGGCTGCCAGACAAATGAATTCTTAGAATGAGTTTCACACACAAAGTATTTAGACAGTAGAATATGTGTGGACACATAAATCTTTTCTTATGCGTTTCTGGGATGGTTGGCAGGAAAACTACCGTGTTCTTCAGTTGATAATGTAAGGGTAGCTCATGCAGTCATTACAGATGAATCTGGAAGTGTTAAATTGCTAGTTAGGAAAGTGTTGAAGAAAAATACTGTGAAAGAGCTAAGTTTCTTATTTCAGTACCTCTGCAGTAAAGCGACGGGCATGGGCAATGGAACATGATCTGTCCACGAGAAGGACTGGATCCAGTGCTTAGCTCAGGTTTTGGAGAGCAGCAAAAACAGGTATGCACTCAACAAAGACTGTGATAATGAGCACCAGCCATGCTAGGTGGCTGTGTATTGCTTAGGAGATCTCACCACCACAATAGGACTCATAGGTGGGGAGAAACAAAGAGATGGGTTGTAAGTATGGTGAGCAATGACATCTTTGCTAACAGGGTCGAAGATAACATATCACGCATATCTTTTTCTAGGTCTTACTCATGTGCATAAGCCTGTTCCAAAACTCACTGAAATCACTGGGACTTTCTCCACCGACATCAACAAGCTCCAGATCTGGCCCATAAAGAGCTGTAGCAAGACTGCAACCATATGGAATTACTTCTGAGTCACAGTAGTAAGAGATATAATGAAAATATGTTGGCTTGTTTTAGTTGGTAAACATACAGTCTTGGCAGGCTCAGCAAGAGACCAGATGCTAAGTAGCCTGGAAACTATCCTCATCCTTAGAGGTGGCTACTTCAGATCAGGGTGAAGACCATGAAGAGGGCAGTGTGGGCATGTCAGCCTTGCTACTGGCTGTTTTCTACCTGTCCTGTGGATGTACAGAGCTTTCCAAGTCTGGCAGTCTGAAACCTAAAAACTCCCTGTACCCAAACAAACCCATGGGAAAGGACATACTGAGGTAGATAAATTACAGTTATGAAATACAAGTATTTAATTAAATCTTGTCTGGCTGTATTTTGTACCCTCCCCAACTTCAAAACTAATCTGGAACTGACTGCCTATGTTATAATTTACTAGAAACTCCGTTGTCATCACTTCAGTTCATAGAAAGGAAAAATAAGAACAGCAACAGCTTTCATCAGTTCCTATTTAAAAACAAACTGCTGCAATTTAAAGAAATAAAAAATAAAAATTCAGAGATGGAGCCAAGCTCAAGTTTGCGGTAACTGCGGGGAGGTCAGCCAGGCCAGCCAGGGTGGAGAAAGGCGGGTCAGGTTAGCAGAGGGCAGACAGGTTTCCCGGTGTCCTCCCACCGCCTGGCCTGGCAGCCTTGGGGATACCTCTCCTGAGCCTGCCTTTGGCTGTATTAACTCCTCTGGCTCCAGCTGAGACAGGACATCTCCTGCCTGTCTGCCAGCAGCTGCATGTCTGCGTGATGGTGCATAAAACAGAGACTGAAGACAAGAAGAAGGTGTGGACGGGCTGGAGGATCGCACCGTGGCAAAGGCTCTACCAGATGTGGTTTCGTTGGAGGGGCCCGCCACCACTGCAAATGTCCTTTGGGATCCTGGTGGCTCCACAGCCAGGCTCCTGACTGAAAGGTGAATAATTCCTCTACTCTCCATCCATCCTGTCTAGGAAGCTTATGTACATTTCAGATTTTCTTCTTAGCAGCCATTTGATCAGGACCTACCAGAAGGTGTGAATGGAAGTATAATATAATTAAATAAGAAGAAAAATGTCAAGGGCAAAACAGCATTATAGCCATTTTACAAAGTAGTTCATAAAAACTGCACTGCCCAGTGGATTTTCCCAAGCTTTGAACTGACAGCTCAGGTGAAATAGAGACAGGACAGCAGGGCTGGTGGCTGTAATTGTTGTGAAAAGACAGCTCTGTCCCAGCTAAATTTCTTGGAGCATCTCTCTGGGGGTTAACGTTTTCTGTGTCTGGTTTCAGCCAGCTGGTGAACTGCTTAAGGAAAATGTCAGCCTACACCATTCCCCCACCAACGCACTGCTCAGCTTGGGGTGTGTCGGAAAACCCTGCTCACATCTTCCTCTTCAAACACTGCTTCATTTTGAGTCTTTTATGGATGGACCGAGCTTATTCGGACTCCTTGTCTTCATAAACATTGCCACGTAACAATGCATGGTCCCTGTTTCATGTGCGTCATCAAGAGATTGGTCAATAGGTTGTTTATTCAAGCACAATGCTTCATGTGCTGTAAGACTTTCTTAGGTCTTTCTTTGTCCCTTGCATGCGAAATGAGCTGTGTACATGTGTTGGTTTTGCTGTTTCTTTTTGTTCTTTGTAAATAGGAATGACCTCAAGATGAGCAAAACAAAGGTAATTTTTACAGATTTAATCTGCATAGGGAGCATGTATTCCCTGTGACTAGACACCTAATACTAAATATTTACACTAACCACCTTTCCAAAAGGCTAGCATATAACAATTACAATTTGTAAAATAGATATAGAACATTATGGTAATCCAGCTCCTTTCCTGTGAAAGACTGCATGTGAGAGAAAATATGAGTTTAGCTAAATCCTGAGATTTCAAGATGTTTTTACAGTATGGAAGATGCCTTCCAACATTTTGATTTTTTACGAAAAGTGTAATTTTGGTGCCATATGCAAAAACTTTCAGCAAAGATTATTTTATATTAAAAAACACTTTATCGAACTGGAAAAATGTTGTCTGCTCTATTTGAAGGCTCAAAACAAGATCAAGTATTCTTTTTTGTACAGACATGATAGCAGAAAGCTCATGGTCCAAGATGGTAGTAGTATAAGGGAAGTAAGCAGATAAGAAGAAAGCACCAGGACTGTTCTCTGGTAAAGAACAAAGATACAACAGGATTAATTGACTTACATAGGGACACACTCTAGAGAGACATGCTAAACCTCGCTCTCCTGACTCCAAGGCCAATGCCTTAACCACGAGACCGTCCTTCCACACTAAAAGAAGGACTATTTTGTTGCTGTTGGAAGCTGATCATTTTATCCTATTGGTGTTTAAGAACTGAATGTTTTGTTAACCATTAATTTTGGATGAGTTTGTCATCTGAAATCTTATAGCACTTACAGTAGTTTTTGGAGATTTCCCTTGTTGGACCATTCATACATGTAGATATATCTTATTCTTTCCCTGGCTTGTTTCTGTGTTTGTTTTGGCTACCAATACATTCTCCTTACAAAAAGAATAAGGGAGACATTTCCAAAAAATTAGCATGCTTACTGATGAGAGTAAAAAATACATCATGCCCTTGCAAAGAGTGAGTGACCGAGAGAATTCCTCTTTTTAATTATTTTTTCCTAAGCCCAGAGGAAGCAAAATATTTGAGAGAAAGAAAAAACTCTGTTTACCATTCCCAAAATTTGGCAAATTTGAAACATGAGAGGGCTACACACACTTGTGTGAAGTGCCAGCCTCATGGGCAGTACCAAAACTCATTCAACACTTGAAAAAAATTTTTCTTTAGTTGGAGGCCAAGCACAACAGCAATGAGTTTCCACACACACACACTCACTTTGCTTTCATCTGACAAACACAAGTCAGTGAATTTGTATTCTAACTCACTTTTTTAAGGAGAGTCAGTACTTCTTTTTACTTTGCTTATGGCAAAACACAGGAAAATATCCAATGGAGGAAGGTCTACACAACTCCAAAGTCCTGCTTAAAGCAAAATTAATTTGTAGCCTATATATGCTTCATGTTGGATATTTGGTTTATTCATTTTCTCCTTTTTATGTCCATGGAGAACATTGTGACATGTTGGATGCTGGACTGGGACCTTATTTAGAAGATCTATTTCATCTATTTACCATTGAATATTTATTTTGTCAACCCAGATGTCACACCAGAGATCCTGAAGTCTGACACCATCACTTGTCTCCAAGTCATTAATGAGCACTGGCTGCAGAACCTGCTAGGCTCATGAACTGCTGTCTTTGTAACCCAGAAGGCCGAATGGGATGTGCCCCACAAAACTGTCAGCTGCCTTTTCAACAGTTTTCTTAAATACATTGGTCCAAAGCTACATTTTGTTGGGAACAGTCTGGATTGATTCTGGGGACTTTGGGATGACTCAGCCTCTTGAGATGAGGTTGCAAATGAAAGAGTCTGAGACATGAATACACACAGAGGGATTCCCACCATGAGATGTCCTCTCACCCACGAAGCTACCAATGTCCCACAGTGCCTTATACCAGCCTGCAGGAGCTGGGACATAGAAAACCTTCCTTCTTTTTTCAGTCTTGACAGTTTAGCTCTCATAGCAGGACAAAAGAGTCACTGATGAGTTCTACACAGCCTGTAGGGAATGCTCTTGGCTCATCTCCCTTCTGTATTCAAATGGTTTCAGAGGCATCAATGCTGCATAACAGCAGACAAAGGTTTAAGCTTCTTCAGGCATCTCTTCTGAAATGCCTCAACACTCACCCACCTCCATGCGTATCTTGTGGCCTCAACATTCACTGTCTCTAAGGACAGCAAATCTGTTCTTGAAGTGAACTTCCAGGCAGCCCTCAAATGACCCTGAAGACAAAAACATCCAGTGCTTGTGGTCTAGTGTTTACCAAGGGTTTGTCCTTGAGTCCTTGACTTATTCCCACAGTAGCTCAGGTTTCCAGGCAGTCACCTATCCAAGTATTATACAGATCCAGTGCTGCTTTGCTCCTTGGGACAAACTAGATGAGATAGGTTCAGCCTAGGATGGAAAAGGGACAAAACAGAAATGTTTGCCACCCTCCTTACATGCAAAGTGGACCTCGAGCACCCCTTCCTTTTTTCTCAGGGATGGGTTTAGCACTGCAATGGACTGACAAGCCCAGCACCAGGAGGTCAGGTCAAATAAGATAAATCTCTCCACAAGGCATTAGCCATCCCTTCTTATTTCTATTTTTGATCTATAAGAGGCCAGTAATAACTTTTTGCATACCCTAACGATGAAAGTTATCAGTGTATTATTCCCACTAGAAATAGGCTCCTTTACCAGTACCTTTCATTAATTTCAGGATCTTTAAATCAAGTCCATATGAATGGTATGTAAAGTCTGATCCTCAAATGCCCATGTGTATTAATTAAGTTCTTATTTTAATAAAAAGAATCCTCATTTAAGCTATAGGAAATTGCAGTTTGTGCATGAATGTGATCCTTGTATCCACGCTGCTTTTTCAAGTAAGTTTACCTTTCATGCACACTCATCCAAAATTAAGTTAATGGCCTCAGTCCACCCCTCAGGATGCTGCAGATGCTAGAGACTGGTCATAAACAATTTCTTTAAGAAAGTACTAGGGGGAGCATAAAGAACATATCTCTTGAAAAGGAGGAAGGATAAAAATATAATTAGGGTAAATTGTATTATTCTGTGCTGTGAAAGGAGAGTAAAAGAACAAAACTGGTACAGGTTCTTTGCAGGTGACTTTCTGCAGCCAGTGGATCTTCTGCCATTTGCTTTCAGGGTATCTTGGATCCACACTGGATTGTTCCACAGAAAGAGTGGTGCAAAAAGGAAAGTAAATATTGCAATTCAGAGGAAATTCCTACAGCAGAAATACTAGTGGGATGACAGTTGCACTTATCAGCACATCATTTGGCTTTAGATTCCCTCAGCTTTTCAAAAAGGGAAGTGGGGGATTTTCCACCTCATCATGACAAGTACCAAGTTAAAATAGACACTTATAAATAGTTTTATAAAAAATGAGCACACAAAGAACATTTCTTTTTACATTCCTGAGTGCCTTTATGGTGGTGTTTTTTTGGCCACAATTGTGGGTCTTCGAGATCCCTGAAGCACTATGTAAATCTGTTGCTAAAGAGATCAAGAGAACTGTCTGCTTTGATGTATGCAGCAATGTCTAGAGAAGCAAACAGAAGGGAACTGGGTTTGACTTCTTGAGTATGGCAGCCTCATACAGTCCATCTTATTTAGTCTTTGTTTCATTTTGGAAGCGGGTACTTCACAAGCAGCAAAAAGGCAGGTTCAGCTTTGGGGGAGGTCAATAGTTTGCAAAATTGCAAACTCCAGTTTTTCTCTAATTATGTTTTATTTTTCAATTTATGAATCGAAGTCCCATTATTTGCAATGTGGTGGCTAACCTCTATCACCCAGCTTTATGATCATGAATTTTGTGCTGGACCATGAATCCATCATGTTTTATTGAGAAGGAGACAGTCTTGCATTTTAAAATGTGCAACAACGATCTTTGACTTTGTCCTTTTGATTTAGGTCAGCTAGCAAAACTGGAGGAATGTTTATGATTAAGGGAACTTATAAATCAGAGAGAAAGGAGACAAATTCATTAGTTATTGGTTATGGCAACTCTGAAGTTCCTTTTTCTTTTTTTTTTTTTTCAGTATTCAAATAAAATCTATATTGGTGACTAAATAAAAAATTCTGTAGAACAGATTCACAATGTAGTTTCTTAGAGATAAACTCCATATCTGATTCAGACACATTAACTTCAGCTAGCCTTTATCTTTAGGAGATAGCCAAGGCTTGGCTTGTTTGTTTCTGCACTTATCTCAAGCATCTCTCTTGTATTTGAGCTCTTCTACAGAAAGTAAACAGAAATAATAAACTACACAGTGATCATATAAATCCTCCCTCCCTGTGGAAAAGTCTTCAACAACTCCTGTACTACACAGCCTTTAAGTTTTCCAACAAGTTTTGTTTGGCTAAAACGGTCTTTCAGAAAGTCAGCCAGTTTTAATTGAAGACATTGAGAAATGACCAAATCCATCAATCTTTCCATGGTTCATTGCAATGGTTAATCAACCTCACAGCTAAAATGTACCTTATTTCCAGTTTGGAATTGCCTTGTTCTAGTTTCCTGCCCTGGATAGGCAGCACATTCTTCATGAAGAAAAACAATGAATTACACACTACAATGAAGTCCTTTTTCAACTTTTCTGATAAACTGAAATAAGGAATTGGAATTCACTGAGGGGCTCACTGCACAGCATTTCCTGCAATCATCAAATCATTTGGGTTTGGTGTTTGGGTTGGGTTTTTTTTCTGCACCTGCTCCAGTGTTTCAGAAAGGTTTTGAAAGGGCAAACACCAGAGCTGGATGAGTTTCTCTCCCAGGTTGGGATGGAAATGTAGCACTCTCTGGTGCCATGTGGAGGTTGGGTTATTTTCCAGCATCACTGTCTCCTTCCGCTTCCCATGCCACGTCTGAAGGTGGGGCCCATCCTCTGCAAATATTGATATTGGGTTTCTGCTCTCCATGGCATGGATTTTCCTTAATCTGTGTTGTGGATAATCCCAACTCTCCACCTTTCCTTGGCATTTGTGAGCAGTAGCCTCAATAAATGGCAGAAAAATTACCTTAACATAACCTGTTTCCCTCTTTTTTTAAGCACTATGGTAGCTGTTTCTCTGGCACTACACTTTGAAAACCTTGGAAATGGGGAGAGTCTCTGCTGTTGTACCGTGGTGTTTTCTGCAAAAAGCATTTGCTATTTTTGCAGCACTCAGGAGACTCAGCCAAGTACCAGACCTCCATCTTCTCTCTTTGGGTTGTTGCAGTTTTTTTGAAATGGAAATGGAGGCTGAGGAAATTGAGTCTGTAGTGTAAGCTCTTCACTCACTCAAGAGTGCTCCACTTCTGAAAAAAAAAAAAACATAACTTGGTTGGCTGTTTCCAAAGATGTTCCTTAGCAGCCGACAAGGAACTTCATGTGCAGCCACTGAGACTGCCAAGGTGGGATGAATCCCCCATCTCATCAACTTTAGGTGCCTTTGTGGTAGATGTCAACATCTGAGCTAGCCCCTTTGCAAGATGTGTCTATAGTCAGTGGACAGAGAGGCATTTTTAGGGTCTAGTTCATCCGGCCTCTCTTGACCATTTGTTTCAAGATAACATGAATCACACCTTGTAAGCAATTCTTTATTTCCATTGACTATGAAGAATATTTCTGAACATTACCTCATACATAAAACCCTTTACAGTTAGGCAAGATTAACGCCATGAACTTCAACAGCCCAAGCTGAGCAACTACTTTGGAATAATATTCTATTTGCACTCAGAAAGAAATTATTTATTAAGCAAATTACTTTATTTAAACACATTAGTAGGCATAGGTGTCACTCTGATTTCTTTGTCAGTGGTAGCAGTGGGAGAAAAAGGAAAGAAACCTTCAAACCTGTGCCGTATCAAAATGCAAGAGTTCCCCTCCATATCTTGGGCATGTCTTAGCAGAGTATCATGTTTTAGGGCTTACATGAACTTGGGTATCAGACATATGTTACAGCTTTGTAAAGGGTAATTTGATATGGTGTCAGCTCTGTGTTATCATTCCCCTCACTGGCATGTTAAGCCTCATTCGTGTAGAGCTATTGAGAAGAGAGACAAAATCAATATATCTGTACAGTGATGAAGATTACAAGACAGAAACCGTGAGCCACCAACATCTGTTTTACAGGGAACCTAAACAGCAAAATTTGTGTGTGCCTGATTATCTGAAATGCTAAAAAAACCCTGGACATTATACCTAATAAATACACAATCAGGAGAAAAAAAAATAAAATATTGTCATGGTTTTTATGTTACCCAGTTGAGCATAGAAATCAGGAGAACAGCAACTATCCCTTGCCGTCTGGAGTGAAAGCTGTTAGCTCTGGGTTCACTGTAAAGTCAATCCTGCTTGGATACAGCAAGGCTGAAAACATGGGGTGGTCAATGGCCCAGGGGTGACAGAAATGGATTTTCCATCCAATCGCTCCCTGGCATGGGCATTTGACACAGTCTGGGCTGGGAATTAGGCTCAAGATTCAATACCCATTCCAGGAATGAAAGTCTGAATGATAAATAATTTTCCCACTCTGCTGGGGAACCACACGAAAGGATCCTCTCCCTGATCAAGAAAGGAAATGGGTAGGACAGGGCACAGCAGAGAAAATAGGGATCACTAGGAATCCCTCAGCATGCAAGATTTGGCACACTCACTACAAAAAGTTTGTGTCACAAATCAAGGATGCTGACAGGAGAGCAGCCCAGATGGGTAAGTCTTCCTTTGGGAATGGATGAAACCAGTAAAAACTGCTCTGTGTGGAAAGACAGAGACCAATAATATAATTCCCCAGGATGACGTGTACCTAGGAAGCACCCTGCGCTGCACCTTAGGTGGATACAGTGCCACCAATTCACCATTTGGCATTCACTCACTAATATTAGGCATGTACTACCTAGGATCCCCATGTATATCTAAGTTCCTATGATATTTGATGGAGAGCTAAAGTGCAATCAATCTGCCTAAACAGTCTGGAGTAGTGCAAGATGTCCTAGGGCATTCAAGACATCTGAATAAGCCTGGCAGATATGGCATAGAGTTATATTCTACTAATTGTGCCTCTGTCCCACACATGCAAATACAGACACCCATAAAATCCCTGACCAAACCCAACTCACCCTTCCAACACTTGGATGGTGGGAGGTCACTCAGAATGTGGAAACCAAGATTCAGTTCTTGTCCTTGCCTCAGAGTGATTAAATCCAAATTCCCTTCTCCTCTGAACAGTGCCCTAATTGCTAGCTACAGGCCAACTTGAATGGGAAGCTGCATCCTTTTATCCAGTAGGAGTTCTGCCATTATGTATAAAAATGAAAAATTTCTGTGAACATGTGGGAATGAATAAACATGACATTATAACCTAAGGGCTCTATGTGGGAGAGCACGACAGCGATGCTGACCTTGCTCAAAAGACTGTTTCTGTGTTTTGTCGAGTGTAATGTAAGATACTTGAATACAACATCAACCAAGTCTTGGAACTCTTACCCCACCAGTCACAGTCAGGCTCATCCATGTTCTCTCTGGTCTCATAAATTTTTTTCTTCTTCCAATAATTCACCAAGTGAGAAACCTTCAGCTCTTCTCTCTCCAAAAAAAGCTACAGCCTTGGGGCTATGGAGCGGACTTGAACGTCATGAGGAGGGCTCTAAGGCTTGGGCACAGATGAACTGCAAGTCACCCAGACACAGTGATATCCCAAAAGAAAAGACAAGTCCCTCCTTAGCTCTTGAAAGAAAGGACATAGGAATCCTTTTTGGGGGAGGATTTGAGGCTATGAATCCCAGAGGACAGATAGAAACATCCTGGGATCCTAGACCAAGATGCATAATCCCTATAAAAGAGTGGTGTTTAAGGTACATTCCTGCCAGGATTATTCCCTCTAGGTAACTCAGGATCTCTGTGTGAGGCAGAAGGGTTATAGCCAAGGACTGTGAATCCATCCCTCTTGGTCCAGAGGTAAAGCATATGCAAGTTTAAGTATATCCCAAACCCCTGGAAAATCAAGACTGCCCTTAATATTGGATTAACTAGTGCCTAAATATAAAATGCTGTATACTACATCTTTTTTCTCATCCTCTGTGGTGATCACAGTGTGTTCTGAAATGTCACGTAAAGCCAGAGTCAGGAAAAATGATATTTTGATATGTAAAACCTTTGCACACTGTTTTTTGCAAGGATGCCTTGTGAGTCTTTTCCGTCCCCTAATGGTGGAACAAATCCGTGGCAGCTCACTACAGCAAACCTGGTAAGAGAGCCTCTCTTCCCTGTCTCCTCCTCCACTGGGCGTTAGCTCCCTGTATAAATAAACTCTTGCAGCAGCAACAGCACAATGACTTTGATAGGCAGCAAACACAGTAGGAAAAATGGCAATTATTTTGTACTTTCTTAACAAAATGCAGTTACAGTACTAACCTTAAAGGATGACACTTCCTTTAGGGTTAAATACCAGCTGGGTCTTGGCTCTTAGTTTCTTTGCTCTTCCATGTAGGTCGTATTGCCAAGAAATGCTCTTTATCAGTCATTAATCCATGGACCTACCACTCATTGCTCAGCTTTTCTGAAAAACAGGCAGCTTGTCTGTAGTGGAAAGCTAACAATACTGGCTGTGAAATGGTTCCAGTGTCTTTAAACTCAATTTGTTTGGAACAAGGTTATCATTTCACACTTGTGGACAAAAAGGACAAGTTCACTGCTGCAAAGAAAGACTCTGGGACAGTGTGTGTTCAGGATGAGGGTGGCTTTCCACTACACACACATAAACAATAGCATTTTGCAGATATAATGAGTACAATAGTCAAAAATTGTACCCACAAAACCAGTCAACTCTTCAACATGTTTTAAATTTGAAACAAATGTATAAATTATTTGGGAGGAACCAAAAGAAAAGAAATGGACCAGAGTTTCTTTTGCTCACTTGAAATAATGAATAACAAATACTGATGTGTCACGCAAGAAAATTTCTTTCTCAGTGGGAAGGAAAGCCAGGAAGGTAGCACTTTAGCCTGTTTTCTCTCATACACCTTCAAAGTCTGTGGGGTATAATCCCGAAAACCTGTTAGTAGACCAGGGTGAAATGACAGCCTTTGGGGAACCAACAACACCCACATCCAGTTAATGTTATTGTATGATCTATTTCATGGTTTGGAATTAATTACAATTGAGGCATGGAAAAAAAAGCTGAAGCCTGAAGTGGGTTTTCAAATTCATAAGGAAGTATTTTTCTTTGAATAATAATGTTATTATAAAGTTATGATCTTTCTCTTTTTTAAATAAACCCTTTATTTTCTTTCAAATTTCTGTTACTTGTGGCCAGGGGCTGTCTGGTGCTCTCATCTTGTGGGAAATTGCTGGCTGGGAGCAGTATCTTTTCTGTAATTACCACTTTCACTGAAATAGTTCTGGGCACTCCATAAATACCTCCAAGTATTTGGTCATAGGCATTAAAATTTGGAGGGACAGCTAATAGCTGATGGTTGTTCCTAAATGCTAGAAAAGGGTAAGCTCATTTGAAAACTTCTTTTTAAACATCTCAGTATGTCTCACGTTTCCAAAACCAAGTGAGTTTGCTCTCTTGCCTGTGCATAACACGGAATGGTACTGAACTTTACTGCTTTGTGAATACTGATGGTGAACCTCAGAAAAAGCCAGGTGAAGACTGTTGCTTTCCACTTTCTACCATAAAACCCAGTCCATGGAGATTCCTTAAGCATTTTATACATAAATGAAGCCTTCCAACATGCCCTCGGGTCAACAAGCCACCCGTCCTTACAGCTGTCTAAAAGTGAGGAATCCAGCCCAGCATCAGGGTTTCCCTCATAGCCCTCATAGTCCAGAGAGAGACTCAAGAACCCTAAGATGAGTAGCCAAGGCAGGTGGGTGTTTCCCCTGTCAAGGTCTTTTGTGTCCCATCCAATAGGCAGCAGCAAGTACTGGGTGATTCCATCCCACCTTCAGGTCCAAACTGAGACTTGGCTTCTTCACCCATCCAAGGCAAAACAAGTTGTTTAGGAGGACAAATGCTCAGATGTGTGCTGGCAATGGAGTCTCAGGAAGATTAACAAAAGCCAAAACTTTTCAAGCACAAACAGCAGTTCCCAAAGAGAGACCTTTTTGCATCACTCACCACGTGATTGGGGTGTTATCTATGCCAAGGGTTGCATCTGCAAATTTTCAGTCTTAGAAACTCCTTCTTTTGCCACATTATTACAAAATGTGGCCAAAATTCAAGATTAGGAATGTTGCTGTTGGCTTCAATAGAACCACCATTTAATTCCATTTTTTTCTTTTCACACTAAGGTGCATCCCAATCTGATTTCTGGCAAAAACACATTTCAAAGAAATTGTTCTGTGTCTCCCTGAGACACACTCACTCCAACTCTGTCCCACATTCCCTGAGATATGCCCAAGGATAAGAGGCAGACCATGCTACAGCAGCACTGGAGCTACCCACCTGCTGATTGGCCAGTGGTAGATGTCAGCTGCTTCATTAGCTGGATGCTGTCAAATAAAACCACAAAGACTGAATCTTCTGTGCTTTCCCATAATACGAGAAACAGAGTTGGGTTTCTCTTTCCTTCCCTCATGCTGATTTTCTTGAAGTCTGTAGAAACGTAATTATCTTTGAGACTCCCAACCTTCTGCCAAATTTGGTGGAAATAGGCTTAACAGTTACTGGAAAGACTAAACCGACAAGCAGGTATCAGCAGACATAATTCACACTTCCATACAAAACCACACTAAAAGGACATCTCTGTCATTTACTGAACACCAGGAAAGAGCTGAGCCCTGCAAAACAGAGAGAAGAAACCACAGCAACCACCAAAGTGCTTCACACTTTTCACTGGACCACTCAGAGGAGCCACTTCCCAGTGATGATTCAGGGATTAGGGTCCCAACCAGCACAAAGCATAGCAGCAGAGACAGGAGGATCGTGTGGTAACAATGAAAAAGTTAAAGATTCAAAGCTTGGTCTTTAGGCCAATAGGAAATTTTCCAATAGGAAAACCTGACTTTTTTTCCCATGAAGAGAAGTAAATGGGAGAAGTTAAGTGCTTAATATTAAGAGTAACATTAATTCTTTGCTGAAGTCGTCTCTTTGTAACCTCAGATTGTGGACAGTAATGGGACAGACATTTCTGTTTTTTTCTAAGCAAATTTGCCCACCATTCGAAATGGATGCAGAAGAGCTGACAGGTATCCTGGATGCTTGGTCCTATTTTCTCAGGCATGATGCTTGAAATTAACCCTGTTTGAAACTGGAGATTTTTTTTTCTTTATGTAAAGTAAATTGCTGTTTTCCTGTGTATTCCCTCAAGTAGTCATCAGTCTAGGGCTATTTTCCATCTCTGGTTATTAGGGTCAGCCAGGAATAGGCAGCAGATAAGATTCCTCTTCTAGCCATCTTCTAGCTGTACACAGTACATAAAATGTGTGGTCACAAGCAAAAATATATTACCTAATTCCAGTTTTACTGGGGTTGAAAAGAAGCCATAAATATTTTGACAGTTGCAATTGTGTGTCTTTTTTTCCTTGTCTCAAGCAAAGGCCACCCTCTCATGAAGTTTGCAAACGCTTGTTTTCCCTGGTGTTCGGAAACACTGAGACATTCCCATACACAGCATTTTGGGTGTCTCAATTGTTCAAGCTGTTGATCAGTGCTGTTCCTCTGCTGCTGTTGCTCCTTTAAGAGCCCTTGTCCTTGGAAGTCAAGTTCATGAAGCTTAATTCAAGTTCTTCAGAGTCTGAAGTGGTGATACACCAATTAACCAAGCAGCACTAATTGCGAGATGGTGCCAAGGCACTCAAGGGAAAACTAGGGAAGTACATGCCGTGAATCAAGACTGTGCTTTCGTTCTTTGAGTTGCTGTTAGCCAGAACCAGAAAAAAAAATCAGTGAAGGGCATCCCAGAGGTTAATGAAGAAGGCTAATAGCATGTTTCTCCTCTTCCTTGGAAGGCTTAATTGCTATTTAAAAAATAATAACAATAATAATACACATTTAACATTCTGTATGAAATTGCACAGATTCCATGGGGGCCTGGTTTGCTTCTCCTATAACCTGTTTATCATTATACCCTTAAACAAGATGCAATTAGGACTAGATCTCAGTGGGACTGGATCGCAAATGATTTTCTAACAGGAATATCCTTTACAGAAAAAAACTCCAACATTTTCCAAGGAAAGACATCTATAAATACCATTTGAAATTCCATTGTCTATTAGTGAAATTGAGGCAAACGCTTTTAACCCACCTGCTTAAAAAACCTTTCTTTAGTTTGAGTCTTGTCTATGGGGAAAAAGTAAATGTAACTCAAGATCCTGATATTCCAGAGAAGAACCCACTTTGGTTCTCTCCAGATAAAGTTTTTCAGAGATTTTGCTGCACAAAAAAAATCTTTCTTTTCTTGCCTTGCTTTTTCTTGCCTTGCCTGTCGAAATGGAGTTTGCATTTCTGTTTCCAAGCAAACTGGGTCTTCTGATGACACTGAATTTAAAAGCTCCTCATCTTAACTTCTGAAGCTCCAACAGCATCTCTCAGCTGGACTGGAGGACCTGAACACACAGCTTGCGTGTAGAAAAATTAAACCAGAGTGAATCCCTGCTTAGCTTTCAGAGGGTCCAGCTTAACATGCCTCAATGTAAGTTTTGTGCAAACTAGTCAGAAATTTGCCTTCTGGTCCTGACCTGAAGGCAGAAGAAATAGCACAAAAATTGCTTGACTCTTAAGATACTCAAAATGATGGGAATCTTGTAAAATGAACTTGTGTCATTAATGTCCTGACCTCTTGATTCTACACGTGTGGGGTTTTTACTATATTAATCCCAACTTCTGCAACCTTGATGGTAATTCATGAAGTCTACTTTGGGAACAGATGCCACCACCTCAAAGTCTCATGCATGACTTCGAGCACTTGCATTCTCTCAGAAGGGCATTTTGTGTGACAGTGAGATCTGCATCCAGATCCTCACACATGGACAGGTGCCTGAAGAAATATAAGTTCGTGGTGACACGGGGGATTCCAGTTTATGCATCAGTTTTGCCTTCATTGGGAGGGATTTCTCCCATTAAAAAGGGATGCACCGCTCAAGTAACGTTTACAAAACCGGTCCCTCATGTGCTGGTGGTTGGAAACCACAGCTGTGTGTCATGACCAGCAACACGAAGGGCATGAACCCACTTCGAAGCAACCCACTGACATCCCCAAATTACGGACGATGGTGAGAAAACAGCAAATTGCTAATTGTGAGATGGCTTTGTCTAAACGTGCTGATAGCCGAAGGGGCTAATGCACTGGCTGCCTCTGGCACTGCAGAGATAGCTGTCTCCTTGGCTGGGAGATCACAGTGCTCTGAAATGCCCTTCCTTCCTATGGAGATGAAAGGCAGCCTGGATGCACAGCTAATTTATCAAGCATACAGAGCTTAAATATAGCCCATTTATCTCCCTCTAAGTGTTTTGCTTCTCCCACCACTCAGCTTAACAAGATAATGTCAGTGGTCAGGGGGATGCTGTGTAAGGTGCAAGAAAGCATTCAATTACCCATTGTGAGTAATTTCTAAGTGCACCCTATTTCTGTCCACGGATCCAAAGTTTCGTTTTTCTAAAATATCTTGGAAATCAATAGGATTTGGACACTTAAAACATTTCAGTGCTTAGGAAACCCCCATAGGATACGTCTGATTTTCTTTTCCTGACCTATGCCTTTGCCTCCCACCTTGATGCCAGGGGGGCTCCTGCTGGTGCACACAGAGACAAGGGGAGGATCCAGGGCTGCACTCTGTGTGTGTATAAAAGAGGAGGTGCATCAACACGTCAGGCTACGGCACACAGCTACCAAATTTCTTTGGCCTCCTGGGGTTGTGCATCACAGAGCTGAAAGTCTGTACTTTCATACCATTGCTAAAGTTAAATCACACCCGGCAACCACAGTGGGTTTTGTTTCACATTTTCTGCTTGAACTGTGCAACTGGCTATTCTGCACCCCAGCGATAAGTGCGCTTGCTTGTTCATGTGTTCAAACCCTTACGGCACTTGAATTCAAAATCTCACACAGCTGCCTTTGCACATCATTTTATAAAAAATTTACATACATCTGTAAGCACACCTATTCAAACAAATTTTTATTCCTAACCAAATCTGTGTGAGAATAAAAAACAAATGCACTGCTCACACAGAGCACAGAAAAGCAAAGTATCATATCGTCATGAACAAGATAACATCTTGCTTTATGCACACTGGACATCAGAAATAAAAAGCAGTCTATAACTTTAACCTTTCTAGCAATCTTTTACATGTTGAAGATGGCCCAGGCCTGGACACAGTGCCCTAGGAGAGGTTATGCCAATGTGAAGCTGGATGGAGGAATTCATGCTTATATACATCCCCATGCCCCTTTGGGGACAGCCTGAAGTTGCTGGCTCTGATCAGCCTGTGTCTCACTACAGCCCCTAGATCCTTTACTGTCTAACCAGTTGCTCATACACTTGTTTAGATGATTACCTGTACCCAAGTGGGGTGCCTTGTCCTTCTTGAATTTCTCCCTTCTTTTTTCAGTCTTTGTCTCCAATTTGTAAAGCTAATTTTAAAATCTGACACTGTCCTCCAAAGAAAATTTTAATGCTTTCTTCCAATCCCATCTAATCTTGGTGTTCTCTTAGCATCACTGAGAGAATTACCCAGGAACTTCGAGTCCAAAAGACTTTGACTGAAATGGAAAAAAACCCAGTGCCCCAAACCAAAACACATCCCATCATAGATTTCTGTGGGCTTTAAATGATGCCCTGAGAGTGCTTTTGTCTCATCCGGTTGTCAGGCAAGTCAGACTGATTAAATTAACCAGGACAAAAGAGGCAAGTGGTGATCCCTTGAATTATCAGGTCCCCATACCATCGCGTTGTCCCCTTTTGGATGCACACCACCTTTTTGACTCACTGCAGGCAAAATATCCTTTTGCATCTGGTCTCCATTAGGTAGTAGGCGTCAGAAGGAGGTGAGGTCTGCTATGGCTTCTTATTTGGAGCTCTTGTTGCTTGGTAGTACAAACAGTGGGCTATTAAAAGAGCCAAATGCTGATATTTCCACAGCGCTTGTAACACAAGCTCCAGTTTGCTTCAGTTTGGTTACAGAGGTTTACACACAGAGCCACATACGTTTAAATATAATATTTATTAAGCTTACTTAAGTTTATTCTGAGGTACGACTGGAACCCAGTTTATCCTGGCTGGGTCAGGGAGCCTGTGTCGGGTTTGGAAGTGTGATGTCCTGCTATGTGCACCAGTGCTGCAGCAGAGCTGGAGCAATCATCTGCTTCAAATTAGCAACCCAGCTTATTTTATTGTGCTTGGCCTGGCCCCACTACCCAGTGACCCTCAGTGCGATTGCTCTTAAAGAGATAATATGGTTCGATAAAACATAAGAACCTTCAGAAAAGGGGAAGAAGTATCAGCTGTCAGGGCCTAATTACAGCCCACGGTGTATTTCCTTCGTTTCTTGGATGCCTATCATACGTAGGCTGCAAAGCAGCTCCGTGCACCTGTATTTTGGCTGGCAATAATGCCTTCTTCTTCCCACACACCAATGATCTGCTGGCAGTGCATGCAGAGCAACCATTGCCCGATCAAGGTGCACTCTGGCAAATTCATGTGAAATGCTTCCCTCCGCCTCTCTGCAGCTCCAAAAAGCAAAGCCAGGCTTTCTGTGGGATATGGAGTGAGCCAGAGTTGGACCCAAAACCTTGCAACCATTTTCCAAAGGGTATATAGATATAGTGCCCAACTGAAAAATGGTCCTTTGTGTAGATTTGCTGAGTAAAGAGATTGTCTTGGAATCTGCTAAGCACATATAATTTTGATTATTGCATTATGATATGGGAGGCTATATAGAAATCCACAAGCAATTGCTGATGTGTATTTGGATGTATACAGCATATAGAGAGCATTTCCTCCAAACGAGATTCATTGCCCTCGCTTCCAGCAGCTCCAAGATCATCACTGGTAATGTTTTTTCCACAGACAAAAACCAGTCTATTGGAAAGCTCCTAAACGGCCACAACTATTTGCCAGGAAGTCTGTGCAACTTTAGTTCTTCTGATACTACAACCTTCCAAAACAGTGAAGATAAGGTAAAAGCTAAGAAAGAGAAAAATGGAGGAAAACAATTTGCTAGACACCTTCCATCCTTACAGAGAAAGTAGATTTCCTGTCCTTTCAGGTTATCACAAACCCACTTAGAATTTTGTCAGTAAAACTAAATGATTGAGAACAGCTTTGCCTAAGTTTTAGATACATTCATCTTCTCCTAGTTAAATCCATCTGACTCCAGATATTTTACTTCATTGCTTGTGATGATTGTGGGGGACAGAAGCACATCACTAAGAGGTGGGGTGTTTCAGAGCCTCCTAATATTGTTCTTACACAGATCATCTCTTTACACATCAGTACAGGACACTGAGGATCCCATTTAACAAATTGTTGAAACATTTTTATTTAAGTTTTATTTTACCGTGACCAAATTTTGTTTAAATTCTATCTAGCCTGTTTCAAAAACGTTGTCATGAAACATTTTGTTGCAGTCCGAAAAAAAGTTTCTGCCGATACAGAAAGTTTCCATTTTGGTCTCGGTTCCTTCCTTATTTCTCTGGCTTTTACCCCCTTCATCCTCACTCCATAAAAATGGAAACACTTTCTAATTTAGATCCAGTACAACTCCAAATGGAGCACTTCATATGGTTTTCAATCCATATGAAATTGCATTTTTCATTACAAACTGCTTTCTCAAACAATCAGAAGTCTCCCAAGGAAATTTTGGATGAAATTCATTCTTTTCTCTGTGCATTTTGGTCACATTTTGGTGGAAGGGAAAAAAAATTTCTCCCTGCTCTTCATTCTATTGTTGGTTAAAATCAAGGACAAAAAAACCCAAACAGTTTGGAAAATATTATTTCTGTTTAAAAGACAATGCCAGTTCTGGTTTTAAGTTAAAGAAAAACATTTGCAAAGAAAACAAAGAACAAAATATGTATTATTTTAATATACCTAGGTCCACAAAGACTGGGTTTTATCCCCAGATTAGAAATGTGACTGGGTGCTTTTTCCCTCACTGTATTCTCTTGTCTACCTGCCACTCCTCCCAGCCCAACCTGGGGGGTGAGTGAGCATCTGCGTGGTCCTAGTTGCTGGCGGGGGTTAAACCATGACAACATGTAGGCATCTACAGTGAGCCAAGGGCTCAAATAAGTTGCCCACCCATCTGTGTCCAGCTCCCTTTGAGATGCTAAACAATAACCTTCCTGGGACGGGGTGTCCCCTGGGCCAGGTCGCATGAGAGGGATCCTGAATGAATAACTCAGATGATATGCCCAACATTTGGGCAGCTAACACTGAGACACCCCCATGCTCATCCTCACCGCATGAGACCTGACAGGTCTGTAGCACTTGAAGAGCACAGCCAGAAGAGAGCTTCTGAGGAGAGCAATCTGCTGTAGCAATGCTGTTCCCTCCAAAAGGCAGGAGGAGCTGTGTGCTCCCATGGGTCTCTTGGGCAATGTATACATTTTCTTCTTGTGCTTTGCTAGCAAGATATGTGAAAGGAAGGGCTGGCTCAAGCTAGAAAGTGCAATTTTGGCTCTCTGTGCTCCTGCTCCCTGTATAAAGGTTATACAAATAAAGACCTGGGGAATATTGCCCTTCTGCGAACACTGCTAATTGCCAGCATCTATCAGCTGGAGATAGCTGACACGCTCTGCCCGGAGAGATTGCTTCAGCAGCACAAAACAAACCACTCCTGCTCTTGCTAAAGCACGCAATTTTCTTGTCGAGTGTTTTGTCATTGCTGTAGTCTCACAGGCAGGGCTGTCTGTTTGCCCAGCCTTACCGCCTCCACATCGAGAAAGGGGATGAAGGAGTATGGGCTAGGATCCTTATGGAAGAGTTCCTAAATCCAAGGAATAGCAATAGAAAACCTCCTCTCACAGTCCTGGGATGGAAGAAGAAAACCCGGTCCCCAGTCAGGTCTGAAGGTCCGAGCCCTGCTTTGCTGGTGTGATCTTGTGCGTTTTCCTAAGGCCAGATCCACAGAAATGCCCCAGTTTCCATTGCCTTCAGGACCCTTTGTGTTATTACGGCCTCATTTCCTCCAGCTCCCTGCTGAGTTTTCCTTCCAGTTTCACACCAGAAGAACTGCCATTTCCCTGTATTCCCCTATTTTAATGCTAACAGGCTGGCGGTGAAAGCATGGGGCTTTGCCAGCAAGGGGAGGACAGCCAGCGCTGCCCCTGCACGCCAGCCCCCGGGGAGGGCAGAGCAGAGGGGGCTGGTTTCGGGGTGTCAGCACAGCTACACGGAGATGGCTGGTGCTTCTGCCAACAGCAGAATGGGCTGATGCTCAGGCAAAACCACTGTCCCCTCAAAAATGGGCAATGCAATGTCCCAGGGGGCCTGGGGAAGGAAGGGGTAAGGGGGTCCTTGTGTTCTCCAAGTGCCAATTTGAGCTCCATTTTGCTCACCCGGAAGTCATTCAAATAATGGAAAATAATGGGAGTCTTGGGCTTCAGACAAAAAGTCCTTGAAATAATGGGAGCCCAGGCATGTGGATAACAGCTGGGGCGCCCTGGGATGGAGACGACTCAGTCAGAAAGGGCTTTTGATTATGAACAAAATATCCAAGGCCAAGCAGTTCCAGGTCCACAAGGTCCAAAACTCCTTGAAGAAAAACCCAGGTAACAAACCGCCATTGTTTGCAGCACACTGGCTCTCCAGCCCTGTGTGCACCAGCTCTGCACGTTAGCTGCTCCCAGGCTCCTCGGGGGCTGCAGGACCCTGGCCTGAATGGGAAAGCCTCCCAAAGGAGATAATGTCTCTGGAATTAGGGCTTTTTTCTTTTCTTGTTTTGTTTTGTTGTTTTTTTTTTTTAATCTCATGGAAAATATTCAGTTTACCACCTCCTCAAAGCTGAGACGACCTTGCCCGAGGCCACATCTCAAGCCAGTAGGGTGGCATCGGCTGCAAGGCTGGGAAGACAGCGTTGCCAAGCCTCCTTTGGAAACAGCCCTTGTAAGTTTTCCCTTTTAAGGTCTTTTGTTGAAAGTCCTTAAGGCGGCTAGAAAAAGGCCCTTTCTCACGATAGTTTCTCTGGACAGCCTGGGAGAGTGGAGAGCTCAGCCCATAGGTGCCAGCAAGCTGCTAGAAGGGGCCACCGCTGCCCATGGCAGGTCCATGTGCAAGGACCAGCCCTGAGCATGGGATGGGTGGGCATGGGGGACATCTCAGAACCTACCCAAAGGATTCAGTCTTCCTCTTTTAACACCTCTTGCCCCCAGCTGAGAGGACGTGCCCTTGCCACCTTCATACTTAACAACAGGACTTGCTAAGACAGGACCCACAGAAAGTGTCCCCTGTATTTAATACCTTTCCTGCCTAATTACAATAGGCAATTTATACCGGTACACATGGAAGCCTAATACTTGATAGCCTTGTGACCAGGACAGTTGAATGAAGAGAAGGGCAACTCACACTATCTCGCTGCAAAATGATGTGGTGTTCAAGGTTTGTCTGTTTTCTTCTTAAAGCTGAAACCTCACTTTTTCTTTCTTAGGCTCAATTAACATCTAAATGACAAGTTTAGTAACTGAAACTGCTGCGCTGCCTCCCTTCTTCAAGTCCCAGATTGCAACACCTGCTGGGCCAAAACTCTCCCAAACTTGTGAGATCAAGTACTGCAGGATGCACGGGCTCAGACTGAGCTCCTTAAGACATCCCAGCTCCATCTGTAGACATCACGCTTGAATTTAAACCATCCACAGCCTTGCAGTTTAGAAACCAAGCAGCCTCCATCTGCCCAACCCGAGTAGCACTTCAAAAGACCCAGGTGGCAAGAAAATGCATTCAGGCCTCTGAATTGTTTTATGAAGAGCATATGATGATCTCGGGTCCCTTTACAAAATCAGGTAGTCAAATTAATGAATCTACTATAAATTTGGGGAAGCTGCAGGCACCATTTGGACGGAGAAGCAAGCAATGCATGGATTGTGTGAAGTTCCACATTAGCAATAATATAGGAGATGTATTTACCTTTACAAGCAGTAAAGGCACTGAGGAAAGCAAAACATGCCTCTGCATGGGCAAAAGGCAGTGTAGGCAAGGCCAGCACGAGAGGAAGTGAACTACTTGCCTCTCTGTGTTGCACGGATGTGGAGGGCGCTCTCACCAACATTTCTTTTGGTTTCAGGATAGTTAGCGAGGGTAGAGAAAAACCCAAAAGTAATAAATGAGTTGTTGCAACCTGCCCTTTCTGCTCCAGCGATTTCATGTCTTTGTAAACAGGAAACATCATGTAACTTGGCAAGGACTAGATGTGATAATGCTGAAGAGTGATCAGACAGTTCAGCTGTGACACCACTATGGTGTCTCCTGAGGAAAACCTACAAGCTGTCAAGAAAGCCACTGGACATTTCATGATACAATCTATCAATTATCCAAGACGAATGCCTGTATTTATAGATAGGCTTTTTTTTTTTTCTGTTGAAATTCCATGCCATCTCAGTCTTACAGTAAGCCACCTGGCCAGTGTGAATAGGGAGGTTAATTTCAAGGTAATATATTATTCTATATAATAAAAACAAGTTGTCTGGTTGTTTTTAGTGAAATTGTCTAAGTCTGTTCCCATGGGCTCCACACCTCCCAGGGAGAAGTTGCAGTCTGCTCTGTTTCATCATCACTTTTGTGGCATTTCCTACTGAGATGAGTGGCACCGAGATGGTTTCCAGACATGGTTATTTGTTCTCCTTGACCTGAGTGACTGCTGTTTTCTAAGCCATTTGCAGCGTCAGTCCTGGGATTTGACACTTAGACTTCTCCAGTTGGGGATTAAAATGTTGTATCTTTCCTTCAGGCTCCTTATTAATTTTCTGGAGGCAGTTACAATGGATCTTTTCCAAGGATTTGTTCACTAACAACACTTAATTCTGCAAATCAGGCCAATTTTACCAATTTCACGTAACTTGCTAAACCAGTTTCCAACAAGCTAAAAACGTTTCCCTAGACCTCCAACCCTGGTTCTATACAGTGTTTAACAACACTAACTACTTCTATGTCTGTCTTTTTCCCCATATCTGAGGAAGATTTAACGCACTCTGTTCCCAACCATGCCTATAACCTGCACAGACAGACCACGAACAGCTTACAGCTCCAAATATTTCCCTCCCTTGAATTCTTTCCATTGTTTGTTTGTTGGTTCTCCTCCCAAAGCAAACAATTCCATGAAAATTTAAGCAATCTTAAATGCGTTGTTTGCAGTGACCTAATGTCTTACAAACACATGAACCCAGAGCTCATTGGGCAATAGTTTCCTATTGTTCATATACAATCTCAAGTCTAAATATGGGATGCATGCCCCTGAAGCCACCTTCTATTGTGGTTGAGCAATGTGTTGTTAGCCCCCTTCTTTAGCAGCTGTTGTTTGTAAGTTCAAGAATAAGCTCAGATGACCTAAGCAGTTTAGGTCACCAGCTCATCTGGGTTACGAGGAGTCCCACAGCCTCAATAAGGCACCATGAAATGGTCTGGAAGTGAGTCTTTCAGGAGGACTTTTGAAACCTTGCCCCACCTGGAGGGCTGTTGAGCCACCCTTGCTCGTCTAGGGAAGCTTGCACCTACATGGGCCTGGTCATATTGCATCCTAGCTGAGGCCTCTAAAATGCTAGATAAAAGCCTTTTGCAAAACAGATAAGGCACTGCACTTGTATCACTACTGCTCTGTTGATGACTCTACCTCTGCATCCCATGGAAGACTTATTCCTTTACTCCATCCTTTGCAGAGGAGGCTTTTGGGTGGAGCAGAGTAGGACGCAGCCCCTGAAGGAACAGTGTCAAGAATCAGAGGATTTTGTTGATTTAGTCATTAAAAAACATTTCCCCAGGGCAAAAACATGTTCTGAAAAGAAAATCAGGAGATCAGTGGTCTTGCCACCACCTTAATCTCTCGTTTTCACCCAAAGATATTGCCCCAGTTCACCAAAGCCATGGTGGAAGAGCAGAGAAAGATGGGGAAACCTCCTGTTGTTGCCAGCACGAAAATTCAAGCCAGTACTTTTTGTCACCGCTTCCTCCCTAATCCCCACGTTTCTGCTCCTCCCTGTTCTTGAGGAGGCGATCTTCTGTTTGCAGATGCCAAGGAAGCTCAGCCTCAAAGGGAAAGAGCAATAAGCCCATCTCTTTGTGCCGGCAGGCTCTGAAGGCAAACCGCACGGCTTGGCGCGGCAGGAGGTGAGCCCAGAGCAACCGTGGCAGTGCTGCGGCACGTCGGCACGTCGAGCTGGGAGGCGTTTGGCTTCGGGTCAGGAGACGAGCTTTCCCAGCAGCGTTTGAACAAACACACCTACTCAGCGCCAGGTGTGCTCCCTCATAAACGCTTCCGCTGGATGCACCCCGGCAGCCGCCCGCTGGATTGACAGCCCTGCTACAGCCGGCAGCACCCGGCAGGGTTTGGTGGAGCTGATAAGGATCTGCGGGCGTTTCACCAGAGCCTAAGGAAAAAGCCCAAGTGAGTCAGCAGAAAGGTACGGTTCCACACAGGGCCTCTGGACATGAGTTGTTGGACTCTCACCCACCGAAAGAGCAGGGGTGTTTTCTTATTGTCTCTAATGAGTTTTGGATCAAGGTTTTATCACAAGGAAAAGAAAATAAATAACGTCAATTATAAAATGCTCTCCTCCCCCCTAGCTTCATTCTTTAACATGATTTAAGAGTGCCCAAGGGAAAACATTTAATCCAAAACCCGTTTTGGATTTGTATTTTAGGAACATGCAGGAAAGTTATGAGATGCGGCATGTTTTGAGCTTCTAGCAATTCAAAGGCAGGTTTTCAAAGGCGGAGTGAAGCTGGGCACATGAATTCCTTTAGCCGGTATGAGAGGAATACCTGCATATCCTGTGCACCTTTATATGGAGTCCGCAAGATGCAAGAGAAAGTAAAGCCATTATCCCATAATATGCATGAGAATACACTTACAGCAGAGATCTATCAATGACAATTACTTAATTCTCTGGAAGTTAACTCAGAGAAATTTCAACACAGGGGTATCAAGGATGGGAATCTTGAAAATCGTCTTGCTTCCCAAGAAGCTGTCACATACTTGCGATTTCAGTCCACCCAAAATGATTTTGATAGATGAATTTCAAATATAGCCATCTGGTATAGCTGAATGGGCTAAACAAATGACTTGGTGTGCTCCCAAAACAGCAAGGTCATCAGTCTGTTGGGTGCTGTACAGTTTTATGATGTAAAGAAAATTGAAAACAAAAGCATGCTGGAGATCAAAGACGACCCTGAGGTTGACGGACTCTTGCATCCATATGAAACAGGGCTCCAAAAGACCTGGAGGGGTCATCTGGTCCATCTGCCTTCTCCGGGACAGGGTCTGTCTCCTCTGCACCATCCTGCAAGGACCATAGAGAAGAAATCCCTTTAAATACTTTGCAAGCATTCAATCACAAAGAGCTCTATTTTCCTCTGTTAAGATCATTTTAATGGAATACAACACTCCAGACCCCAAAGGTTTCCCTGTTGCATGTGCAAAAATGAAGCTTTGTGAGCGGAGGAGGCTGTCACTCTCCCATTGGTCTTCTAGCCCATCTGCATCAGCAGAGCATTCAGGTTTGCATCCAACAACACAGGAGACAGACGGACAGCACCAATGACCCCAGGTCAGGGTGGAAAGATCATGTGAGGCAAGCAAAAGATGAGATGACAAATACTAAGACACCAAGATATTGCTGTTGGAATGGTGGAATTATTTAGGAGTTCTCAGTGACACAGCAACATCAGTGGAAATGAGAAGACACAAAATCTTTGATGGCCCCAATTTAAAGCCCAGTGCTGTGGATGAGGACTTCTGCTGCTGATCTCAGCTGGGTTTGGGTGAAGCCCTCCACAAGGTGTCCTGAGTTTTGATTAGCAGGGTAAGTCCAACTGCGCAAGACTGAGATCAGTATGACAAAAAATATTAGTTACAGCGTGCCACATCTATTCCATCCTGAACTTCAGTGGCTCTGGTCTCACTAGTTTTCTGTAGCCTACAATACAGAAAACATTTGTATATTAGCATAATTTTAGTAACATGCTTCATATGATGGCCCTTGACAGGAGCAGAGCAAATGAAAGCCTCACTGAAACCAGGGACAAAGGTCCCATTGACTTCCCCTTCGTCCGTCTGAGAACAGCGTCCATCTCCAGCTGTGGGATCCCACAGAACCTCCTGGACTAATGCAGATAATCCCCTCTTATCATTTTTATTATTTCTGTTTTTTTTCTTCCACACTGACACATGCTATATCAAGAAAGAAAAAGAGCTAAAGAGGATATATTTTTAAACACCCTATAGGGACAGGCTATATTTTCATGTGGAGTTTATGTGGTTTGGATCAAAAATCAATGAGACAAGTGGTTTTGAAATCAGAAAAATTACTACGTTGCCTTTAAAAGTGTATCTTTCCCTTCTTTAAAAATGCGCTTGTTTCTCTTTATTGTTTTCCAGTTTTTCTCTTTTGACAGTATAATAGGAATTGACTTGAGATTTCCAGCCAATATAAAGATGTATTGTTCCATAAGGAGAATATTTATCTTGGGTTTTTCCTTGGTCTATATTTGCCTCCTGGGTCAATATGGATGAGCGCTGACCTCAACCACAAGTCAGTACGGGTTTATGCTGGCAACTGACAATAATATGCTTTGAATTAAGTTACTGAAACACTTTTTTTTTTTTTTTCCCTGCAGTGCAAATTCAGGAAGAGGTGTGTGGGTAAATCAGAACAATGGACTTAGGACCTGAAGTCACTTCAAAAATAAATGAAAATACTTCATGACAGAAACAACCTCAGACTGTTTCACTACATGTTGACTCTTTTGCAGGCAGTTGGGCTTACCCGTTAGTGCCCTTAGAAGTAAGGGACGTGAGACACTTTTTGGGGAGCGTGGAAATCATAATTCATCCCAATTTCTTGGCATCAGCTATTGGCATCACGTGTAGTGGTGGGATGGGGACAGTCAGGCTCAAGATTGCCCCTTTCCTCTGCAGAGAGGTGGGGCAGAGGTGCAAGTAGGGACCTGACCACTCTGTGGCTGGCATTTTTGCATCAGCGCTTCAGGAAAGCAGCTGAATGAGGCAGCTGGGACTGGAGCAAAAGGTCTTACATTTCCTGGCTGGTAGGAAGACCATTGGTGTGAAGTGGATGTGTGGTTACTCCAAAGCTATCATACAGCTGCCAGCAGAGGCGCAGCTCTAGGTTTACTGACCATGTAGATCTCCTAGTCTTGTGGTCCAGTCATCATCACTATAATGTAATCCCTGATTTCTGTCCCACTGATCTCACAGTACAGTCTAGGAGCTCTCAGGATGGTTCCCATCAGGCGCTCGATACTAATGAATCAAGCTCAAAAGCCCATGACAATAGTTAAATAGAATAGAAGTTGGGATTTTTTTTTGAATATCAGGTTTTTTGTTTTATGTCTTTGGGTACTTCTCAAATATTTTTTTCAAAATTTCTCTCAGGCAGCCTAGGCATTTTTTCAATGAATGTTGAGATTTTCATGTAATAGTTTGCTCCCTTTTGCTGAAGTTTTAAAGGAAACACTGAATGTTGCATGATTCATAAGAAAAGCACCAGAGCTGGCAAGACCAGGACTTTAGACACGTGAATTGCTCTATCAAATATATGGGATTTATCAGCAAGATCAGGGCACAACAAGCAGCAACAGACCATGACAAGCAGAAGCTGGGGTGAAAACCTACTCGCAACATGAAATCCAGGGAGGAGAGAAATTATATGACAAAAACACCCCATTTGTGGTTGTAAACACACAGTAATCACTTCCATTAGCATCATAACAGTTTCTAGCCCCAGGAGGACAGGAGAGCTTGCTACCCTGATTAATTTTTCCCAAAAACTTCAGCCTGCCCCTGCCAAACACCCCTGGCTGTACTGGCCCCTGAAAAGATACAATCAGAACAGTCCTTTATTGTATCCCAGGGCTGAAAGGCCCACTCCTGCTCCAGAGATGAAAAGCAATTAATCTTGAATGACTGTTTGTACAGTAATTCTCCCCCTTCCCACCTCCTGGCCCCGATAAGTGGCTTTGTGCTGAGCAGACAGGAGCACCTTTCACGCAGCCCATCAGGCCCCGAGTCCCTCCTGGCAGCTCTTGGACCGGGAAAAAAAAATCATTTAACATTAAATCTGCAAGGGCTGCCCAGCATTTGCTTTCCCACTCAGTGGGAAGAGTGGGAGACGATGGCAAGGGTCTGGCGGCAGCTGCTGGCACTGGCAAGGACCTCGGCCACTGCCGGTGGCACAGCCAGCAAAGCATGTCACTTCATGCAGCAAAGGGCTCCTGGCTCCTTTTCAAGCCCCTGCCACCACTGATGGCGGTTCAGATGCTGAAGCAATCATTGAGACCCACGGTCGTTGCTCAGATGAGTGGGTTTCCCTCTCCTCTACATGTGTGTGTACATTTATATTTTAGCATTAGCTGTACTTGTTCTCACTTGGGACCATGCCTATAGACACACAAGCACATAAAGTAAAAAAACATACTTTTAAAGTATACTTTAAAAATATACTTTTCAAGTCTTTGACCTTCATCACCCTGTTTCTAAAGCTTGGGCCAAGGAAGAAAAGAGAGCTGGAACTAGCCTCTACGTATCTCACACCTGGGAGCAAGAAACCCAATTACAGCTAGGGATTTCACAGCTCAAGTTTTTTTCCAAATATCTCTCATTTTCTGAATTCTCTGCATTTTATCCCGTAGGTCTAACCTGAGTCCCCAAATCCTTGTTCCCAGAGTCCCTAGCTAACATTTCCACCAAGCCCCATGCCCACGTGATGGGAGGGCACAACACAATGTTGTCAACAGGCCACCCCACTCCTTAGGGCAGCCAGAGGTCAGGCAGGATATGTTATTTGGGTGCTACCACATCCATTTCCATGGAGCCAAGGCTGGGGAACTGCAAAGCATTAGTTTAGTGCCCAAAATTTCCCATGACTTCCATGTGCACTCAGTACATGTCAGAATTTGTCCCTCAGATATTTAAAGGAGGTCATTTCTATTGCTTTTACCAGAATTTAAGTACTGTTATGAGTCTGTAGAAGAAAAATTCAACATTGAATAGTCATGAGGGCAGAAGACAGTAGAACCTTACCAAAAACTCTTTAACCCACTGTTTGGACTGTATCTAAAATACTGTAAATGTAATAAAAAATATATAACCTTGCTAGGAGAGTTCTTTTTGGCCAAAGAATGTGATCCAAGTCAGCAGCATCCAACTAAGAACACTTTGCCTTGCAGATCATGCAAATTCTTCACCCTTTAGCAATGATAAATCTTGATGGGCTTGTAGATATTGTTACCTTTATATTTGCTGCTGATAAATTTCTAGAAAGAGGTAATTTTGCCACTGCCTGCATCTAAAGAGACTTGAGTGTGGACCAGGCAAAATTTGCCATTCCTGGAGGATAACATATTCTCTCCAGACATCTTCCCCCTGTATAAAGGAAAGCCTGTCACATGAAGGTGGGAAGTCCCAGTCGAGACTCCTCTGTGCCCAGCTGTCCATGAAATTCTATTTAGAAAGGAATCAACAGCCAGACACCGATAGGAATTGGGCTCCCTCCAAACTCATTTATTTCCAATTAGTTCATCACACTGTGTGGCAGTGTTCACTGTTGTCTAAAACCAGCTATTTTTCATGCCTTTAGACTGACCCCTCTTAAACACCCAAAAATACATTTGTCATCAGACCTGCATTGGCTCTCCCGCAGAGGCTGGGGACCTCAGAACTCTTGGGCTTTCAGCCTGGAGGTGGCATTGGCCTTAACAAGGGTGTGATCTGTGGTGACAGGATCTCATCTGTATACAGCCTGGGAACACAAAAGGGAGTTTCTCCTCCTCTTGCTGATGATTTCCATTGAAGAGTATTAAATACCCATCAAAAAAGCATGTCCCCTCCTGCACTACATGCTCCTCAGGCTATGCCTTTTCCAGCGTACACTCCCATTTACACTTTTCTTCTATTTACACCACCTTTTCAGCAAACCATTATGAATTCACAGAAACAAGAGATCCAGAAAGCTAAAAAGTCACATATGTAAGTCTCCTTTCAGGATCAGATTGCTTCCTATGACATTTTCACAGGGGCTTTATTATCTCCGATTTCTAACTCCTGCAGCGTTGCTCTAGGGTGTGCTTCAGCAGGGTCACTTCCATCCTGTGCTGAATAAACTTAGCTGAAGTCACCAGAATCCAAATAGCCCCAAACCAGGAGGAGTAGGGTAAATCTAGGGGGGAAAGATTCTGCAGTTCAGATGCCAAGCAAACCAGGCTTCCTAAAGCAAGTGTCTGTGCATCTCCTATGGAGAGAGAGAGGAAGGTACTTTTGAAGTCTACGATGTGAGGGTCTTCCCAGCTAAGAGAGGTTAACTGTCTTTGTTGACTGTGCAGAGACATTTTCACCCAATGCAGGAGGATTACTCCCTAAGATGCCTTAGGCAGGTGGACTGGATTCCTCCACCACTGTTTCAAATGAATGGAGACTCAGTTACATGTGTGGATCCTTCCAGCCAACAAATGTTACCAGGAATCACAAATTCCCACTTTATTTCCATCCCCAAAATATCAACAGGAACCTTTCCATCAGCTTCAGCAGATCTTGAGTGTTTTATATCCCCATAATGATCACAGTTATTTCTCTGAGATTTTGAACTAGAACATCACTTGCTGTCAGCTCTCCAAAATTTTACTACCACCTGCAAGCCCCTGCAAATCCCAGCCACAACTGTCTTTCACAACATCCGTCTACGCATCAGTGAAACCTACAGCTTGCAAAGAGCAGATGCAGCTCAGTAAAAGGGGCTGAGACATCTGAGCAGTGCCCAGGGGCTCTGCCATTTCCAAAACGCCTGGTTTCCCTTTCCAAGAGCTTGCCTCTTCTGCACGCTCCCTCTGCGTGGGACGGCTTCGGGGTGGATGGCTTCCAGCTCCTGCGGAAAACAAAGGGCAGGCACATCTGGCAGAGGAGCTGCGAGACGTTCATAAATCATGGCTGATCGTGGCGTTGCTGTGACGTGCCGCAGGGATCCCTTTGAAGAGCTGTACCCAGCTATAATTCGATAAACCCGGCACCGCTCCTGCCGCTGGCGAGCGGGGCGAGGGCTGCCTGGGCACCCCGCGAGAGCTGGGGCTCGCACAGGGCTGAACCGCCACGCTTCCCTCCCGTTCCCTCTCTTGGGATGAACTTCCCCCAAGGCAGGAGAGGAGCCCTCCCCACCCACCACCACAAAAACATATGAGCTATCAAAAGAAATCAAGACGCCAGCCACACTAATAAACACTGGGGCCTTCTGGCGTCTCTGCAACCCTCCTAGACCGACGCTCGTTTTTTCTGGTGCTCAGGCAGCCTTAGGAGACAAGCCACCCTTGCTCGCTGCTTGAAAATCAATGGCCTATTCTGCAAAAGGCTGAAGGAACTGAAATATGTCAACAAGACATTCCCACCAGGACTTCTGAGCCGGGACTGTGCCTGGATAGTCCAAAGGGTTGAAGGCATGAGGTGGCCCATGTTTAGCACAGATCTCTTTAGACTTGGCCTACACTAAAGGAAAAAAATAAAGTTTGAATAAATTTTGAAGCTTCACTTTTACACACTTATTAAGCACTCTCTGCCTGCTTTTTGTCGTCCAATGTCAAAGATTTCTCTTCAAATTGTGCTGACGTGCCTCAGTCTTCTACCCCAACCGCGTCCTGTACAAGGCTGGTCAAAAATCAAAAGGAATTCCATGAAAAAAATGCCCAATTTCCTTGGGTTTCCTGGAAGGAAATTAAAAATTCCAGTGATAAATGGTATCAATATTTGGAAATACGAAATATTTCAACCGGCTGTCAGACTGACTTCTCTCTGCCTGAAAATGGAATATTTTTGTTATGCATACTGGTGAGAACAGCGGGTAAATAAAGAGTTAATAAAATAAAGGCAGGTAAATAAAGGCCAGGGAGTAAAAGGTGGGTAAGTAAACGTCATTCTTATGATTCAGGCATTGAAACAGGCACCAGCAGGTGTGGGTCAATGCCCAACTGTGCCAAAGATTTACTGAGTAACTCAGGGACACCATGATCCATTTACCAGGGACTCTGTCCTTTGTAGCCTTTAGAAACACATTTTGCTCCCCCTTCCCTTAATGAATTACTGTGTGAATATTTGTTGATTACAAAATGCTTAGGCCTTGCAAAAGGAAGTCTCTTACAAATATTTCCTAGGGTGGGATGCTGATGTTGACACAAACAAGAGCACCAGGAGAACGAAACATACAGAAAATCAATGCTTCTTTCCATGGGAAACAATGTATCTTTTTAATGTTTTTTTTTTCCCCTAGTTTAGCAAGGACTGGGATGTTGCACTCTCCCACTGCCTTTATTTTTCAGTGGTCTACAAAACAGATCTGCAATTCAATGAGCGGGTTCTGCTCTTCACCTCCACCATGTCTCTGCTGATATGACCCTGCTGACTTCAGAGATGTTGCTCAGAATCGCATCCGGAGCAGAGAGAACTGAAAATGGGCCACATTTTAGCTGAAACAAACAGCTGTGATTACTTCTCTTTACAGGTCTTGCCCTTCTCTGAGCAGTAACGCAGTAACAGAGTGCGTGTCCTGACTCCCAGACCTTCCCTTCACACGTGAGCTTTCCACTCCATTTAGCTCTGTGATTTGTTTATATTTTTGTTCAGAGCCTTTTAAGCAAATATATATGGATCAACAATATTTTCCTTTGCGCCAACAGTTGTATTTGGGTCATTGGTGTCTTGTATCTTGCCCATGACAAGAATGTTAAAAATACATGTATATTAAGAATGGCTGCTCTGTTCTGAGATGAGAGAAGAGCGGCTGTGCCAGTACTTCAGCTTTCCAAGTTTTATAGACCATGTGGGCTGTGGCTGAGATCAAAGACAGAGACATATTTTCCCCTAGAAAGCCAATAATGGGAGGTTTCCATAGTGATGGAAAAGATAATTCTACAAAAAAATTAAAAAGTGGAAATCCTCCAGGTTGCATCCAACCCTTCCATTCACTCAGCGGCTACATGGGAGGAGTCAGAAGCTCTGCTGAGTGACACCAGAGGAACCGCTCAGCCATATGGTCTAATTATGGCTTTTTTGTGTACTTTCCATGTATAAATGACTTTCAGGATTGCTGTCAGGAATAAACAGTGCACTACACTGTAGTGGTGCCAATTCTCGTAATTTCATTATGTTTTGTCACAAGTGGCACTCTTCCTGAACATCAGCTCTTTGACTTGGCCGATTAAGATAACATCTTGTCTTTCGCTAAAGGCTCACCTCTGGCCTTCAATTTTGTAGATCAAAGCTTGCAAACATGACCCAAATGGACCTCTTTGAGGCTCAAAGATGAACACAAGCGAAAAATTAAGTTTTTTTTTTTCTGAGTGACATATTTTCTGTACCCATCTCAATGCAGAGGGAGGCACAGCTCATGGGCTCTGCGTGCCCGGGTGGGCAGTGCTGCTGCACACACGTGTGCCATCGCGGGAAAATGCTCCGTTCAGGCAGCGTGCAAGGCTGCCATCACATCTGTGCACACACACAGTGTCCACCCTAGTCCTGCGGCTTCAGCATCCACATCACCTGCCTTCTCAGCTGCTGAACACACCTCTTAACTGAGGAAATGGTTTTCCATTGCAATGTTTTTAATTGAAGATGTTGATTGCAACCAATTGCATAATTTGAGAATGTTTTTTCAATGTGTTGCACTCACAAAGCTATTGAAAATCTGGGTTAAACACAAAAATACGTTGTTTTGATGTTTCCAAAGAGACCTTTATACAGTTTTTTGGTTTTAATGCTTTACAACAGATGGGGTGATTTGTCTCTTGGAGCTGCCTGTCTCTAGATGGACTGCAAAGAGAGCTTGTATTTAAACAAATTAAGTTAAATGAAATGATTCACACTCTGTAGCTACATTTAGATAATTCTAAAAATATTTTAAAGCCTAAACCATAATCATAGAATAATTTAGGTTGGAAAACACCTTTGAGATCATCAAGTCCAACCCTAAACCTAACACTGCCAAATCCCACTAAACCATGTCCCTAAGCATCACATCTACACGTCTTTTAAATACCTCCAGGGATGGTGACTCAACTACTTCCCTGAGCAGACTGTTCCAATGCTTGATAACCCTTTCGGTGAAGAAATTTTTCCTAATATCCAATCTAAGCCTCCCCTGGTGCCACTTGAGGCCGTTTGCTCTTGTCCTATCACTTTTTACCTTGGAAAAGAGACTGACCCCCACCTCATCCCAACTTCCTTTCAGGTAGTTGTAGATATTACATGTAAGCCAGAGTTAGTGCTTTGTCACAATCTCTCTGAAAAACAAAATGAAGATTTCATTCAAGTCAGTTGAATGAAATCTCAATATTTTGGCTTACCTGCAGAACAGAAAAATCATTTCACCATGCAGTCCTTCTCTTTGCATGGCTATTGGCTGTGTGCTGCTTTCCATGCAATAAAGAGTACCAGGTAAAATGGCTTTGATGTTAACAGATTACAAGCTCCATTTCTGATAACAGACAAGCCTGACATCTGGTTGTCTTTTCCAAACACTTTTGACTCACAGGAAAATAGGATGGAGAGGGTATCAGTATTTTGAAAACCTCCAGGCCTTTCTGGACTGTGCAATGCATCCGTAGAAGTTTACTCAGAAGCGATGGGCTCAACTCTGAGCAGAAATGGTGCAGTTAAAAAAGCTTGCAGAGCACATATCCCACACGATGAGATCTGCCATCTTAAGATGGAATTAAAGTTTTCTTCAAGTCCTGAACTGAAGCAGTTAACCACGGATGGCCATAGAGCACTGGTCACATGCCATACTGCAAGGTGGATGGACACCTACCTGTGCTCCCTTCAATGCAGCTGCAGGTAGACAGCATACCCTGAACAACCAGAGACATCATCCTTCACAGGACCTGTCCACAATATAAACAAGGACAAAGATTTCTGTTCCTGAACGCAGAGGGTGGATCAGGCATTTCACTCCAGAGGTTGCCGTGAATGTTACGGATGCAAAACAGCCTGTACTGAATGTCTCTGGAGCCAGAGGTTGCTCCCCGGCCTGGGTACCACTGACAGTAGAGATTAATCTTTTTTGAGAAGCTGACATCTGTCTTCATGCTGTATTAAAATATTCCCTCCCTTTCTACCACTCAGTAAATGGAAAAATCTTCTACGTCAGAAGAAATAGCATTTAGGATTGATTACACGCTGTCAGTTGGGGGTTTTCTATTATTTTTTTCTTTGCAATTATGCAATTTTAAAAATGCAAAACAAAATATGATTTATGAACAACAAAAATCACGTTTTATTCTGTTTTACTGAGGTTTATTTTGATAATATGAGAATTTCTCTTTCACCCAGCATAGGATTTTTAAAAATACCTGCGTGACTTAGTGAAGTACTTGCATTTCAACAGGATTATATTTCCCAATGAGAACGCTCTGTTGGCATTTGTCCAGCCAGCTCTAATTACTTCTGTTTTATGTGACTACAGAGGAATTCAAGCCTGTACATCCTATCCGTGATGTCTGTCATTACCAAAGTTTAATCCCATGTAGCTTTCTACTGTTTATTATTTATTCACAGCCTATGCTGTATAAATAGCAGTGAAAAGATCTACGGAAGAAGAGTGTTTTCTTTGGCATTCCTAGGTATGTGCATTTTACTGTTCAAAGCATCTGACACTGTACTTGCTGTTTGTTCTGCTTCAAAGATATATCACTTGACCTTAATTTCTTCTGCCGTGTATTAGGTAGATCATTGCTCCTAAAATGGCTACAAACTATAACAGAAATCCTAACAGGGCCAGTGGTGCTGTGAGATTCTTCCGCCTTCGTTAGCATTTAAGCTAAAATTTTTAGGATCTGAGATGGATGGCATGTAGTTTCCTTTCCCCTTTATGTCCTTGCTAAATCACGCGTAGAGACAACCTTGCTTCCAGTTCCTCTGTGAAATGAAATACTAATCAACACTCCTCTGACAATAATTTGCAAACTGTTTCTTAACCTTCAGTAAGGTCTGAGCTTGGTTTTAAAGCTTAAAGAGGGAAAGCAGAACTCAGCCCAGTTTCATCCTCTGACACAGCCCAAGTCTCTGTACTTCAGTTTCCAAATCTCTGAAAACAGGGTAAGTACTAGTTCAAGACCAAAAGAAGGAGAAAACATTTAACAGAGCAGAAATGTCATCATTTGAGTGAGATGACAGCACTTGAAGCATGTCTAATGTTCACTGATCTCATAAGACTTGGTAAAGTTCAACCTACTGATGTCCATATGTCCTCTATGAACTGTAAAAGAGCTGCTGAAGAGATACACAGTCCCATTTCAAACCACGTACAGATTGATCGCAAATAAATGTTTCAGTCATACAAAAGGCAATTTAAGGATACTTCCTACTGTCCCAATTGCTGTGCAGTGAAGCAGTTTCTCAAACTGCAGGTCAAGACACTAGGGAGGCTGGAAGGTCAGGGAAATGATAGCAAAGGATTAGGAGAGTTATAACATGGCGGCTTATCTACATTTTTAGGCATTTAATTGAATATTACATGTGTTAATCATAAAAAAAAATAATCTTTTTTACAAGCAAAAACCAAGAAAATAAATAGGAATGACTCAGACCTCCTGCAGTTCAGAGAAGTGGGAGAGCTGAATTCATCAGCTGCTGGTCCCCGCAGCAACTGAGTTACAAGAGAGAAGTCAGGAGACGCTGGAAGCTTCTGAGCTCAGGAGTGGTATATGGAGGGTCAACAACAAGTAGGTGCTTTCTTTCCCTCCTGATAAAATAGTGACTAAACACCACACAAAAATAGCAGGTTAAAACAGAAGAAGAGACTTCTTTGCTAAACTGTGGGACTCCTCGGCACTGGAAGCGCTGGATATCAGACATTTGTCTGGGTTCAAAAAGCCACTAGGCAAATTCATGGAAAAGGAAGCAACACAGAGCTATTGAATACAAGAGGCACCTTGAAGTTAAGCTGCAAATTACTGACAGGAGGGAAAATATTCTTGAGAAGCACAACATTGCGTTTGCCATCTTCATAGGCTCTTTCCCAGATCACTAAGACACAGACTCCCAACCCGAGAGGATGCTCTCTCTGACCATCTCTTCTAACAAGATTTTTTTCACCAGGAGCCACTCCGTGCTTCCTCAGTGTGGGGCTGAGAGTGCATGCATAGACAACAATTACCCAGCTTATGTCCTTCACCCTGGGATTATTATACTGCTACTGGCAATCAGAGGTATTTAGCTGTTCTTGAGTAATGCAGACTTCCATGCCTGCAGAGGAAACAGCTGTTGCTGCTCTGGAGGCAAATGAGCAAAATGATGCTAGCAGCAAACAGAGGAATCTGATGTTGTTAACGAGCAGAGTACATCTGAGTGAAGCTTAGATATAAGCTGAGCTGCATTCAGAAAGGTTGTATGGAGGCAGGTGTGTGTATGGGGAGAGGCTGCAGCAGGTCCTGCCTGCAAAAACCACCCACCCTCCCTGTGGTGGAGGTATGGTTTCATGGAGGAGTTATCACAGCACAGGGAAGGGAGAGACCTGTGTGCAGGGTTGTGTTTTTATTTGGAGACAAACCTATAGGAGCTGCTGATGACCGTGATGTGCTCGGGTGGCTGCACGTTCTTACTGGTGTGAAACAGCTGGCACAGTGGGGGCTGGACCAGGATTCAGCAATAGTGGTATTTAGTTCCTGATTTTAACATGGCTTTTTGGTTTCTTGTCACTGAGTTGCTTAATCTTTTGAGGCTGCAATTTCCATATGAGACAATGAGTCTAACAGTGTGTTGTATGCTGTCCTGACTATTCAGGCTGTGTGTTCCTTGTGATGAGTTTGGGCTGTCACTATCTCTGTGCGGTGCCTGGCACAGTGAGGGCTGAAATTTGTCTGTCGTAGCTAGGCATTGCTGCAATAATAAAGCAAATTTCCTACCATAGATAGTTCCTTGTGGTTGTGAGCTGTTTGTGTTGGTTTTTTTTAACTTCCCCTACGTGCTGCTTTTGTGGGAGATGCAATTTGATTGATTTTTATATCAACACCCCTGTAAAACCTAGCATCCAAAGGAATGCTAGGCAAATTATACCTATTTCTTGTCTATGTTTTAAGCATTTCTGTTCCTACTTGAAAACCTTTACAAAACCTTCTCCTCCCACACAGGAAACAGGAGTTCTCAGCTCCTCAGAGGCTCAGACTTCTCAAGAGCTGTGCACCTGGGTAAGTTATAGTTTCCATATAGCACATACGTTTCCAGCATCTCCCCAGGGCCTCTTCCCTGTGGTCATCAGAGATCTTGTAAGAAATGTACATGTGCATGCTCTGAGCTGCCAACAGACTGAGCATGAGGGGATAGACTGTAATAGAAATTACAGTGTCCTTTCAGGAGACTGCAGTCTGATTTTTGGGTTACACTGAGCTAATTCAGATGGTGCTCCTGTGAAATCACTCCCCGTGAAATGAATGTGCAAGTTGGAAAAAAATTAAGGCCCCACAATCGTGCAGGCTAATGGGTTTAAGAAAAATGTTATGGAGTCATGTTAATGACCTATTTGTGCCTTGTGACTCTGTATGGGGATTCTCTGAAATTTCATCAGTCACACTGATGTTGGTACCATATACCAAACCCTTCTGTAGACACCAATTTCCACCAATCAAGTGTTATGTTCATCTTACAGCCAACTCATTAAGGGTTTATTTTTGTTGTCTGTTTGTTTTGATTTGTTTCAGGGGAAATTGTCTTGAGCAGAGTTGATCCTAATCTCCTGTTGGTGCAACTTTCTTTGCTCCAGTAAAGCTGCTCCTGACAGATGTGAGGTAAGGGAATGCAGAACCAGCTCCTCCGTGGGCTGGGTGAAATTCCAGGTTCTTGGCAGCCAAGAGATTTATAATCAAGAGAGGCAAAAAGTTAGAAACCACGTGTTGGAACAAGAAGTAAACATCCTGAGTTGTATCTGATCACAAAGAAGTTGTAGGGGTCTGGTCCATTGAGGGTCTTGGAATCAGGGACAAAAAATGAGCCCTTAAGTCGACAAAGCACCGACATTCTCCACCTATTAAATTAAACAGGAAATTAGTGTTGAGGGGAACTTGCAGAATCATTAATAACTATTTTGTTTTGTGGGAAACCAAGTGGTTATCCATCTCCCTCACTGTGCGCTGCTCTCCCGCTTGCATGAACACTTTCACCCTGTGGTCACGTCAAGAGCTCAGCACGTACATTCCCATCTAGCGCTGCCTGGTGCATGACGAGATGGTCTGGTAGGTGTTAGAGTAGAGTAAATATTTTGAGGAATAAAGTAAATGGCAGCCTGTTCTCCCCATAAGGCTTTCTGTCTGAATTTGCAGACGCACACTGGAAAGCGACTCCGTGAAGAAGATGCAGAGAGCTGCCACCTCTGTGTTTCTTTCACAACTCCCATGTCGAGAGCTGGGCCCTTCCACCCCTGCTCTTAGAGCAGCATCTTGCTCTGGGAGCGGTCCCCAGATTGCAATGGTCTTATTCATGCAGAGTAAGGGGGCAATATCTGGACTTTTTCTTTTTTTTTTTACTTTATTTTTTTGCTTTGTTCAAGCTTACAAACAGCCCAAACACTGAGAACTTAGCCTCCTACAGCAACAGCTATTCTGCAGTTTCTGTTAAAATGGCCATGCTATAAATAACACTTGCTCATTCTCAAGCAATCTCTGTAATGTTAATGATTTATGGGATCATGGAGGGGAAAAGGGGATGGCTCCATTCTCTTTGGCCTGGGAGTAAACATAAATCCCTATTCCGTGTGGTCAAGCCAGCCTGGAGACTGGATAACACTGGAGATACTGTTATAGGTGTGCTAGTGAATGGACACAGTGGGTTTCACAACTTTATCTGAGGCATTTGCCTACGTATGTGCAACTGTAAAACCATCCCCTAGGAAGAAAAATAATTCCTAATATTATTTTGCATCTCTGACCATAAAAATGTTATAAGGCCTGTGAATCTGACCTGCAGAGAAGAGAAAAACAATCTGAAGAGTCCCTAAATAATGACACATAGAATCATAGAATTTTCTAGGTTGGAAGGGACTTTTAAGACCATCTAGTCCAACCATCAACTTGTGGAGACATTATTTCTCCAAGTACCTTAGCAAGGGGAAGTCACATGAAGGAAAGTTCAGCTCCAGCCCTTTCTTTAGTTACACAACTCCAGTAACTTAACCTCAGCTCTTCGCTCTGGGAAAGTGCCTGCCTTAAATGGGTCTAGCAGAGCTTTATTAATGCTCCATTCATGCTCATTTTCTTCATACAAACTGTCACTATTAGTCAGCAACTGCTGCAGACACGGGACATTCATCAGGTTCAAGCAGGCAGAAAAAAATGAGTTTGTTATATCAAACCTGGCTCTTTGAAGCTCTGTGAAATGAGGTTGTTGCCACCTCAGGGAGCTTGGAGCAGCCACGTCAACATCCTAAAGCCCAGCAGAGCCTGCCAAAGCACAGTGGCAGAGTTCCTGCAACATGGGCGGTGCACCCAGCCACAGCGAGGTACCTCATCTCCTCCAAGGCCACTGCGGTGCACAGCCATCAGCGCTGCTGTCTGCAGGTCCTAATCCCTTCCTGGCCACAGCGGGTCACCTGAAGCCTCTGGGCCAGCAGGCCTGACCCTGCCTCAGTGAGGAACTGGAATGCCTCATAGCAACGGCAACGTTCCGCGGGGCAGAATTTCCCTTGAGTCAAACTTGCATCAAAAAGTGGGAAACACACAACTGCAGAAGTTTACTGCATGCATTGCCAGCCCGCCTTGGGTCTGGTGTGTGTCTCTCTCCTGCTCAGTGAACACCATTGGAGCTCTGCAAACAGCACCATTGGGCTAGCCTCCGTCACCAGAGAAAAAGCACACTACTTTATTCCTAACCTAGGTTTCCTTGCCCCAGTGACTAGGCATACCAAGGCAATAGCATCCTAATAGCTAGTGCCCTTCAAATAGAAGTAAGGTTTGTCAGCTGGAGGAAAAATTAACATGTCTTTCCCTCTCAAGCCACCCAACCAACCAATTGGTTCAGCAGCTCTTTTAAAGTTCTGGTGGAATCACAAAGGCCCAAGCAGCAAGGTGGTGTTAGGAACTGGCTTTTATGTGCAGTCGCTCACCTCTGCCTGCATCTATGGGGTGTCATCTGGGCTGGGACAAAACATGTCAGCCAGGAGCAGAGGCAACATCAGATGGTCAGAGTACTAACTCCTCACAGCACTGCTCAGGAAAAAAGGCAATGTGGGACTGATTACTGCATAAATCCTCCAGCAGAACTGGCCAGGAAGAGGAGCAATAGCAGATGGATCCTTACATTCACTGCTGAATCCCTGCTGCTATGCTATGCAGAGCTCATCTCTTGGTTGCTGCCAACATCTCTGCAGACATCAGGGTCTGGGCTGACCTTACAGGTGTCTGTGTTCCAGAGAGAGCAGGACACACTGTGATCCATACAGCACAGGCGTCTGTATCTCACCCAGTGAACTGTGCGTCAATTAGCCCCCTAACCAAAGAGTAATCTGGTTTCTTGGGTAGGTTCCCAAGGCAAGAGGGGAGCACTATTCAGATGGGAATCCCGTAGAGTAAACTCCAGGAATTGTAGAAAATAGCAAGAGGAGCCTACTCCCTGAATCAATGCTCCTGCAGTCACCCTGCACAGCGTTAACTTGGAGACCAGCAGGCTGCCAGAAATGACAACTTTCTTGGGAGATTTAAAACAAAAGTTCCCTCTGACAGCTTAATCCCTTGCATGTATATAGCACTTCACATGCCCAAATATTAACTGATTCATGGTTAATTAACTTGTGGTTATAAATTTCCCCTGGCACTTTTTGCAAGACTCAGGATGTGAATGTTAAACCAAGTGTCCCAGGCAAATTGCAGCACTGTAAGGAAAATAATGGGGCAGATCATCACCTGGTCTGGTGCAGCTATATAGATTTACTTGAGCCCAGGGCCTGACCCAGTGGTTCTTGAATTCATTAAAGCAAACTGCAATGAATGAACTGCAGAGCTCCTTGCTACATCTAACTCTGGTAATTAATTCCCTGCTAAGGCAGGGGACATGGTATAAAATAACGTGTTCATATTTATTCAGATGAGTATTATGTCATAGTGGTTGAGGAGCTAAAGGCAAGATGGCTCAAGATACTGGAACTGAAGGAGTGTTGCAAAAGAGACCTGTCTCTGTGAAGGCTGTTGTTCATAGCACGACTTAGCCCTTTGCTTGAGCAGGATGCAAAGGGAAGGGAAAATTTTACCCAAAAATAAATACCACAGGGTACCTCGTTCACCTCAGTGCATCTTCCAGAGCTGGTGAGAAATTTCACTGAAGCTCGAGTCAATTCCCAATGGTGTCTGAGAGGGAACATGTATGTCCTCAGCTGCCTCCCTGGGAGGACAGTAGGCATATGTCCCCTTCTCCTCTGCCTTGCTTCATGTCAAACTCTTTAGAGACCCTCAGGAATTTTCCAGACAGCTAGTTTCCCTTTGACAAGTGCCAATCCAGTGAAACCAAAATTATTCATGAGGATTTCCAATTTAGTAAGGATGTGAAGGTCCTTGAATTCGTCCAGAGGAGGGTAACAAAGCTGGTGACAGGGTTTGAAGGCATGCCCTTTGAGGAGAGGCTGAGGACTTTGGGCTTGTCTAGTTTGAAGAAGAGGAGTCTGATGGGCAATCTCATTGCTGTCCTCAGCTTCCTGAGGAGGGGAACTGCGGAGGGAGGTTCTGATTTCTTCTCCCTGAGATCCAGTGATTGGACGCATGGGAATGGTTCAAGGCTGTCTCAGGAGAGGTTTAGACTGGACGTTAGGAAGCATTTATTTACTGAGAGGGTGGTCAAGCACTGGAACGGGCTTCACAGAGAGATGTTCAATGTCCCAAGCCTATGAGTGTTTAGGAGGCATTAGGACAATGCTATTAACAACATGCTTTAACTTTGGTCCACCCTGAAGTGGTCAGGCAGTTGGACTAGATGATCATTGTCCCTTCCAACTGAAATAGCCTAGTCTACTCTAGTCTAGTCAAGTCTAGTCTATCTGCTTTCTATCTCTACGAAGATCACGTCAGTAGCAGGTGTAGCAAAACAGACCACATGGACACTGCTCACCTGCTTTGTCTGCAACAGTTTAAATAACTCTTCAAAGCAACATGAACTAACCCTGCTAACTTTGCATCAAAACCAACAAAGGACCTTAATATATTGATTTGCACCAGATTTGCTAATGGACACACTTGCCAAGGGGCAAGAGGTCTTCAGAACGGTAGTGTTGCTATGGATGAACCCTAAATTTGGACTTGGACCCTGTGCTAGGTGCTATAGAAAAAAAAATACGACAACACTGCAGGCAATTTCTAATCCAAGTATGTTCGAGTCTAAAGTGAGAGGCAACAGGGAGATGACGACAGAGGGAGAATACAAGGAAATGATGAGACATTACAGAGTAGTGCAATAGCAAAAGTGAGTTATAAGGGGGGGTTTCGAAGGCAGCTATAACAGGCTGGACACCACAGCCATCTCCTCACTGGGAGGACAGCAGCTTTACAGTACTGATGACACTGCCAGAGCTGGTAACAGTTCCCTTTTTGTGTATACAAAGTATACAGGAATATATATACAAAGTATAGATAGTGTATATATAGTATATATAGTATACAAAGTATGAAGGAATACGCTACAAAATAATGAACAGAGATGGCAAATAGGTTACACACACTTACCCTCTCTCAAGGTGCAAATGTGTGATTATAACCAAAGGAAAACAAACACCAAAGAGGAAAACTCTTCTTTTTATACATGGGTGTTAGTAACGTGAGGAACTTCTTGTGTGATCTCACAAGTTAAGACATTAACAAAATCAAAGGAAAAAAAGGGATTCTGATATTTTTACTGTACAAGGGAGCATCTGTGATGCTGCTGAGAAATGAAATAGTATTAGCTAAGTATCAGCTAAGATATGTCAGGAAGAAATTAATCCCCAGGACAGTTTGTTCCATAGGCAGCCGCCTGGTCCTACATAAAAGAAAAATGCCTCTTCCTGGACATGGGAGAAGGGTGATCCCTCTAATCTCTAATAAGGCGTAAACAGGAGTGGAAATGTCCTCTGCAATTAAAACACTTGATGGAGCATGTTTGTGTGGATTCTCGTGCGTCTAGTAAAGCCTGAGGTCCCAGGGCAGCCGATCAGCAAGGGCATTAACAGAGCCTCATCTCCATCCAACAGCTTATTTACATTAGTAATAACTCAATATGTTTGAAATCTCTACCTTTCTGTTAAGTTTAGTTGAGATTGGCTTGTGAGTTCAAATCTATTTAGGGAACACACCTGCTACATAAACACATATATGTGCAAACACACATACTGTGTGATGGCACAAGTCTCATTCTGTTATGAGACCAGGGTAAAAGGTAGCGTGGACACAGTAAAACCACCTCTTTGACCCCTTCCCAAAATTGGGACCTGAATTCACACAAGTGTTTTACACCTACACTCCCAGAGGTCCCAGAACCAGGATCAAGATGGCAGGCAGGGTCCAGATGGCTTCTGATGTCCCAAACTGCAGGGCTGGGGACAGAAGAAACACACTCACCTCCCTGCATCCACACTGGAGTGTTGCTTTATGCAGAGCACTTTTGGGGTGAGGGATTGCTGTTGTCTCCCAGATCCCCGAGAAGAACATTTTGGCCCCATGTGCTTGGGGGACATGTGCTAGAGGACACAGACTGTGACTGCCAAGCCCCCCGAGCAATCCCTCTTACCGTGCTGCACAGAAGAACCTTCGCACCCACCAGAGCCTGTCTGTCAGCTCGTTTCCCCGCTGCTTTCACACCAGGGCTCGCCAGCCTCCACTACGATCTACGCTGGAGCCATCACTCAGTGATTTGTGATGTACTGAAACACAGTTTACATTGCAAAAAGCTCTAATATGTCCCTGGAAAGCAATTAAGAGAGAGTTGCATATGAGTGTTAAGGGTTTTGCTGCGCGAGCAGATGTCCTCTTGGCGGACGTGCCGCCGACCTCTCGCTCCGGCAAGCTTTGCTCCACCTCGGAGCCACAGCAAGGAGAGGGGCCATCTTGCTCCTGATCAGCCAGGCTGATTTTTATTAGGCCTTTCTCCGGAAATAAGAAGTATGGTAAGGCGAGGTGATCTTCCCCCGTGGCTGCTGGTGTGGATTATAGAGCTGGCAGCAGCAGGAACGCATTAAGGAAAGCTCCCAGCAACGGGTAAGTTTTAAAATGAAAGCTGGCTCAGTGTTAATGCGCAAGTAATGTGTCCCAGCTGTCTTTAATAAAACAGCCAGCTGAAACTCAGCATCATAACAAACCGAGCAGGGATTTCACAAACATCCTGGCTGCTCAGAAAGAGACTGTCTTTTCTTCTTTTTTTCTTTCTTAAAGTTTGGTTGTTTTTTTTTTTTTTCCTCGGAGCTTGATTAAACATTTCCTGTTTTTGGCTTTCCAGAGAGGTCCTCGGAAGCCTCTCCCTGATGCCTTCACATTGGCACCATCATTATTCAAGGCCCTCTCCTGGTCTCAGTGCGACACAGAAATGGGAGAATTTGAGTAGACCTGGTGCCTGGGCAAGAAATGCCTCTGCTGCGGCTGCAGCCCCATCAGGTTTGATGCCACTCCTGCAGGCACGGGGTGGCATGATCCTGATGGCAGTCCCAAGCATCATGTAGTCTCACAAGACCTCAGAGAGGAGCCTTATGACCTGTCACATCCTATTCATGGACAAGGTGCGGAGGAAGTTGTCTACAGCTGGGAAATAAACCTCAGAGCACTTGGTGATTTCCGTTTTTGCTGCTGATTCATCAGAAGTCACCCTAAGGCTAGACCATCAGAGCTGATTAAGGGTTCAATAACTCACATTTCAGGAACAAGCCCCTGAAACTAAACCTGCCAAAGCAGCTGCACTGGGTTTCATCCTACTGAACTCAGGTCAGCTTTTAGATTCTGTCCCAGCCAGTGGAGTAAAATAGGCACCTTTGGGAACAATTCATCTGAATCAATTTGAGTTTCTTTTTAGAATAAAATTTAACACATCCGAGAAACACACGGATGTGACTGTGCACCTCTTTTGTGTCCAGAGCCAAAACTTGCATCCATCCCATGGCTGCATCCAACCCAAGTCTGGAGGAAGAGAGGAGAAACGACTGGCCATGCCAGTCCTTCTGATCATCCAGGGCTTCTACAGGCTTTTCCACAAACTTCTCTGAATGAAGGAAATGGAAGAAATAGTTTTCTCACCTTTTTTTCCAACCTCTAAAGACCAATCAGAGCTTGAAATCCAAAATGAGGGATGAAAGCTGGCTTGAAATTCTCACATATTCCTGCCTCTGGCTAGCAAGCAAGTGGTGTGCCTGACCTTCAGCAGAGGTACGCAGGCATTTTGCCAGCCAATAAAATCAAGTTTCACCAATTAACTTTCAGTAGTGGAGGGCCTGGCTAGAAGTACTCAACTTTAATCCCAGATAATGCGTGACAACTTTCAGTGCGCTCATTCCAAATGTTTAATAGGCTTCAGTATTTCCTATACCTCTGTAATATGTCCCACAAACTTATAAATCATCTCTGTGGTACAGAAGAGAGAAAAGGCTCAAAATGCTGACTGTAGCAGAAGTAGAAACATCTCCTCATCATCTGGTTTCAGTGATATGCGTCCAAATATTCCTAGAATTCAAGCTTTGCCTGTTGTTTAGAAACACCTATGATTTCTATGCTGTTATCTCGAGATCCAGCTCAGAATCCTTTCATGGTTTGGAATTTAACTTCTTCTTGCCTTAACTTTCCACATCTGACAAAGGTGTTGCAAAGGATTAGTTAATATTGTAAGGTGGTGATTGATGAGCGGATCTTTCAAAACATGAAGTGCCGCCTGATGCTGAGGATTTTCAGGGGAGTTTGGAGAGTGGCATTCCTAAGGAGCTAGTCTGAACTTGACCTCTCTAGATCATAAAATTATCATGCAAACCAACATGAAATGGAAATTTCTTTCATGTTCATTTTCGGTAACAGGCAGATGAACGGTGAGGGCTCCAGATGATGCTTCTGGCTACGCATAAATTTCTGCAGGATTTGTAACATTCTGAGGGATGTTCCAAGAAAACAGATTAATTTCCTTTCCCCCGCAGTCTTATTTTACTTTGAATCCTCAGCATTTTCTTTTCCTAAAACAAGGTATCAAAATATCTTGGATGGAACTATTCAATGCATACTGTGAAACACGTTGCCAAAAAACATTCACTTCAAACAGTATTTGTTTGGAGTACCTGAGTTTTCCTTCAGCCTCAGGAATTCTGCTTAGCACAACTCCATAATATTTTAAAATGGAAACAAAACAACATTAAAATTTATCAACCATATGCAGTGTTTTTTTAGACTTTGTACATTGATCTTGGGTAACTGAAAATAAGTTTTTCTGGAGTTTTCTCAATTTATTTTTTTTTTCAAGTATTTGTCCATTTTTCTCTTCTATACAATTGTCTTTATTACCCAAGTTTTCAGAAAGGTTACCTTCGGGTTGTGAACAGACTGACGATAAATTGCAAGAATGACACTCTCCTCAGTCCATGTCTTATCATCAATTTTTCTAAAATAACTATCAGTGAAATATCTCATATTTTCAGGATTTTTTCCAAACACTTGCACAGAGGTGATTTAGAGTAGTTCATACTCTTTATGATTTTGTAGTCCATGCAATAGACTGACTCATAAATACAGAAAAAAAGATACATTTCAATAATTGGCTAAAAATATTTTCAAGAAAAGTTTCTACCTAAGAATGACTTTATGTCAAAAAGGTGACATTAAGAAAAGGAAAAAACCAAACCTAACCAAACAAACTCTTTTGAGAAACTTTTCCATTTCAGAGTTTAAAGACAATTCCCTTTCTCACTGCTTGAGCTGCTTCCATTTGAGGATTGTAGAAAATAAGTATCTTTCCTGCTGAAAAGGCATGGGGGAAAAAACAAAGTGAACTCTTTTTTTGTCTCTACCTTAATGCTCCCACTCAAACAAAAAAATATACAAAACCAAAATGAAATACAAAGTCAAGAATCAGAAATCATCCTCTCCCTTTTCTTTATGTCACAAGGTATAGGATATCTTCCCAAATGTGAGAGAATTTCTGATGAAAGCAAGTCTTGGACAAAAATGACTTCGCTTTAAATGAAATGCTGTCCCAGAAGGAACGTTAGATTTTGCTGAGCCCAAACTTTCTCTTTCAGAGATTTGTCAATCCAGCTACTGCTTTGCTCTGCAAATTGCCATTGAACTCACATCTCAGCCTCTAGGCAAAGTAAAACATTACAGTACAATCTACAAAATCAGCTTAGGAGCCTGCCCGGGACAGGTGGACAATTTGACCTTTGGAACAGTTGGGTCTTTTCTTTTTCCATTTCTAAAGCCTAGAATTAAACACTGGTCTCAACGAAAGAACCTTGAAAGAGGCCTTCAGATAGCACAACCTGTGTCTGTTGTACAGTAATGCTCGCAGGCCTGAAAAGCGAACAAGCCTCTATTGTTTTTGATGCTGCCCCTTCCCCCAAGATTTCTGGTCTGACACAAACAAAGCCAGGATAAAGGAAAGGGGCTGTTATTATCCTCCTTCACATCTCCATTTTATGGGCTGAGAACCAGGCCAGAAGGTCCCATGACTTATTCTTGGGCGCACACCCAAAGTCTGTGCCAGCAATGGTATTTAACCCAACTCTTTGTCCTAGGCCAATGTTTTATCAATAAGACCTACTTTCTCCCTCCATAGATTTTTTCCAAACAAATGCACATTTTTATACTGTCCTTACACTTTTCCTATAGCATGCCACCCCTGTCAGCCCTTCCCTGGCATCCTCCCAGCCAACATTGCCATTGCTAATTAGTAGCTTCATCCCTTTGAGAACATTGCTACTGTCATGATGCTCCACTAACATCAAAAGGTCACAACCAAGGCAGAGACTTGGTTGTTTTAAACATCATCTAAATTTACATTTCTATGAAGTAAACATTCCCATAAGTAAAAACTATTCTATCAGAGCTGATGCATGTCAGCTTTAGCTACAACATGTCCTTGGCTGTGGAGAAACAACTGCTGCTCATGTAAGTCATCATTTCTGGGAACGGCAAGACAATTCCCCATGGCACCAAACTGTAATTCTTGGAAAAAGTGCAATTTGTGATTTGGACAGACAGGTTCATTTTGCCAAGATGGAGACAGCACTGCTATGGGCACACCCAGCTAGTTCAAAGCACTGCAAAGAGTAGCAGTACCGTTCTCTAGTGGAGACCTACTTTGGCAGAGACAGTGATTAAGCTGATGTCTCCCAGACCTGTACCAAATACAGACAGACATGAGTGACAGGAGTGCTTGCTTAGGCTCCATGATGATTATAACATGATTTTTATTGCAGGAGAGACTGTTAATTTATAACTTTATCCATGCTAATTAACAGTCAAACATACTTTTTCCAGAATCTCCAGCAGTCCAAATGGTAAAGCTCATATTTATTTTCCTGAGATTAAAGAATGGGATGTCCATATTAAGTGATTGTCTAGAAACTTGTACATTCATTTGTGTGTCTTCCTGCAGTTAGTCTTGAACCTCATCCTTCATAACAGTCATACTAACATTAATAGGATAGAAACTGGTTTAGGTCCTGCCATAGAGGCTGTGCTGTGATTTATCAGCGAACAAGCCCATCTTTTGTGAGGGTTTTTTATATTTGTATTTGTTCTACAACTGAATGAAACCCAAACTTTCTAAATTTGTTTCATTCACAAGGAGAAAAAGATATGACAGGCCATCCTGCACCACAAAAACCTTCCTAATAAGAAACATAACCTCCAACAAACCAGTTTTTGCCAAGCTAAAGAAGAGAGAGGTTTAAAGAAGTACAATGAAAGAAAAGCTGGTTGGAAGACCCCAGGCCAGCTGCAGAGGTGAGACCCTTCACGAATAGTGCAGGGGAGGATGATGCAATCAGTGTATTGAGGTACGGAGGAAAGCCCACCTCCATCAGTAGGAGCTGAATGTATGGAGAAAGCAATTCCCCCTTGTGCCACCCATATTTAGCCAGGAACATCATCTACTCCAGGGGAAACAGTCACAAGCACTGTACTAGCAACATCCATAAGAGGGTCTAGCTTCAATGCCAAGGACAAAGAACTTCAAGTAGACTTTCCTGTAGAATCTCCAACTGACTTTGCCTGAAGTGTCTTGTTATGAGGGCTTTTATTTCTGTTTGTTTGGTTTTTTGCAGTGTTTTGCACTTCCCAAGAGTTGGGCCAGAAGTGGGGGTGAGGAGACATTGCACACAATGCTGGCCCCACAGCATTTCCACCCGCCAGCACGAGGGAGGGCAGGAAAACTCACGAGAAGCCCAGTTTTTCAGAATAGAAGTCTTTGGATGAATACTGACCGCTTCAAGGTTTAATCAATCCAATGCAAAATGGGGAAAACAGGAATGGAAAATGCCTCTAAGATCACCCAGGCTTATTGCCTGCTGGGATAGGATTATGCCTTTTCTCTGTCCTGGTATAAAATTCCTTACCAAAGGAACCCACAAGCTCATTTTGGTAGGGCAGCAGAAGTCCCCCTCCTGTCAAGGAGGGCAGCTGCTCAAAGCAGGAGATTTTATGTTTTTGTGGCAGCAATTAGCACTGGCAGTCCAGCCTCAGGGTCCACTCACAGGCTTATTTTCTTCTGGAAAGGGACCCATGTTTTGTTTTCCCCTGTGCTTCTTCATTTTATACCCAAGTGAAGACAGCGCCCATTGAACCGAGCTGCCTTTTCTATTACTTCACCATTTCTGTCTCTTTTCTCTTTCCTCTGCATGTTGCTGAGAAATGATCATCACATCCTTATGGGGAAAGATTAACACTTCACTTTACTAGCAGTTGCCCCAAATTTCCCTTTCCTAATTTTTTTCCCGTTGTTCCTCCATGTACCTTCACAGCTCCTTAGGGAAGCTGTAAAGAGAGAAATGCTCTTTTCCATCCAGAAAGCAGCCCAAATTAACATTTTCCTTTGTCTATATTACTCATTGTCCAGAATTTAGGTCCCATTCTCAGCCGATACTAAGCTCATAAATTCATACTCTCTTATCATCTCATGGCAGCTGAGAATTGGTGCAAAAATGGGTCTGAAAAAAAAAAAAATCAGCCTCTGGTTTTGGACTGTCTAGGCTGCACAGACCAGCCACTTTCAGTGCTGCTGGCAGAAACCATCTCTCAGGTAGGATGGGCAAAGAGACTGTCCAATGCAGAAAACTGGGTATTACATATATTAATATAGTCTCTAGACACCCAAAGTAAAACAAGATGCCGTTGTAGCCAGCCTAACATTCTCTAGGGTTAAAAGAACAAGTAATCAGTCTCTCATAAGTGTTTTGGATTTTTTTTCATAAGAGTCTTTGTGGCCACATTTATCCTTACAAACTATAAGGCCACTGACATCTAGCAAAAGCATTTCCTGCCCTTCTGTCTCAAAACACACACTTTTCTGCTCAGAGTGGAAACCCTGTGATGAACATGTGGTGCCCTGCAGCAAATGTACTGAGGGATGTAGGAGACATATAAGCAACATAGAAGCCAAGAAACATGATGGATAAAAGAGGTTTTCATCGCTGGTGGCCATAACGACACACGATAGAAAGTGTAATAAGTACGGTGTTTCCGAGAGGATGTGGGGTTATGGATCCAGCAATATCGGTAAATGGCGTCTGCTCTTCAGTTTGACCACATAATAGCTAAACTGCCGCATTTTCCACACTGCTCAGCTAAACAGCTTAAATTGGACCCTCTCGAAGGCTAAAAGGAATCTATTTCATCCTAAACAATTCCAAGGCCAACCTGACCAAAGCCTTTAATTCATGCCAGTTAAAGTCAAATCTTTTATGGTGCTGGTTATTGCTTAATATCCACCAGCAGAGTGAAGTGTGATGCCCTCATTCCCCTTGACCTCCCACTAGAGAGGTGACCAGCAGCTGATAACTGGGATTACTAAGAAGTGAGGAGCTCCCTGGGTCGGTCCTGTGCTACCAACTTCATTTCAGCACAGCTTTACACCCTTCTCATTACCTGGAAGCTATTAACTCCCTGGTCTGCGCTCCCTTGTCAGGGGCCACTCCGTAGAGCATACTGCTGACCGATTCCTGGTATGTTCTTTCATCTGATGAAAGAGCTTATTTAAACAGAAATTTGAACATTTCTGCTCTGCCAGGCACTGGCTGAAAATATGTTAGTAGATGCTTTGTCATGAGTAAATCCAGACCAGAGTTTCCCTCTAGGTTCCTCGAGTTCCAGTATATGAGGTCCTGAATTTTCAGCCAGGTAGGTAAAAATCATTCACATTTCACAGATGGGGAAACTGTGGTGGAGCAAGGAGTGTAAGATACATGCCCAAGATCAACAGTGGTATTTTTTTGTGGCAGAGTGAAGAGTCGAGCTCAGATCTTCTGCCACCCAGTGGGGTGCTTTCACCACATCACCCTCCTTCCTTTGCAAGCCTGCTAGAGCTGGGTTAATGGATAACACTTCAAACCCAGTGGCACCAGTCATCCCACAAACAGCAAAACAGTGCCCAGGGTCAGTGGCTGGATTGCTAAAATGCAGAAGTGAGACACATCACACACATCTCCTGCAGAAAGACAAGCACATGGTCAAGGCTGGAGTGTCCCACCACCATCTAAGGCATAAAAAGCTAAAGTTTAGCTGCAAAGGAAACTACACAGACAGCTCGTGGAAACCGCTTGCAAACAGTCCTGTCATCCAGCCCAGGACCTGATGGATCAGACCACCCACTCCAGCACAGGCATTAGGCCACCACGTACCTGGTGATCAGTAGGGGAGGAATTCATTTCATCTAATTTCAGATGCCTACAAGGTAGAGCCGGCCACCCTCATGCTCTTCAATAGATTATTTTTAAGGAGACACTTGTCTGGCCTACTTTAGAGGTCTGTTTTAAGATTAAGAATTATACCCTGGAGATAAAAATAGACAAGGTAGCTGCAGAGTCCAGCTCAGATGGAAATATCTATGTTCCAGGCCTCTACTTTTGATCACATGCATCTCACCCAATATGACAAATGGGGATAAACTCAAATTTAAGTAGAATTTTCTCAAAAACCTGTGAAGTGATGCTTACTCCAGGGTGGCTTTCTTTTATTTTAAGTGCATATATGTATCTTTCGTATATATGTAAATGTAGTGCAATATTGTTTGGCCACAGTTCAGTGCTGATACTCAGGATCACGGGAAATGTTTCCATTATGAAAGATGCCAATTAAGTTGAGTGCTTTTGATGCAGCCCTGTTTATCTGCAGAGAAAGTTCACGTTCTCATTTTCCTCTGGACATAGTGGGAATCAAAGAGTAAAGAAGAGCCCCTCCTTATCTTCTTGGTCTATTTTTCTGGTCAACTCGATACTCAAAACACTCTCTTTGTGGTCAGCTGGGGTTAGACACAGAACTGATTTGTGGCAGCTCTGGACTTTCTGCTACTATCTCCTCTCTCCTCCTCTCATGCTTCTGGCACATTTGCTTTTACACACACGAAATTCAACCAAAACAATATCCTGACCCCAGGTTTGCCTTCTGCTGCCAGAGAAACACCTCAGGCAGTACAGCTCGGTGTCTGAAGAGCCTCGGTACAGCTTCTGTTTTGGGAAACAGCTTCTATTACTTGACCTCAGACCTATCTGTCTGGAGTGGAGGATGGCAATTCAAAGATATTTTGCAGGAGTGGTCAGGCACGGGTAAAACAAGTAGCAGAGCTTGTCCCCTTCAGTTCTTGGTATCCTCCTGAATGGTCCTGGAACAGACTCTAGTTTCAATCACTTCCTATTTTGCCAGACTTTAACTGTGTGGGCTGAAATGTTATGCTCCGGATATCTGCTGCAGGCTAAATATTTCAAGTCAATTTGAGACAAAATGGTTCAGGATATTTTGTGCAGAAGGCAAGGGAAAAATACATTCTTTTGCCCACGTTAAGCAAGCTATTCCTTGAACAGCGAGACTGAGGAAATGTGGTTTCACTTCAACATACAGCCTTTGGCTGCTAACATAACCCCCCTGTAGAGCCCCTCCTTCACCCCACGCCTCCTGCTCTGCCCCACTGGAGAAGCAACAAAATACACCGTGGTGTGTCCTGAACCATGTGCTTACGGACAGACTGGACATGGTGAAGTTTGACCTCTTCTCCCCATTTTCACAACACTTTCATGCATCTTTATCCTCTGCTCAGCCATCAAGTCTCACAGAACTTGCAGGAACTTCATTGTGTTTGAGATCTTCCCTCTTCTCTCAAATCCAGTTTGCAATTAGCCAAACCATTAAAAAAAATGAAGACAGATTGGCAGAGGGAATGATCACATAATCCTTTTCACATAAGTTGAAATTATTATTGGACCTTTATTAGTGACTTTATCAACTCTGCTTAAGCCCATTTAATAATACATCTGTGTATTAACATGAACCTAAATACTGAGGGGATATGAAATTAATAACAGACCTAATCCAAAGCCTCTTGGGTCAAGGACAATTATTTCAACACCTTTGTGGCACTTCAGATCAGGCCCAGAAAGAGGAAAAAAACTTGGCAGGTACCTTTAATTCGGGATTTATTTTGAAGAAACAAAACAACTAAAAAAAAAAAATAATTCTACACAGATAATATTTTTCACAGTGTTTCTAGGCTCATCCTTGTCTCTCGGGTCCAAGCACTTTGTGCAAATTAAAAAAAAAGATCTAGCAAATTATCGCTGCCAACGTGATGAGTTGCATTGACAGGAGCATTTGTGCACTGGGGCAACGTGGGGAAGGTGCTGAGGTGAATTCATTTAGAGCAGCCGTAAACAAAGATGCTAAAAGACTGTAATAGATTCCATCTTTACAGCTTTGCTGGCACCCACGAGGGACTGGCAGGATGTTCTTGACAGTGACAGAAGAGACCGTTTCTGGGGAAATTAATGTCTTGCCTTCAAAGTTTAATGGCTTTAAGGAGTCTGTCCCAGGTGTTCATTGCAGGGGATTAATCTGACTCAAGGAACACAAGCAGCCTCCGGGAGTCAGCTCCACACACTCACCTGGTGACTTGGGGCAGGGCAAAAGAGCTAACAATCTGGTATTCATGTGTGTGTGGAAACGCTTCACTGTATGTGACAAATGAGGCTAAGAGAGTGCTGATGGACAGAGGGACTGTTAGAGAAGACCTCAGCTTTGCGTTGAGATAGGGGTCCACTTTACCATTTTTGATGTTTACAGCAGGGTGGTAGGAGCAAAGCGGGTATAAGACGCACTGGCTGTCCATGCAAGTGAGGATGAGGTGCAAACACAACACCAACTTCTGCTTCACTTCATGGTGAGGGGAAGACGGGAAGGCTCACTCTTCCAGTGTTGAGGTTTCCTAGCTTTAGCAGGCCATGTGCTATTAGGGACAGCTGATCTTGTTAAGAGCTATTGTCACTTACATCACAGCACTGGACTTACACTGTACTTTACAAATAGTGGGAAGGTTGTGCAAAGGTATAAAGCAGAATTAGAGAGAAAGCAATGATTTTCTCACTTATGTTTCCTCAGCATTTGAGTTTCACCAGATGAAAAGCTCTTCCTACTCTTTTCCCCTGAGCATCTGTAGATGATCCAAAAGGAAGCTCCCATTTCATCTCTGAATTTAGTCTACAGCTTTAATATTTCCTTACAAATTTGTTTTGAGCAGCAGCAAAAAAGAGGATATTTTTACTCAAGGACTTTTAATACGACATCACCCTGTGCTAAGGCTAGGAAAACCCTTCTTCTTTAGTTACCTGTCTGCATCCGGTCTTTTCCAGCAGACCATGAAAATTAAAACGAATTAAAACGTTGATGAGAGTCTACAAACTTGTTTGAAGAAAGGTTTTCTAAAATACAAAATGTCTGGTAGCTTAGAAGAGAAAAGTTATTGGTCACTGCCCGGACCAGAACAGATATTGGAGAACAGAGCTGCACTATTATATCAATTCTCCTTCCACCAGACCTGCCGCCATCACAAGAAGGAGCACACAGACAGGCCTTTTCATATGCCCCAAAGTGTCCGAGATGCTCATCAGAATGAACAATTCATCCTCCCGGTGTTGCATGAAGAAGTCTCTGCTCCCTGGCGACTGCATAAACTTCCCGAATACAAGAACACGCATGTAATTACCAGCAGCCCCAAGGTTAGCATAAATCAAAGTGAGAAGTCAGCTGCCAGGGGCACTTCAGATGCAATGCCCACGTCTCAAACGGAGCTGAGCTAAAGCAATAGCCCCATCCAAGTCCCTGAATGGGCCATGGCTTGTAATGGGCTGGCACAAAGCTACATTATGCCACAAACTGCACCTGCTTCTAGAGTTGCTGTAGCAGTGGCAAATAGAGATGCCACCTGGCAAGATGACATTTCCTGAAGCCTGCAATGACGGGGCAAAAAAACCAATTCCCAACAAACAGATGGTGCCTACAGAAATGGGAGCTATATGGAAACAACAGAGGGCATTACAGCAACAACAAATACACTGCTCTCAGCCCCCTCTTAAACTGTCACGCACATCCTTAGTGGGTGGTAAAGACAGGCCTAAATTCAGGTGCCTTCCCTCCCAGGAGAAAGGGATCTTGTTTTTCAAGTTCATTGCTCCTCAAACTGTATGAAAAAGATTAGAATCACAAAGAGCCACTGAGCAGTGTCTGTCCCTCAGCATAAAGACAGCAAAAAATAAACCCCAAGGACTGACAGTGCTAGAAACAGGCCATCTGCAAAGGGATGTAAATGTGACTGTGCCCCCAAGTCATGGCTTACGGTCTTGGAAAGCAGAAACATGCTGACTGAAAGCACATAATTAGTGCCAAGAGGAATATAAAGTATGGGAATACAAGAAGTTGGGAGGTGGTCGAATTTGCAAAAGGAAAACAAAAGTTTGTTTATCTCAATGAATTCACTGCAAAACTTGGAAGTAAAAAACAATCAGCAGTCCCTCTGCCATGGGTTATTGATTCTGATGGTGTCCGGCTCCAGTTGCAGCCACCAGTTACAGAATAAATGGCCCGAAAGGAGAATTGCTTCCTGACCCACAATAGTTATGCCCTGAAACATAAGAGTTTATGTCCTTCCTATAAGCTCTTGTTTATCTAGTGTTTAAAGTATTATGATTATAATGCTGGATACTCTGTCATGTATTCATCCTTATTTCCATACAGCCAATTATTTCTTGAGTCATGACCCTCAAGATTTCACAATAGAGTCAAAATAATAATTGCATCTCAAGGACCTGTAAGAGCTTTGCAAATCATGGACAAGATCCTGCCTCCCTTGGCAGGAAATGCCCCAAGTTCATACTGATGGAGCCTCTAAAGTAGCAGTCTCCTTGGAGGGTGAAGTTACCATGGGAAGGGGAGGAGAAGGAGATGTGGTTTTCCAGCTGTTCAAGGAGCAACTGGATAATCTTATGTGTCTAAAGTCATCCACAGAAAAGTCAGTATTGGCTGATGGGTAGCAAAATACACTAGAAATTATCCTTGGACTACCATCCTGAAGAAGCAGTCCATTACCTCTTAACCCGTATTAGTGTCAATGTCCTACAATCTCATGGGCATTCCCAGCCCCACACCACACACTTGCAGGCCACAGCCCCAGCACCTTTATGCTGACAGAGCAGAGACAGACACAGCTCAGCTCTGCTCACCTTTTGATCCACTTTCCTGAACTCTAGTAGATCATTTGTGAATACGGCAAAAGGTTGCTTTCCTTTTGTTTCTTATGTTCTAGAGAAGGAAAACATCTCAAAAGGAAAAGCTAGAGCAGCCTGGCCAGTTCCAAGGGCTGCAGGTCATGTATTTGTGGTGGTATTAGCAGTTCAGAGGGGTCAGTCTCCCTACCTTAGACAGAAGCTCTTTCCTCCCTGACATTCCTTTAGTGCAGCAATTAGAGATGAGCAAGAAGACTCAGCTCCTCATCCCATGTGCCATGACACATCATTTTGCATCCTGGACACATTATGTTTTTGCCTAGTTGGCTTTAAACCATGGTGTGCTGGTTTTGTCTGGGGTGGAGTTAATTTTCTTCATAGCAGCTAGTACAGGGCTATGTTTTGGATTTGTGCTGGAAACAGTGTTGATAATACAGGGATGTTTTCATTATTGTTGAGCAGTGCTTACACAGAGACAAGGCCTTTTCTGCTTCTCACAACTCTCCCACCAGTGAGGAAGCTGGAGGTACACAAGAATTTGGGAGCGGACACAGCTGGCACAGCTGACCCCAACTGACCAACGGGATATTCCGTACCATGTGACATCATGCTCAATACGTAAAGGTGGGGGAAGAAAAAGGAAGGGGGTACGTTTGGAGTTATGTGTTTGTCTTCCCAAGTCACCATTATGTGTGATGGAGCCCTGCTTTCCCGGAGATGGCTGAACACCTGTCTGCCCATGGGAAGCAGTGAATTAATTCCTTGGTTTGCTTTGCTTGCATGTGCAGCTTTTGCTTTACTTATTAAACTGACTTTATCTCAACCCATGAGTTTTTCCTCACTTTTACTCTTCTGATTCTCTCCCCCATTCCGACTTGGGCAGTGAGTAAATGGCGGACTGGTCCTAGTTGCTGGCTTGAGTTAAACCACAACACCTGGGAAATGTCAAGCTGGGGGAAAGCAATGCCAAAAGAAGTCTACAGAGCTGTTAGGCTGAATCCAGAAGAGTGAGACATGAAGCACAGTGATCTGGTGATGGCTGCATGCTGTACAGGGAAGGGACAATAAACTCCTGAAGCCCAGGACTCTGGTGACACTTTGTGCTGAGTTGCCCTTCTCCGATCACTCCATTTTCAGCCCATTCTGGCCACTGGGCACTTACTTTGGATTTGTCTTATCTGGTTTATGGCTCTGTACTAAGCACAGACATGTCTTTCTTGAAACAAACAAACAAATGGTGAAATATCAATGCCATCATCTCCACAGGCATTAGCTAATGCCAAAGGCATGAATATAAAGGTGCAAAGATCTGACCTGATATTTCCTCTTTTTTATCCCAGTGCTCTCCCCTTTTGTGCTACGGTTCCTCCACTTTCCCTGTATCCAAACATCACTAGGAAACTTTCCATCCCTTCCTTTCAGCTTCTGCCTTACCCGTGAAACCAGTTAAGCATGCTTCATCCCAACCTCTCCGGTGTTATCAGTGGTCTCCTTTTGGCTGGATGACCCTGGTGTCCCATTAAAGAGTTCATAAGGATCAGTGTGGTATTTACACATCCTGCTTCCATGTGGCATGCTACAGACTGTGCATAATAAATAGAGCTACACATATCCTTATGTATATATTTTTCTCATCTGGTTTTCTCCTAACAAGGAACATCCATTTATTGATGTCCTTGCTCCCTTCACATGCCACACACAAAGTCTTTCTGTTCAGTGTTCACACAGACCAAAGTCAGCAATCATCTGTAATGTGGACTACAGCTTTGGAGAGATATCTCACATTCACCTGGGCAGAAGACCAAACAATGAAGCATTGCTCTCCCGAGAAGGACACCAAAGTTTCCTGTATCAACTCAGTATACATCCTCCCGGGGAAGTTTCACATCCTTCCAGAATAACTGCAGCATGCTGAAATCTCTGTGTGATCAACAGGTGAGCATCTCACCCAGAGTTTAAGCTTCTCTTCAGACAGGGATAAGCTTAAGCTTAAGTTGTCTTTAAAGACAGCTTTTGTCTTCTTTCTTTTTTCCCAAAGAACATCATGTTCCACTGCTGCTGTGTTAGAACTACAGGAGGCTCAGCTCAGGCAGCCTTGTTGAAAGTGACCCAGCAGAAGTTAACAGAGAAGAGGAGAGGAGAGGAGAGGAGAGGAGAGGAGAGGAGAGGAGAGGTC
>JAHREE010000130.1:5943223-6001648 GCA_033628505.1 Tringa tobata | reverse complement strand
GAAGAGAAGAGAAGAGAAGAGAAGAGAAGAGAAGAGAAGAGAAGAGAAGAGAAGAGAGAAGAAGCATCATCTTCAAATAAGAAGCACTTGAAATTACAAAAAAATCAATCCAGTTCATTGAGGGGAAAAAAAATAATAAGACTTAACAGAGGAGCTGGCACAAGGGCAAACACAAAATTGTCACCGCCCCAAAAATGGATCCAGTCACAATGCCAGATGCAACACAGGAATAGCTCAGATCCTGTCTGTTTCTGGGATAATCAGTACCATGGGGAAAAGGGAAATAGAAACACTATACAGTTTATCTAAGGGATGGAAACACACCCAGCATTTGACGTGAGAAAAGAAAATGTGCTGTCATTTAGCATGTGTACTGCAGGAATAGCCACAGGCCTGGGCTGGGATCAAGGTCTATTGCACTGAACTGCATGAGTGCACATGGAAAGGCTGATGCAAAAATATTCTCTCACCATCTGATCTGACAGTGTCTGAACCAAATATGTAAAGACCAATCGTTAGGCTTTTTTTTCTTCAGAACAACTCAGAAATAAATGAAAGGCTTCCTATGATACATAAAACAAAATTCAGCAAATGTTTTCATATTTTCCCATCTTTGTTCATCACAGAAGATGAGGCTGCAGCCTCAGCTGGTCTAAAATATTATTGGGCTCAGGTGAAATGTTCCAAATTACTGTCACTGGAGAATTAGGTTTCTAAAATTTGTTGATCTGCTCCAAAGATGCTGGAAGTTAGAAAAAAAGTGTCCTACCAGAGTCTTGGGTAAAGGTTGCAAAAAAGAAAAGTTTGCACTTCATGTAATCAAAACAATTGAGCCAGAGAGTGAGAGGAAAGAAGAGGACCAGAGAGAAAACCAGATAGACCAACATTTCAGGAGTGATTCAGGAGAGTCAGTAATAACTTTGGATGTCTCACTTCTAAAGACTTCAGCTTAAAGAAGACCAGATTGTCCTAATGTGAATCAGTAAAGATCAGCAGCAGGAGAGTGGATAGCAAACCTGAGAATCAACACGGTTGGTACCAACTCCCAGCTCTGCTGGTTGGTCTTAATTAAAATTCACTGCCTTTGCTTTTCACTTCACAGCCCAAGCTGCCTTGACTATACAGCATGACGACCTCTTTGAAGAAGGGTTTGCCTCCCATTCTAGAGTGTCACTCCAGCTTCCCTTGCAGTTGGTGAAGAGGCTTTTTCAGGAGATCAATTTTGGGTATTTCATGATGTCCCACTCTGCTGAAACTATTGTCTGTACTGTTTCCACTGCCTATAGCTCTGACATGGGCACCCACACCATGAACTTCAACACTTGGCCACCTAAATCCCAGCCTGTATGTCTTTATTCTCTATTTCAAGGAGCCCAGATTCCAGCAAGGACCTCAGTATACAGCAATAACACAAGTAATGTTAGGTAGATCACAGAACACACTGAGGCACTGGGCTCACAGCCACCAGTTATTTAGGGACTCAGCTCCTAACCCGCACCATAGCTAGGAAACCACTGGGAATCAGGGACATAAATGCCTCTGTGGATCAAGATCCAAATTCCTGACTTACTGGAAGTGTAACAGCAATGAACTTTACCCACCTTCCAATGGCTGCAGCGGAGTTGTTGTGGTTTCACATTCCCTATAACATCCACTGCTGCTGATCTGCTGACCTCAGGGGTCCTGGGATGTAGCCCACATTTGGGGCAGGATAAGAATTGGTATTATGGCCTTTTTTCCCGTTCCCAAGGACCAGTCTATAATCAGAAACTGGCAAACCTCAGAAAGTTTGGTGTGCCATCCAAAAAAGTTCATATGAAAACATTAGGGACAGGAAGCAGGATCCAAATCTGCTGAGAGCAAAGAGGGCTTCTTACTGTAGCAGGGCAGAAAGTACTAGCAACAATAGGCATTTTGTGGTGTTTCACTTTGGGTCCTAACTGGAGCCAAGGAACACACACCATCTGCAGACGTATTTTAGACTGCAATGAACCTTTTTTTTCTACATACCAGAGTGAAAAAAAGGCTGGGAAAAGGCTCTGGGTTGTCACTTGCATCTATTCAAATATAGCTAGTCAGTCACTAATGACAACCTACATTGAGACATGTCCAAAACACAAACCAACCCTTTGATGGAGGTTTTTTAAAGTCTGAATAATAAGGGTTTGGTTTTTTTTTCCCTCTGTTCTTCTTTCTTTTCCCCTCAGTTCTGCAGGGTCCCCAGATCAGAAGCAGGAGTGCCAAAATACGAGGGGAACTGCCCATCTTGCCAGGTTCCCTCAAAGCAATGAATACTGTTATTCTTTATGTCCCACAGTGTGCTTTCACCGAGGTCTCTGCTGGCTTTAATTCCTTGCTGTCCGACGGGGGCTGTGAGCGCACGCGCCTCCCCAGTGATCAAGGCAACGTGTTAACTTGCCCGTGTGTTAGTCGTAGCAGCCAGTGATGGGCAAACTTCAGAAAGGTAGTGACTAGTGAAGTTGGAATTAAACATCAGATTGTGAGGCACACAGCCCTTCTTGTACAGCTGACCTGACTTGTTTTGGGGAATTTAAGTCCTTCTTCAGACCTGCCCTCAAGAGGGACCTGTGTGCCCAACTAGTTGCTGATACATTTCTGTCTAGATAAAGTAACCTAGTAAAAAGTCTTCTCTTCACCCTACAAACTTATCTATTCTTTTGACAACTGGACTGTCACATCTTAACCTTTCAGGCACATAGGGACCTTGATTTCAGGCAATAAAAGCTACTAAGGCACTGCAGGCTGGGGCACTCTGCTGGATGCAGGCATGGTTTCTCGTCTCTGCTTCAGTCCAGTGGGAAAGGCACTGATGTGTGTAGAAATATCTGGGGATTTCTTTTTTTTGCTTCTTATAATCGCAGTCACACTTTGACGCAGGTACGACTCAAAAACACAGAGTTGTCATATTTTGTCACAGGGTCCTGGATGTGAGGGGAGCATCAAGGTGGTACGCCTGCCAATGGATCCAGAAGACCCCCACTGAAGTCAGAGAAAGCCACAGTCTTCCCCTCCATGGGCCTCTAGAGGATAAAGATCGCCTTCAAATTCCACCCATATGTGGAGGTGAAAACCAGAAGCCAGGCAGAGAAGAACTGTAAGGTGGCCTTTGACAGCCGGTTCAGCCAGTGACTCTTTCTGGTAGGATCCTCTCAGAATTTCCACCACTCCCTCTCTTTCCTGTAATTGTGTAAGGGAACACAAACAGAGACAGCAGATGCTCCAGCTGGCCTGATAAGATTAAGGAAATTTTTATACAGCATCATTCCAAGCGAGAAATCAAAATTCCTGAGTTCGTCTTCTTCCCCTTATACCTTCTCCCTGAGTCTGCATAGGAAAAGCAAAAAAGAAAGCCTCAAATATTTCTAGTTAGCATATTAAACCTTTCCACTGCACTAGCTAGTAAATGTTGCAAAACTGCTCTTGATACTCAGAACTAATTGACCCACTGAGGGCAGGAGAGTTCATTGAACCAGACTGAGCCAAGTAACAAATTACAGCCTGCATGACCGACTGAAGAGTCTTTTCATCTTTATCATTTCAATTCCATTCTTCCTTTTAATTAAACAGTTTATTTTTCAGGATAAAGAGGAAATCCAAATTGCCATTACTCAGAAATTTTCAAGCAATTATTGTCTTGCAAAGTCTATCCCTGGACATTGTGAATCCAAACCCAGAACTGACAAGTTTCTTAGGAGCAAGCAATGCATGGGCATGGCATGAATGCACTCCAAACAAAGCATGTAATGGGACATCTATGTGTTAGGCACAGAGATAATAAATCATAGTTGTGCTTATTCATTATGGTCATCCCAAAGGAATTCAGGATTACAGTTTAACATATACAGTTTAACATATGCAGCTATTTTCACCTTCCTCAGAAAAGAAATTGTCTCAGCCTACATTATGTCAAGGGAGAATAACAGAACTGCAGGGATCAGAAGTAAAGAAAAATTTTGCATCCAACTGAAATTAGGGGAAAACTTGGTACAGCATCATAGAAAAGGGCTGAAAACAGTCCCTGGAGTCATGCACCTTCTCCTACTCCAAGACAGCAGTCCTGCTGAGAAGCACCTGGGAATACTGGTGGATGAAAAGCTAGACATGAGCCAGCAACGTGCGCTCACAGTTCAGAAAGCCAACCATATCCTGGGCTGCATCAGAAGAAGCATGACCAGCAGGTCGAGGGAGATGATTCTGCTCCTCTACTCCACTCCCATGAGACCCTACCTGGAGTACTGCGTCCAGCTCTGTAGTCCTCAGCATAGGAAGGACACAGACCTGTTGGAGTAAGTCCACAGAAGGACAGGATGAGAGAGTTGGGGTTGTTCAGCCTGGAGAAGAGAAGGCTTTGGGGGACATTATTGTGGCCTTTCAGTACTTAAAGGGGGCTTATAAGAAAGAATTTTTAGCAGGGCCTGTTGCGATAGAACAAGAGGGTTTTAAACTGAAAGAGGGTAGATTTAGACTAGATTTTTACAATGAGGGTGGTGAGGCACTGGAACAGGTTGCCCAGAGAGACTGTAGATACCCCATCCCTGGAAACATTCCAGGTCAGGCTAGATGGGACTCTGAGCAACCTGGTGTAGTTGAAGATGTTCCTATTCATTGCAGGGGTGTTTGGATTAGATGACCTTTAAAGTTCCTTTCCAACCCAAACTATTCTATGATTCTATGAAGACAAGATCTAAATCCATTCCCACAGATCCCCATAGCAGGTTCCACAGCTAACACTGTCACTGCTTCACTGTCTTTCTACTGTTCCTAATGTCCAAATTTATTTTCTCCTATAATTTGTGTTCATTGCTTCCTGTCTTAGCTTCATATGTAGGCAACGTGTAATTAAGAAACCAAACCTTGAGGTCTTCATAGTCCTGAATTCTGTAGTGTCAGCCAGCCTTGATCTGATGTTTTTTTAGTTAAACTAAACATGGGATCTAAATGTTTCTACTTGCCCTTAAGGGAATGCGTATCTGGGGTCTCAGGCTCATAGCAAGCAGTCAAGCAAGTGAGTGACTCTTACCTCTCTCTATTCTGTCAGGATTCACTGCAGAAACTTGAATAACTTGCACCCTTGGTTTTATATCACATAACAAGAAATATGGGTAGGCTCAGAAATAAAAGGTTTCAGAGGAATATTACTGGGCTAGGGTCAAAGTCCTGAGGAAATATATCCCAGAACCTGAAGGAGGAGGTTGGTGGCCAAAGGGAGGAAAGACAGGCAGAAAAGGAGCTGAAGCCTCGGCTGGGACTTTTCCCCAACTCAGCCAGAATATTTTTTCTTCAAATATTTCAGGGCCTCAAAATTGTTAGATGATATCAGATTAGCCCTCCATAAAAAGAGCTGAAGCAAGGGGTAGGGAAGAGAGGGTGCTGCTCCATTCAGCTGTGCCTTTTGCAGTTACCTGGCAGAGTCCTGGCCTGACACCCCTCAGTCCGTACCAGGATTTGGCTCTGTGGACAGTGACCGCAAGTGACATTTTGATAACATTCCTTATTTTATTTTCTTTGAAGGGTCTGTTACAGAAATCTACCCTTTTGCTGCTTCACTGGTTTAACTCCCCTATGAACTCTGAAACCCCAAATTATGAAATCGTAGACAATACAAAAGGAAGCTTATGAACCAACAGCAGTATTTTGGCTGCTCCAGCAGACATGCACTTGGACCAGCACCTAATCCTCTTAATAATTTCTCACCACTTAATCTACTGACATGAACAGAGTGTCCGTCTGATCCTCCTAGTAGGATCTCTTGGGCTGTGAACTTTAGAGACCCTGTAAAAACAGAATGGTTTAATATGCTTAAATCTCCCCCAGCTGAAAAGAGAATTAGAGAGACATCCCATGTCACCACAAGAGTTCGTCTCTTTTGATTGAGACAGGAGAGGTGACTGTGCTGCACGACTGCTCATCAGTGCCTGCCCAAGAAGCTTTCGTAATGATTTCTAACTCAGGCAAAAACATTATTCACCTATTCTGCTGACACATACCTAGCGCAAAAGTCAAGGCAAAGGTTCACTTGTCTAATCCAAGCTTCCCACTTTCCCCCTTGTATTTCAACCTATGCCTCATCCCCCAAGCCAGAGATGCTCCTCCAGGAATGCAATAAGGTTTGAAACGGGGACGAGGGCCCCGGGGCTGAGAGGCTGTGCTGGTTGGATGGGGTGGGTTCCCCCGGCTCTTGGTTTGAAGCCTGCAGCACGGGGCAGCGATTGCTGAGCCCAGGCAGAGCACAAGTCCCAGCTCGATCTCAAGCACACAGCCAAGCTGGGAGAAGTGAATCAGGAGGGGAAGGCTTTGGGAGGGGGTAAGTGGGGGCTGGAACCAGCTCTCCGCCTCTGTTCACAAATGTTGACACTTGAGTCAATTCATCCGGTACCAAAGTACCTCTCCGGTGTCTGCTCCTCCCAATCCATCACCCTAGGCCCGAGCTTAAAAATTGCATCAGCCAATTTTGCAGGGTCTCAGGCACCTCCTCTGGAAGAAGTGACAGGACCCTGGGCAGGCATCACTCACTAATTTAGTGATTCTTCTGTTTCACTCTTCTTTTGGTACCTCCACCCATGAGAGCAGTTTGGATGGTGCACAGATAGGGTTTAGCCCACAGTGCCCCAGTGGGTGCCTGTCTATCACTGTGGTCGATATTCAGCAAGCGATGGGCCATTCAGGGCACTCATTACCCACCTTTTCTGCCCCAGCTCCCTATACAGAGAAGCTACCATGGTGCTAAAGCCTCGTCCTGTAGCTAAGCAATTTGAATACAGCCCTTCCCCAGCACTCTGGACGATGTGATGCTTCCTTCAGTCTCTGAAGCAGGAAAGAAATTTTTCAGCTTCTCTACAGTGGCCTGTTTACCAACCCCCTCCGCATCCAGGGCAGTAAAATGGAGCAATCTGCACCTTTCACCCCAGACGTCTGCTTTTCATTTTCTCCTTTAATCACAAGCAGATTTCGGCTATCAAGTGTGAAAGTTTAGCAGACCCAAAGACCCCTGCAGAGCAGGAGATCCAAACTCAATACAAAATTCATTTTGTGCCTGCTGATGTACCTGATCCCTGGTTTTGAAAAAGGGTATTTGCTGAATGTTTTACCCCCATAGAGAGAAAGAAAGGGGGAAGATTTACACTCACAGGAAGGCAGTTAAGCAAATACCAGCAGGACTATAGGCAGTCTCCCCCTGCTTCAGGAACAAAACCCACCTTCTCTGTGATAAAAAGAAAAAAAAACCACAGAGAAAAACGTGCATGGTTACTGATTCACCCAGCTCAGCACCAGCTGACCTCTGCTCGTTTTCCTACGTGTTCTCCATTTGCACAGCGCCTTGCACCATTAAAAAATAATAACTTCACTCTGGCTCTTACAGGGTGGGTGCCAACGGCTTACAGCCTGCCAGCAGAAGAAGATGAGGGAGAAGCAAGGACACAGGCTGACTGCACGAGCAGGCGTGCTCCAGGTGTGGGTTCACATGGAGATTTCTCACAGGGGGATTTGTGAACCCGGGAAGTGACTCCAGCTGGAGGATGCACGTGCATAGTGAGTGCAGCCTTTGAGAGGCAGTGGGTGGCTTCTCAAAGCCAAATCTAACACAGGGAATGATGCAGAGCTTTCCAGCCCAGGAGGAACAGCTCCCCAGGTGGGACAGTCTCTCCTGGAGTTGTTTCCCCGTGGACTGCTCAGTCCCCCAGGCTAGAGCAAGGCAAAGCATACATGGCAGGACAGGTCTGCTCTGAATCACACACCAGAGCAAAGAGGGGAAGCTAATGAAGCAGGGAGTAAATTCCTCAATGCCTGAGGGAGGAACAGATATGTTTAAAGACTTTTTTTTTTTTTTTTTTCTTTTCACAGTCATCAGTGTCAGCTTTGCTTTCTTCACTCCTATTTTTTTAGTCAGTTTATATAGCTCCAAACACCGTTTGGCTGGGCATGTCCATACACAGGGGAGGAAAACACATTTTCAGGGTGGTGCATTTGATGGCAACCCCCTGGCACGCACACCTCGTGCCGGTGAGAGCCAGGGGAGCAGAGGGCCTGTCCTCCTGGGAAAGGCTTGTGCCAGCAAGACTTTGGGGACTCACCATTTGCCTCCCAACCCTCTGGTCCCCTTAGGAAAATCTCGCAGACAGTGATCGCTGCTACTACTTGTTTTCTCTCACCGTGCCTGGCAGCGTCCCACACATTCACCTTTTGAAGTATGTTCCCAAGGCTATGTTGGCCGTATCAACTGTCTCCCACCCCTGGACTCTTTGAATTTGCTGACGAGCTTTTCGTGCTTAGCATACCAATATCTCACAACTTCCACCCAGCTTAAAAGCCACCTCTTCATTCCTCTTGTAATGTGCATGTTGTTCTGATGCTTAAACTATTTACTATTTCTGTGTCTGGCAAGCACATTGAAACCTGAATTATAGCAGTCTCAAGAAAATAATGAAAAAAAAATATCTCCAGTAGTACATCTATGTGATTTCTGTTAATCTATAGTCATCTCCTCTGCAGCGGGTCTCTTCTCTAAACCATTAGTTAGCATCAATATTATTGCTGTTAGCTTTATCTCTCCAGCAGTCAATCAAGATTAGAGTCTTATCATGTTTGAAACTGCTTTTTGCACAAAAGAGCACCTAGTTCTTTGACACTGAATAGAAAAACGTGGAAAAAGGTGCAGTGACTTGAAAGGGACTTGGCACAGCTGCTGACACTGGCTGACACTGGCTGGACCATGGCAGCAATGAGTTCTGTGTGTGTGTGAAGGTGCTGTCAGTGGACACAAGTTTGCCCAGAGTCACTCATTTATCAGATCTGCCCTCTCGGCCCTACCACACCTGAGCTGGGGATGAAATCTCCCCATGCACATGGAATTTCAGAGAAATTTAATTATTCTGTGGAAAAGTTTTAATTATTTTGTGCTTAATCTGGCATTAAGGTATTTTTGTACCGTATCATTGACAGAGCATTGCTACTGTGTGGTAATAGCACATATTGTATTAAAATAAAACCACACACAGAATTTTAATGGAGATCAAGGGTGAAAGAAATCTAACAGTTTGGTAAGTCTGTGCCTCAAGTTATTTTGCCATGCAGTGAAATAATCCCACACAACTAAATATTAGGTTGCTGCCTGACATTGTCTACAGTTAACTCCTCCCAAGAACCAAAGGGATGGAAACAGACAGGTACAAGCTCATCACTGGTGTAGACAGGGAGAATTATTGCAGAAAGCTGAAGTGGCAATGGGGAGGGGAGCATTTATACTGAAATTGCTGCTATGGCTAACAAAAGTGCTGAAGCATCGTGTCAGTTGTCGAACTTACACTGGTCCTTCAGCGTCAGTCCTGCGTGATGTGCACTTCCCAAACCAGCACCTGCCTTGAGCACAATGGCATTCATGAAAACTGTGTTTGCTTGCTCTTCTGCAAAGACAAGACAAATGGCTTGTCTGCAACAGAACGGCTTTTCACCTGCTGATGCAATGGTCCTAGGGGAGACACTGCTCCGAGTAGTCCAGGAAAGCAGACTGCAATGTGCTGAAAAGAGAAGATGCTGTGGAGACCTGAATGGCAGGGATCACCATGAACTCTCTACCCCTCCAGGCTGCCCTGCAAGCAGATGTTCTGGCTTGCAGCAGGCATTTGTCCCCACAAAAGAGACTCTCTGGCTTGTCTCCTTGGCTCGGACACATCACTTTTGCAGCTTTTCCCCTAAATAACTTGTCTTTGCAATAGTCAGTTCATTGGCAGCAACAGCCACGTGAGGAACAGCAGTCTTCAGAGGAAGGTTCAAAAGCAGATGTGCCTTCTGGAGCCACCCAAGGTCCTTCGAGTGCCGTATGCCAAAAACCACTTGCTCAAATTACCACAGTATTGACCCACTAATCCCAAATTAGATGTACAGGAAGCACAACAATTTTCAAGAGAATCTGTGTCTGCGAGTGGATTCAAAGTCACTGGGAATGTCACCTCTCTGGACTTGTGCTGGTGTGGGGCCATGGCCGGCCAAACACACTTAAGAGCCCTAAGTTCCTTTCCCTCTGTGTTTCCCCACGCTCACCACATTGTAAATGTTGTGCTTATACCCTGCAGCTATTATGAACCTGGGGCCTTGTTCTTATATGTAATATTTCTCTTTCCAAGGGCAAACATAATAAGCAGGTTTCTAACATGCTGGAAATGCTAGGGAATAGTCTGTGCTCAAGATAACTCTTCACTTGCGTTGAGTGCCAACCATCCTAAATTACTATCTCAGCTCCAGGCTGGGAAACACTCATCAATGCTGGGGAGCTCTAATGCTGGAAGAGCAGCAAACACAGGGGACCCGTGTGGCATTGATCCACCCTGGTGGAGATGCGATGCCAGAGACCCTCCTCACCCATGTGGCCAGTCAGTAAAGATATAATGAGCAGATCAGAGCATCTTAGGGCTTGCCAGAAACAGCCAGGGTCCAGCTGCCAGACAGCCACACGCTGCCAGTTACGACATGGCCAATGACATGCTCCTGATAAGTGCTTTGCTGTTTGCTCTACAGAGTAAAAGGGGGTAACGATCTTGCTGCTGAGTGCTAGAGAGCTTAAGGGTCTTTGGCTGATGTGAAAGGCAGATCCTGGAGAAAAAGGTGACATCACAGCTCACTAATATTTGTGAACACTGAAGCAGAACAAAAATTAAAGTTTGGACCTCAAACCAGGAAACTTAGGAGGCAGACAGACTAAGCCTGCCAAAAATGCCAGTTGCTTTGTAAAGCCCCAGTCTTGTGTTAAAGTCTTGCCAAACAAGGTAGCAATAAACTTACCCAGCCATCGTCACTTGAGCTGGGGACTGGGGAGGAGAAGGAAGAGGCCCACAGATGAATGCTAGGGCTGGCGAGCACCTTGCTGGCCAAAGGAAGCCTTCCCTCATACCTCACAGAAACGTGAATTCTGCCACTGTGCAAGCCTTGAAATCTGAATGTTTCCTGACGTCCCACACCGCTATTAAAAATAAACCGAAAAGGTTTCCAACAAAGCAGCACATTTTATACATGCCAGGAAGAAAATGAATTAAAAATGCATATCTTTGTTTCTTCCTGACAGTATCCCATTGATGCAAAGCAGCAAGCAACTAGAGCAACAATTAGTGCTCTGCAATGAGATGCCCATAACCACGCAAGGAGGAGGTTTTGTTCCCCATCCTTGGACTACACTCACTAATAACCTGGATTTCCAGGCATATGTCCCTCCCCACCATGGGGAAATCTCAAGGCCTATTTGCGTGCAATGGCTCTTGAAGGGAATTAGCTCTTTAAACCATCCCTGACACTGTGGAAAAATCAGGAAACTTTAATTAAGGGAGCAAAAACAAAAAAACCACCCACAAGGCATTTTTGTATTTACTTTCACTAAGTGCAAAAATGAAGTTCACAGGAATTTCATCCCACAGGAATTTCCAATATTTTAGTATTTGTTTCCGTTATTACTTGGGACAAAATGTTGAAATATCAAAGCATTTTCATAGAATGAAGTGTTCTGGGAAGCAATATTTTTTACGTCATTTTGACGTGTTTCAGACTTGGACTTGCACCTGGCTGAGCTGCTGAGAGGTTGACATGCAAGTGCCTTGTGGACCCAGGTTCCTTTATAGACCAGCCTCAGAACATCTGAGACTTCCCACCCAAAATGCATCAACAACACAAAAATACAACAAGGCAGAAGGCAGTAGTTCATCACGGGACATGTAGTCCAGGTGATGACTTGGTCTAGCTAAGAAAACGGGCCTTCAGGTCTCCATCCTGTGTGAGCTGAACATACATAAATGTTGAACACAGCTGAGCCCAAATGTTTAATTTCAGTGTTGTTGGCTTTGTTTATTTTTTAACATAAAAGATGGACAATTCTCAGCCAGCTGTAACAGTGTATTGGTCTGTCAGCACTCCAGACATCCCCAGCTTCAAACTGCATAGTAGAACTGCACCCCTGCTGTCTTCTCCATGACGCAAATGGGCAGGAGAGGGGGGGGCTGTGGTCACCAATGCTGGGAACACTTGTCCACACCAGCATGTCCTTGGCCTGGATCCGCTCTGGGGGATGGATCTGTCCATCTCTTCCCTCCATCATAATCTTCAAGAGACCAAGCTTCTACCTTAAGTTTGTCGCTTAAGCGCTCTTGCCAAATCTATCCTTCTTTTGTGATCATTTGGCCCAGTCCTGCCTCACAGAGTTTTCCAGAGGAGATTGGGGTCAAGGAGCACAGCGGTGAGTGGGGCCACCAGGAAGAAAGTGACCTTTGGAGGAAAAGGGAAAAACTTCATTCTCAACATAGAGCTGTTACAAAAATCCCAGTGCTACTAGGGCCCTTGTACTTTCTTCTGTTGGCCAGCCTCAGCGCCAGATTTCATATCACCTGGCAGGAAAACATGGCAGAACTGATCGTGAGTTTTAAATTTTCAAACACATCTGACCTAAGAATTGCTATTGTACATTTTCCATGTCTGATACTTTCTCACATGTTGTTGTACGCTCTCCAACCATTGCCTTTCTGGGAATTCAGGTGAACTGTGGCATGTGGGGGAATTTCCTTGCCAAACTTCATTCTTCCAGATATTTTTGGTATCAAGAAAAATAAACCCCACTCCACACACACACCCTTTTTACCTTTGAAACCTCAATTTCTCCTGGAGCAGGCATGGATCAGGAGCTGGCCAGGACCACACACAGTTCTTCTAATATCCCAGCCTGAGGACCAAGAAGGGGATGGAGGAGACAACCAGCACACTGTGCAGAAAGGAGGGAGATGAAATCCATCCATCAACAGGAAAGGACCATGAAGCCCTTGCTCAGATGAAAAACACTGTGAAAATTAGTAGAGCTTTTGAATGAATAAGGACAGAGCCCTATGAACTGCATCCTAGAGCTGTGCATGAGAAATTCCTCCAGGCACGAGCCCCATCTTGGGCTGACCATGCAGGCTGGTATGCCCATTACTTCCTCTCAGACCCCTTGCAGGTCTCTCTATGGGCCAAAGTCTTATGGGCAGACAGAGACAAAGGTGGGCTTCTCACTGCCACCTCAGCCCCAAGGCTAGTCCAAGCCCCTTGAAGAGCTCCTGGCGGGGTGGGGGTTGTCCCCAGGGTTTGGCTAGAAATAAATAAGTCTTACATTCGTGGCAGGCCAAGCAATCACATCCTGCTGTGTTAGGATCACAACCATTCATTTACTGTGGACTTACCTTCTGATGTAACAGAAAGCCTGATTTCCACCGTAACCCATAAGTCAATATGTCACAGGCCGTGAGGATGCATCTAGCCAAGGGCTGGAAACGATGCATTTGACAGAGTTCTTGCAGAAGCGTTTTGTTGTGTTCCAAAGGCAGGTCTTCACCCAGCAAATGCAGCCCCTTCCTGGCGCCCACAGCCCTCCGTGCATCTCTTGTAGCAGGCACTTTCTCTACAAACAAGCCTTGCTCTTCACAGTATTTTCAGGGTGCAGGAAGATTTTTGATACACAGTCTCCATGGCCCCAAACACATTGTGCATGTTGGGGGCTTAATAAACAGGGAAAATTTGTCATGCTTTCCATCAGATTACTTCCACCAAGTTATGACATATTCTCAGGTCCAATCAGTGGAAGCTTTTAGTTAAGAAAAGACTGAGAAAGATGTCTGTTGTATCAAATATTAGCTGATACTAATTGGGAGGGGGCCTTTATCTACAGTTATGCTATGCTAACTCAAACCAGACCAGACTTCCATGGACACCATGGTGGCAGGCACAGATTGTTACAAGAACCAGGACTGTTCTTAAGAGCAGACTTGCCTGACCAGAGCTAAGTCCTAGAAATGCTGTAACCTGGCCAGAAAGCACCTGACTTGCTGACAGGGTAGATTTAGTTGGTCCCACTGCTGTGAGGTCTGCCCATTCAGATGTCTGATTCCATGTCAGGCCAGGACTTCACCTCTTTTTCCTTGCCATAGTGCCAAGAACACTCAGTAGAACACTCAGTTCTCCACACTGTAAAAGGCTGAAGCACGTGGCTTTCTTTCCAGCCAAGTATCAAGGAAATCATGAATTCTCAACCTTTCAGTAACCTTCAATAATACACAACTTATCTAAGTTGGGACAGATCCTGTCATTTTGTGTCACTGCAAATTCATCCCACAGCTGCCCAGTAGGAACTGATGAGGAGTCACTCTATGCGAGGAGTAATTTGCTGTTTGGGGCAACAGAACTGATTATTTCCCACTGCTGCAGGAGCACAAAAATATTTATTTGTGACAATGAGTTCAGGGGTTTCAGCTCCAAAAAACTCTTGTCTCAGTTTGAGACACAGGGAGTGAGTGAAGACACCAGAGAGTCAAACTGTGCTTCTCAAAGTAAGTGATTCATCAGGACTGCAGTAATCAGGATTTCCAGACGCAATGTCCTTTCAGAAACTCCAGGAAAAAAATATCAAAACACACTTACAGAGAGGGACAAAAGCAGCCCGAGCAGCCCTGCTTGCTGACTGATGGCCCCAGCCTTAGGTGGGGGTCCCCTTTGGTACCCAGCAATGCAGAGAAGGCCACCACACTGGTTGACAGATCAGGTAAAATCACTCATGTGATCTACTCCCTAACTATGCTTTTTCAGCATAATTTTACCTCTCAGCTTTTTTACTCTCTCCGGAACCAATTTGTTATCTACATAGTTTTTTCCTACTTCTGCTTCTAGACCTTACCATAGCTTCTCTTCCAGTGATGCTGAGTGCCTTCTTTCGTGCTCCATGCTAAATGAATTCTTTCCCTGGAGTCCTAAAAAAATGATGCTAGAAAAGAAAATTCCTCATGTTGTTTTTTGGGATTGCTGCTTTTCAGATGTGCTGGCTCCATCAATGCAGAGAGGGTCACCCTGACAAGGAACGTCACGTTTGCAGAAGCAGCGCTGAGAAGCAAGAGCAGCAGAAATGGAGGAGGAACGGGGAGACCTTGCAGAAACGTTGCCCAATGGTTGAAGGTGGCACCAATACCTCACAGTAGCAACTTCACCAGGTCAATGGCGACATTTGTAAGAAAATTCTGTTTCCCATGTATTTGGCACCTCTGAGTTCAGATATGTTGGATGTGGCCACAGTATTACAGCTAAACAGGACAGAACATCCCCCATTAACTTTAAAAGCACAGCCCTTTGACTTAAATATCTTTTTATCTGCCATGTCTTCCTAGAACATCTGCAAAGCTGCAAGTCTGTATACAACACCATCTACTCGCAGGTGGGTTCGCTCTCTCTGCAGCTTCAAAAATGAAAATAAAAAAATAAATTCCCAGCGCAGGCACAGAAGCACCAGAACTAATTTTCCGGCAGATGCAAAAGACTGTCAACTAATGTAGGAAATTAAATGTTTAAGGAAATTATAGAACGAAAATATAAACTCTTGAACGGGAGCCAAAAAATACAAATTCCATCATTTATCAAAAAAACTCCAAAATGAGCCTGAGATGGTGTGGGGATGGCTGAATGAAAGGCTATATTCAGGCAGCAGCACTGTTTAGCTTACTTTTTGGACCTTTTCCCTTTATTGATGCTGTTGGGAGGCCCTCATTCCAAAACCTCTAATGCTGTCGTGTTCTAGGATGAGTTACTAAAAGCAACCGTTCTTCTGCATATGAAAACATTCGATTATTTGCATGTTTGGTGTCTTTAATGCCTCTTTTGTGCCTCTGTTTTTTGCAGGGGGAGGCAGATGAGGGATCTTGAATTTCAGCAGTATTCTGATATAAACTTCCTCTGAAAGAGGGAAGGCAAAGAAGAAAAAGCCTTTGCAAGCCTGAAATGGAGTCAAGGAGTGCTGGCTTTCTTGATTTACTTGAAGGGACTGATGAAGGTGTTTATTCAGGATTTGTGGAGTCCTTCCAGCCCTTAAATGAAGACTCAGCCCTGAAGTTTCAGCATTACCTAGTTCTCCTGAGCCATGTGATAAAAAAATGCCTAATATGAACCATCCCAAATCGTTGCTGTAGTGGCACAAATACCAGCGCTGTGTGCAGGACAGATGAAGGGCTCAGAAAGCTGCTCCATAAGTATCTCCACACAGAAAGGGGTGAGGATGTGCAGTGCTAGGCAAGCGTTTTGGGGTGGAAAATCTCCTGGCAGGTCACAGCAGTCAAGTCCCAGCCTCCCTGTGCTCATCTTGGCTCTCTCCTGCACAGGCTAGAAGGTTACAGGAAAGCTGGAGGCACCTGGCCAGCTGTCGACATGCTACAAGCATTATAAAATACTTTAAATACTGTCCAATTGACCTGTGAAATTCGCTGCTACAAGGCATTACCACGACTCTGGGTATAAGCAAATTATGGCTTGTTCCCCAGCTCATTAGATGATGTTGAAACAGTGTCTGGTGCTGGGGAAGATCCTACCTTTCTTCAAAGGCAGGTTAAATCTGCTGCTGAGCTCTGCTGTGCAGTTGCAAAGGGCTAAGAGCTCACAAATGGCCAGTGGCCGCAGCTCAGTGGAGAAGTAGTAATTCATTATGCTATGATAATTCAATTGCTTGTGATTTTCTTCCCATAACCAACAAACCTAGCAGGAATCCAAAAGAGAATTGCTTGCATTTATGGCTAATATGATTAGCTGGTCATAAGAGCCAATATTAAACAAACAAAAAATAAGAGGTTTGGAAGAAATAAAAATCCTCAGGGTTTAAACCAGTGAATGGGGATTAGAAAGAAATTTCTCTGAGGCTCAGTTATTCCTGATCTCTTGCAGCTTGTTACATCTCCTGCCAGAGCCTCTAGTCTTTGCCCAAGAAGTACTGGCCTAGACAAAGCACTATCCTGCTTCACCCGAGGCAAGCATGGGTCTGCAGAGGACAGCCGAAGGAGAATGACTTCTCCCTGTGAATCCCAGAGTGGTCCTCGATCACTCGACACCGTCTCTCTGCATCCCATTTTTCACTCATCAGTGTTTGGCACCGGAGCTGAGGATTTACCCGTCAAGGTGCTCCCAGGGCTCTGAGCCGCCCTGCTTTCCTCAGACCCTCTGACTTACTCGTTTAACACTGCTTTTATTGGAGTTTTTATTATCAGTGCATAAAGAACACGGCTTTGCTTTCCTGGGCCAGCAGCACCATCTACAGCCTGTTCGGACATGTGCAGTCCACTTCTGCCTGAGGGAACATACCTCCTCCTTTCACCCGCAGCTGAGAAAAAAAAAAAAGACAAAAACAATTTACATGTGTTAGGGTGGAAAAAAGAAGACAGCAGACTGAGGAGCACCTCTGGGGCTAGAAAAGCTAATATACAGTCATATACAGCTGGTGTATTGTACTAAAGGAAGGAGGTAGGCTTTGTACAGTTCGAGGCAAAAAGGATGTTATTTGTAGCTAAACTTGTTGTCTGCTGTTATCTCATTCTCAGGTAGCACTGTATGTATTTGGAGAAGAAATCTCTTCAGCCAGGGGCTATATGAGCCTTGTATACTGCTTCCATGACATAAAATGGAGGAAACAACCTGGGCAGAGTTATAAAATCAGCTGGTGACAGAGCCAGGACTGGAGCCTGTAGCTGTTGCTTACAATTTCCCAGCCAGCAGCAGGGTCGTTGCTACTTTTCCAAAGGCAAATGAAGAGGGCCACTGCCTTCGGTGTCCTAAATCCACCCACCTGGTTCAGAATCAAGGGCCCATGACACAGTCCCTTCATGCACCTTGACATGCAGTGGTGCTGTGCAGGGCTTCCAAGCACTGTTTGTGGGGTAAACTTATACCCCGCAGCAGAAAACCATGTGAAATCATCCTAACGTGCCACTGGAAGAGAGCAGGAGAAACCCAGGGCGTATGTCTTGCAAGACTCCGCAATGGAAAGGAATTTGTAAGATAAAGCTCTGGGATAACGCTGGCAAGCAGAGTCTGCCCCATGCTCACAAAGGAAAGCAAAAGTGAAAAAAACCTATTTGCCTCTGTCTTCTGGTCTAGGAGGAAACCATTCCTCATGACCCATCACTTTAAACTCACTAGGCTGGCCTTTGAAGGACTCAGCTGGATAGGAGACCTGGTACCCTAGAAATGAGCTGCCTTCCCCAAAATTATCTGGTAATGTCATATCCTGAAAAATGGGTTATCCAAAGCACTGAGGTTTGTACAGGAAAGGACAGTTGTGCATGGCCTTGGTGCTACACGCCACCACTGAGGACATTACAGCAGCTGCGTACATCTGCACCACGATGCACAGGGAAAGGCGGGAGGAACAGCTGGGTGCACACAAAGAAAATGGAACAAAATGTCCTGATCTAGCCTGTCTGTTTTTGCAACAAATCTGTGTTTTGCTTTGCTGTTACAGGAGCTGTGGACCAGTGAACCCAAGGGAACCGACAGATTTCTCCCTTGTCTTCTCTTCCTTCCTCTCCTCCGCAGAAAGCAGGATCTGTTTTACTGGCAGCAGCTGAGCTAGGCCTCGCCGGCACTCATTAGACAAAGCTCTCTGAAGCACAGATTGTACCTTGTGGATACATCTATACCAGGAAACTAGATGGGACCAAGACACAGCCCACGGTCCCATGGGCCTCCGTGGCCTCCCACCAGATGCTGGGACACAACACTGCAACATGGGCCAGGAACTCCTTTCCCAATAGGTATTTTGGATGGAACCCTCTTCCACTCCTGAGGGATTACTTTAAACACTTTGGGGAAACCTTCTATATGTAGTAGGACACCTCAGCCTCGGGTACCCAAGAATAGCAATGACCAAAGCAAAAGTTCCTGGCAGGAAGGAGCAGAGATTTCCCAGGAGATACTGAAGTGCCAGGACCATGCATCTTTGATCCTGCTCACTCTGTCTCTCTCTCTGAGTAACAAGGGACTATATGGGAATAAATCAGCATATTAATGGGGATGCTAATTGCAGCTGAATCTGGGATGGACTAAAATCTACACATTCCTTTTAATTAAGAATTCTATAGCCCAATTTGAATCACACGAAACAATTCATGAGAGCCACTATTATTTTAAAGGCCAACCGTCCTTTCAATGGTTTTGATGTTTAGGTTAAAATGTAAAGGCAGGTAACAGGACAGATCTCAGTATCACAGCATAATCCATACTAACTCCCTTATGGTGGAGGAGCCATTCAGAGTAACAGGGCCCTGTATTTGAAACTGTGCCTTTTTAATAAGAGGCAGAAATACACTTCCCTTCCCATTTCTCTTAGGCTCAACAACGTTGCAGTGATAAATAATTGATATTTCAATGCCTTGTGCAGTGATCATATTCTTGAGTGAGCACAGACCTATGAAGTGTCTGTATCCACGAGCCCTACATATCAGTATACGTGTGTATATGTGTATATATATGTATATATATGCTGCTGTGTAACCACTCCTCCCTGTGCAGAAGAGTCAGGGGGGTTATCAGTTTTCCCATTCCAATTTCCTCAGCCCAGAACGACTTCACAATGGGTTTTAAACACCTTCAGCTTTTTCTTTTCTTTTTAGGTGACTTAACGAATGCAGTCTAAAAGAACTGAGACATTCCCTAACACCCACAGTGTTATACATGGCCCAGAGCCTTGTCTTCCATCTGCTACCACTGAAGACAGCATGAGCAAACCAGTACCAAAGATCTCGCCATTGTGGGAGCCTGTCTCAGGAGGGGATGATCTACAGCCACAGTTACAAAGGTTAATGTCTCCTACAGGAGTCTTTTGAGGGCAAGAAGAAAGGTGAGAAAACAGGTTTTGCATCTTCCCCACACGTTTCCAAGTTTTGGTCATTTGCTTCTTCGGGCTGAGCTTCCAGCCCTCGGGGTGTCTTGCACCAATGAGTTCCACAAGTCATATCAGCACTCCTCACTCAGTCCACTACTTTGTAGGAATTATCCCCAGGCTTTGGTTATTTAGTGTAGCCTGTGTCCAGTCTGCCTTCTCTTGTCAGGCCATCTTCCTGCCAGTATCTTTGCCCCCCACACACTTTATTGGTTACGGTCACTTGGGTCCTCTTCAGCCTTTGGCTCCCTGATGTCTCAGCCCCACAGCCAGACACTGATCTCACTGGCACAAGAGCAGCCGCTGAAGCTACTCCCTCTAATTTCTCCAAAATGCTGTGTGCAAGGGGCTGTTCCCGTGCCTCCTTCCCCCATCCACACGTGGCATTTTCTTCATGGCTTTCTGTATTTGTCCCAGACACTTCATGCCTTCATCCACCTGGAAAGATATGCCTGGAAAGTAAGCAGTTTGTCAGGTTTCCCTTTATAGTCTGTTCTCATTTCTTTCTGGGGCTTTGTTCAGGAGAGAGTGGAAAGCTCCAGAAGCTTCTGTCTGGCTCACAGCTCAAACCTGAAGGTGATTTAATTGTAGCAAAGCCCAGAGCCCTTATACCATCGTAATTTGTGATATTGCTCTACTCCTAATAGAAAGGCTCAGAGACTAGGTCCAGGTGTGCACATACTTCCTTCTGTACTGAAGTTAATTTATGGTGTGCTGTCATATAAAGAGCTGTTAAATGGAGTGCTAATCTTCTTCTTTAAGGAGGAGCTGCAATAACGCTGGCATATGAACAGGCTTGTGCAGGCTTGTGCTCAGCTATGTCGCATCTCTGCAAGCCTTCTCCCCTGTAGAGACTCAGGGTGGGAAGTTATAGCATTGTTGATGTCAGCGTATGAAAATACATATTTTCTGATACATTAGATATACATGCATAGGAAAACTTGCTCTTCAGTTTTGTTTATCCTGGTACATGCAGACTCTGGCTTTGCTTCTTTGGCAGAAACCTCTTGCCTGGCTGAAGCATCCATGTAGGACTGGAGAGTTCCCAAAGACCCCAGGACAGTGGTCCTCAGTGACACTGGTGTAGGTACCTAGGGCACAGCCCCATGGGGACATGAGAAGGGAAAGGATAGAGGGCAAGAGGAATGCTGGGATGGCTCTGGTTTCCCTACCACCAGTCTAACCTCCTCCAATAACTATTTGCAGGGATGTTTCAGATGATTATGGGAGTCAGCCCTGCCTTAGAGCACAGGATTGCAAAAAGCAGCTTTGAGGTTCCTCTCAGCTTTTCTGGGGTTGTGATTTGTCCCATCCTAAATAAGGATGCTGAGCAGGATGAGTCCCCCTCTGGAGATGACTCTCTCTTCCCAGTGACCCGGCAAGGGGCAAGACATCACTTGACTCTAGCTGGAGGTTAGCAAGCTTGTCCACACTTCAGCTTCAATGTGGGCTGAAAAGCGTCTGGTTCCTAACATCTCACCAAAGGAAAACTTCAGCTGCTAAAAAAAACTAAGCAGAAGGACCTCACCTCCAACCACAGCTTCAAGAGTTTACTCTGCCAGAGGCGTGACTGGAGAAGAGGATCCGTCCTGCACTCAGCCCACCACTTCCCCCAGTCCCAGCAGCTCGGGACCTGTTCACAACCTGGGCACACCCCAGCACTCCACCAGCAAAGCACGGGTTGAGCTCCCTGAGTGAATGGCCAGTGATTTAACTGGGCAAGCATGCTGTAAAGTAGCAAATAAGTGGGTTGAAAGTAAATAGTAGGTTTTATACAGTTGTTATATTTATTCTGCTGAAGTGTTTTGATGCCAGATTCAGGGGGGGAAGGAGGGAGGAGAAGTTCAATTCACATAATGGGAGCTGGCTCCAGTATAAACATCCTTTCAAGCTTTGCCAGTCACTGTTATAAAAAGGGGGTGGCAAGGTGGGTTAACACGCCAGCCTTTCAGTCTTGTAGATTTATGTTCAGTTCACAGCCACGCACTGATTCCAGCTCTCACTAGTTTAACATGTACTTCGACATGAGGCAGCTCGTGATGAACAGCAAAAGATTCAAGACATCACAGTGGGGCAGAAAAAAAAAGCAAAAAAAATACACAGTAAGAACCACAAATTGATTATATCTTTAGACTCTAGGAGTTTTCAGGTGCATCTGGAAATTTTCTGAACCACAATACAGGTTTAAACAAATGGGTAATCTCTGCTGGAATAAAATCCCCACCAGTGTGCCCAGCACTCCCCCTGGGGAGAGGCTGAAAGAGTGGCAAGGGCACATGTGGCAGACACTGGTTGCACACTGGCTGCAGCGATGGGAAGCGCACGCATGTGAGGAGGGCACTTTTTGCCATAGGTTACAATTTCAAATATTCAGGGGTTGGCAGTTTTGGATTCCTCAAAGCCACAGACCTGACCAGAGGCTATTTATAATGTTTATCAGCATAAACACCCAAGGGTAATGTATTGTACTGCAGGATATTATACCTCCTTAAACGAAAGCCAGTTAATTTCTATCTGCTTTTATGTCTGTCCCCTGTGATGATGATCTCTGTGATGAAAATCAGGGCTTCCCTCTGAGATTTCCACGCTGCTATCATTTTACCACAGATACACTGGAGGGGGCACAGGAAAGATGCTATTTGAACACATATACATCCTATCCACCATTACTGAAAGCCGAAGTACCAATATACAAAAATACCAGTCACACAAAGCCTTGCTGGTGAAGCTTTTCTCATGACTACTGGCATTTCTGCAAGAGGAAACACAGTAAATACAGACTCTCATTTATTGCAAAAGCAGAGCTTTTAACCAATGGCACTATGCAGCATACAAAAAAATGTCAGCAAAGCTAGAGTTCCTAAAAACTTTAGCCAGGCCCAAGTCTACCCAGCAAAGCATCATGGGATTTTAGTCCCATTTAAACCTTTACCAAAGAGGTACAGAAGCAAGTGCCTAAATTATAGCACACGCCAAAAGAAATATGACAAAAATATGTGAAAGTCAATGGAAACACATTGGGAGTTGAAGGGCCCATTGCCCAACATTGGCTAATTTTCCCTAAGAAATGGTTTCTTCTGTTTTCAAACGTGCTACAGAAGCAGCCAAAGAAAACCTGTGGGTTTTCATAAAGAAAACCAATGAGAGAAAATGTCTCTCCCCTCCTCAGTGCTGTCACATAAGAAGAATTTCACATTCAAAGCCTCGTGATAAATTTTTCACGTCAGGTGCCTCCTTCACCCTTTGGTTGGCAGATCTCCAGCCATGCTGCCTACAGAGAGATCAGGCTGGCCAGACATTTGTGCCCTGTGTTGTCTAAACAAGTCCTGGGTGAAGGTTTAAAAGAAGCTGCTGCTCAGGCACAGGAATAATGAGTCTGCTGAGCCATAAACAACTAGCCTCAGTTCATGGATTTGACAGAGTTGGAAGGGACCTCTAGAGATCATCTAGTCCAACTTCCCTGCTAAGCAGGATTGCCCAGAGCACATCACTCAGGACTGGTTCAATGGACAATAGACATCCTGGAGCCACGCACTCACTGGTCACCCTGCTGATGGCTCTCACTCAACATGCATGGACACATGCTTTCTCCTGGGTGAGTCCTCTCATTCTCTGGGCACCCAGACACATTACAAATCTCCTTGACTAGATCTGCCAGCTGTATTCACAGCATGTGCTTACAGCAAGAGACACCCCTACACCTGCAGAGAAATCCCATTAGCTATGACATGAGGAGATCTGACTCTTGCTTTTTGGGGGGCTTAGTAGATGCCATAAATGAGACAGAAACACACTTTGACAGAGTCTGGTCCTGGGGGCTGCCTGACTAGATGTGTTGCTGTTGAGCTGGCAGGGAAGAGGACCAACTCCACACGTCAACATGACAGATCCAAAGTCTAGGAGGAAAATCCAGTGAGGGGTGGAGAAGAAAGGAGCAGGAGAGCTCCTTAGTGTGCATCTGGGGGCACCCCACACATAACTCACTGCAGCACAGACAGGCAAAAATCAGAGGTCACCAGTGTGGCAACAGCTTCCTCTCTGCTGTGACACCATTGTAGATAGGCAAGGGGGGAAGCATGGGGATGTCACCCTGCTGCAACAGGTCTGTGAGGAAGGGTCTTACCCTGAAACAGCCCCCTTCCAGCCCTGAAAACCATGGGGTTTGGAGATAATCAGGAAAGACAATCTGGCAGAACTGGGATATTGCTGGAAAAGTGAAAGGGTGTCCCCAAACGACTGCTGCAGCAGCCTCGGGTAGCAAACAGATGGTCAGATCCTGCAAACAGCAGCTGTCTGCCCAGGAATGACAGGAGCAGCACAGGTTTCCAAGGAAAGAGCTCAGAGCAAGGAGCAGCAATCCAGTGTGTCCATGCCTCGAGTTGTAGCTACAACCAGCACTTTGGCAATTAATTCTCCTTATAAAGATTTGGCAGCATTTTTCACGGCTCCAAGTCCTTCAATGGTGTTTCCTACAGTCACAGGCTGTCTGTGTCATTGAATAGCCCTGGAGACCAACCCACTCGGACACAGGGCCAGACCAGAGCTGGCCACCTCCCTCTGTGCCATCTTTATCATCTCTGGGTGACAAACCACCCCAAACCTAAGGAACGTGGAGTGGCCTCACAGGACTCCCTCCTTTTCTGTCCTGAACATGATGAGAAAAATATTGCTTCTAATACAGAGAATAAGGAGAACATTAACATGGAGGCTGTAGCAGGAGGTAGCAATGGTGACAAAAATTGTGTAGACCTACTTTTTAAGTTAGGTCAAAATAGAGAGGCCAAGAGATGAAGTGTCAAGGAAATGGGTATGGACAGAGGAAAAAGAATTGAGCTGTCCATCTTCACAGCTAGAAAAGAACACAAAACAAGGTCAGGTGATTTTATGTAGCCTAAGACAGAAATTAAGGCAAAATCAGGGTGGAGTCTGTCCAAAAACAGAGGGATAAGTACAGCCATTCCATATTTGGAATAACACAGCTTTACTTGAGTGATGAGCTGAGTTGGGTGAGCTCTGCCCTGAGCAGCACCCTTCCCACTGACCCTCTGTTTCCACACTGCACTGGGACTCCATCTGCTCACAGCTGGACTCCTGAAACTTGGGCAAGCCTTAGTCCTAACCCACTGGCATCCCCGAGACAGTCCTTCACCTCTGCTGATCACAGAATCTCAGTGCAGTTCTGGTGGGAAGGGACCTCTGGTGACCCTCTTGTATAAAACCCTGCTCAAGCCAGGTCAGCTGGAGCAAGTTGTTCAGGACCTTGCTGGCACCATAGTTCATCTCACCAGCACAAGATGACCATGTTTGGGGATGGAATTGCTCCCTTGCTGTCAGCAGGGTGTCCACCACCCTCAGGGAAGCTCCTGGCACAAGGTCTGATCTGCAGCCCCACACAGAGTGGTCCTACTTTGCCCAGGACACATGCAGAAAGGTGAAATATAACCCCAGTTAAAATCCACATCTACACTGCAGTTTTTACTCTATTTCTTTGGGTTTAAAAAGAAAAATCCCCACTGTAAAGCACATAAGTTACGTCAGCCCATGTGTCTGTGAGACGTGAGGATGGAGGTCAGGCCAGAGATGCTCTGGAGCAGTGTGTTAGCAGGCAAACCACACAGAAATGAAGGAAACCTGTGCCAGGACTCCTCGCAGTGATGGATTTCTAGAGAAAAAAAATAATGTTCAGACCAAAGTGGAAGCAAAGACAGTGTACATAACGGGCTGATGATGGGATAAAGTGGAGGAAACAAAAACGCAACCAATTTTACTGTCTCCCTGTGATGAAAAACATGTGAATTGAGTGGGGCACTGGATAATGGTGTCCAAAGGAATGCAAAGGCTGAGGAGTCAATTGATGAGCACTGAGACTACAGCAACTGGAAGAATGAAAAGAAATACAATTGTTTGGGGTTTGGTGTTGTGTGGTTTGTTTTTTCATTCAAAACCAAGGAATGGATGACAAAGGAGAGAGCTCTGCTTCACAGCTGAGAACTTTGGCATCTGCATACGAACTGGGAAGCGCAAACGTTTCCTGGCTCGAGAGAGAGCTCTTTGCGGGACGCAAGATTTTCAGGAGGAATTACTGAGGGCAGCTGAGCTAAACCTCCAAACAGCAAGGCCAGCAGATATGTCCAGGGAGAGGATGAGATCGGCAACCACTCAGGCTGAGCAAGTACACAGGTTCAAGCAAAGGGAGGCCAGGAATCAGGATGGAGAGATGAATGGGGAAATCATCTACCATAGGGCTGTGTGATAGAACAAGATAGATGTAGAAAAGAAAAAAAGTGCTTAAATTCTGGACAACAGTGCAGGGGCAAAGAGACTTACTTTGTGTCCCCAGCTAGTCCTTCCTTGCCAGACATCAGGCAAGAAAAATGCCTGTTTGAGGCTTTGGTGCTCTCCAGTGTAATGGCTGGTGTCCAAGCAGGTCTCAAGGCTGGTGGAATTAGATGGGATTAGAGAATTTTCCCCTCCAGTCCTCTTCTCTGCATGTAAAGATGTTTTTACTCCAGAAAAAGGATAAGTCAAGGAAGAGGTGATCCTGAACTGTGATTCTGAAGCTGTACTGTATTCCTCATGGAAGGGAGCAGAGCAGAAGAGGCTGACCTAATGTTACAGCATCCTGGGCATAGAGAGAAGAGCCTGCACCCCAAAGGAAATGTAAATGTGAAGCATGCGAAGGCTAACAGCTCTCTGAACATATACTTGGAGATAACTCCCAAAGAGGCGTCACGGAGACAGTTAGGAACCAGCAAAGGATGTCTTAAGCAGCAGACCAGCCTTAAACTACTGCAACAGTGCAGGACCAGAACCAAGGAGTAGAGTGGGGAAAAAGCAAAAGCTCTAATATTTGTGAGGCTGTGAAAGCACTGCCAAGGGACAGTGAAAGCAAGCAACAGCTTTCTGTCCGGGCACCTTTTGTGTGCGAGCAATTTGCTGGACGTTTTCAATTTTTGAGCCCAGCTCTGGTGAGAGTGAGAAATGTTTTGACCATTAAGTCTCTAGGAAAGCGCAGAGCCCCAGTGTGGGGGGGCATTATTTTGGACATTATCTTTTTTTTGTATTTGTTCAGTGCACAGCCAGCAGACCACAGGGCCTCAGGCAAGAATGGGGGACATCCCCATGAATGGGTTGAATCTGTTGGCTTTGTTAATATGGACCCATGTTAACTCTCCACCACACCAAACAGGAGTCACGAGCCTGGCTGACACAAACAGCCAAACGTCCCGGGCGCTGCTCCTCAGATACCCACAGACAACCTCCCAAGGAGCTGGTGGTGGCTCCCATCACTCAGCTGGCTACCTCCTGCCCTTTTTAGATGTGGCTGCTCCGGGAGACTTCCCAAACCCCCACATTTCACAGCACACGAGGCCAAAATAGCAGGTGCCAATTTCCCTAGCATCCCACGCTAGATAGCATCGCGCTGCAGAGGAGCAGTAGCATTACTGTGGTCATCTTAAAGCAAGAGTGAGACCGTGCCCTTTGCCCATTTGGTCCTTGTGGCACATCAGCTGTGGCTCGTCAGATTGAGGACGACAGTCCCCAGCATTGCTCAGCCACTTGCTGGCAAATATAAGGCAGCCCTATCCTTGGATGGCAGGGAGCATTTTAAAGCTTTGCTATTTGACAGTGGCTTGCTATGCACATTATGGTATAAAGGTTTTTATTTGTTCCTGTTGTTGTAATGTTTATTCCCCAAACTCTTTTAATAGTGGGCTTTTGACAAAGTGTTTCCCCAGCAGTGGGAACTACATACGCAGCACAAAGCAAACACTTGCAAGATAAACATCCTTCACATCCCGTGCTGGTCCTAACCCCTTGGAGCTCGCCATTACCTCCCTGGGAGCAATTGAGCACAACTTAATCAAAGTTAAAAATGATACTGTGTGATTTTATTTTTTGTACTTGCTCAGCGAGCTTTTATTGGCAGCTGCTGCCAGGATCTGGGACTCCGCCAAATTCCCTGGTTATATTGCTCCAGTGTGGACAAACAAAGAAAGCCTATTTAAAGTTTCTTGGACGCAAATAAGGTAAAAACATAACAAAATAAAAAACAATGTGTAATTATTTGTTTCCTTTATGAAGGGCCTCCTTTGGAGTCCTTTGAAATCAGTTCTGGCTTCCACCTACGAAAGTCACCCAAGTGTATTATTTAATATTAATGGACATTCCTGAACCGGAATGTTACAACCAGAGGCACAAAATCCAGGGGGAAAAAGCTACCTACCTTTGCCTTTCATATTATGCTTCCTGAGCCAAAATAATAACATTAGCTCCTTGCCTTTCTCAGTAACACCTGTTGCTACTAATCATGACTCAAAACAATTTTTTATTTAAATTATTTAAGACTAATTATATTAATTAAGGCTTATATATTAATTAACCAAAACAATTTTTTATTTAAATTATTTAAGACTAATTATATTAATTAAGCATTTTATATTAATTAAAGATTAAGGCTCCCATCAACAGCCAGCCTTCAGGTGCGTGCATTGATCTCCTGACCTTTGGTGTTTCTGCATCAGGGCTGCCACCTTCTCATGCTGTTTTGCAGGCAGCCATTGCTCATGTGTGACACTGAGGGCCTTGTCACCTTGTTAAGGTCACTGTCATTGAACTGGGTTCTTATGCAGTTAAAAAGTCGGAAACACAAACGGTGCTGCTGACTGCACAGGCTGAAATTCATCCTTTTGCACAGAGCATCCTCTTGCCCCATATCCCATATCAGAGGGAGAGAGGTGCAGAAAGGTGGAGAGAGAGAAGAGGGGAGAGGGACAGAGAGAGAGGAGAGAAAGAGAAGGGAAAGGGAGAGGAAAATCTCTCCCTGTTTGACAAGTCTTTTTGACAGTGTTTATGAGCCAAAGTGCCTCGTGTCAACAACACACACAATGTGCTTTTGAAAAAGCAGAAGTGTACATGCAGTTCCTTGGCAATTGGAAATAACAGTCAATATACAAACAAACAGGTTTGGGAGCATACGTTTTTTTGAACTCCCACGAAAGTGCAGCTTACCCTTTTTTTTTTCAGGTCGCCTCCAATTTATTATGCAGAGTCAGTCACTTGCTGGTGTGCACAGTCCCCAGTCACAATAAGCATGAAAAAAACCCACTGTCCCAACAGAAAAGACTGAGAGCAAAGAAGGGCTTTGCAGTAGCTGCAAAAAGGAGATTAGGGAGGAAATAAAATCCCTGTTTTGCTTCTTCCTCTCACTCAGCAAATTTTGGGCTGAGAGAGCCTCTTAGAACTCATTAAAGAAGTTTGAAAATTCCAAGCCTAAGTAAAACTCAGGTCATTTGCAAGAATTTCTTGGGCTTGGGAAATGTCTGAATTCCCATCTGTAACAGAAAGCAGGAGCTGAGGTGTCTTACCTTCCTTGCTGGACCAGCTTCCCCACTTTTACTCCACCCTGGCTCAGCAAATCCAGCTGCATCAGGACTTGTGTCTGTCACCTGTGGAGAGCCAACACGGCCAGCCTGCCCGGGCTTGGAGCCACCTGCCAGAAACTGCCTTTGCCCATGGACACACCATGCACTTTGGGCAGCCACGGGGACACGGGCTAGAGACCACAGAGCCTCGGATCTTTACTGCTGCAATTCAGCTTCCCCCACTCTTGGAGACAAAGACACCCCAGCACCTGCAATGTCGTAGAGATGCTGTTATCTTATTCTAGCAAGGCGGGTTTCTTAATTCCATTCATTTCTGTGTGAGGAGGTGTTGGCTTTTTGTTGCTCTTGTCAGGATGGACGTTACTTGGAACAGGATGGAGGGAAAGAATTGAGACTTCTCCCCAAGGAGATCATGGCTCACGTGTCAGACCTTCAGTCAGGTAAGAGGATGTGGAGTGAAAAGTCCTGGGTGTGTTCTGCAGACTTTTAACATGGCCCCAACCTGCCAGCCTTTTAAAAGTCACTGTCCTTAAAACCTACCAGTTCCTTCCTGCAATTCATCCTCCACTCCTGCTGTGACCCATCAGCGGCTCTAATCCAGGAGGATTTCTTGTGTCGCCTCCCTAGTTCTCTTTGTAAAGGAGAGATCATCTCTGGCTTAAAAAGAAAGCTGAGAGTTGGAAGTGGTCTATTGATCCGTGGGCAGAGCTGTGATGAGGGAGACAATAAGGAAAGGAGAGGCAATTTGGTGTGACACCAGCCTCCAGCCCTGGAGAAGTGCATTTTGTGCTGGGGGAAAGAGCTGGGAGGCAGGTTAGCTCTCGGCCAGAGGAAACGTTTGATTCCACTAGAGTGACAACAGCTTGCTTCAGATATATGTTTTTGAAGATACCTTTAGAATCATAAATTATATCAAAACATGTTTCAGCAGATAGAAATTGCAGCAGAGTGCAGCTTAGTGGCAGGAGTTCACCTCAACTCTGCCAACTCCCCACAGGCAAAGCACAGTGTGTAAAGGAGGAAGAGGACTGAGATCTTCATCATGAGTGGGTGCATCTTTCGCATTGAAATCCATGAAAAAAACGTGTCTAAACCCCTTTGAGGATCTGGTTTTATAGCACCAGGATATTTCTAGCTTTCCATGCATGAGAGTCGTGCTGAAACGTGCCCTGGATCTATTTATCACTATTATTGAAGCGATGCTGGTTTCTTTTGGTGCTATCCCAGTCCTGTAAGATTTGCAGTGGGAATAAAGCAAGTTGAGAGTGTACAGTTTTATAGTCAAGGTGAAAACCTAACTCCTTCCTGCACCTTGCTGCAGATGGTGTGGATGCGCTGCCCTGCAGTTTGGTTTGTCTTGTCTTGATTGTTCCAAAGGAGGAGGAAGAAGCAATCCTGGTTTCACCTTTTCTTATTTGCAGACCTCCACCAGCACACCCAAGCAGGCATGAACTAGTAACTGGAGAATCCAAACCCACTTGCGACATGTACTTGTGTCTCATGGAGCCCCAACTTTTTTGCAAACCTCAGGCTGAAAATCATGTTGGCTCCTTCTGCCCTGTGTCCAACAGACAGCACGCTGCCAATGGCCTTCCCTGAGCTCTGGGGTCTGTCACCATTATCTACCATGAATTCGTGGCTCAGACCACTCTTTGTACACCTGTATAGACTTGGAGACAGGCTCACTGCTAACACAGGGACCCACAACCCCTCCTGAGCCACACAAGAAGACCGGAACTCAAATTGGTCCATCCGCTTCATTTCTCCTGCAATCTCTGGGTTAACAGCACTTTCCTTCATATTTTACTCATTGTTAATCAAACTAAAATGCAAGCTGGATTTCATTTTACTTGGAAGAATCCACAGCGTAAATCCCTTTTATCCATTTCTTTAACATCCTCTGGATTTCACAGCCACAAACCACAGGAAAATCAAACTGAAAGATGAAGTCTGAAGTAATTACTTCGTTGTTGCCAGGAGGATAAAGTTCCCATAAATAATATTCCTTACAATGCTGAGAAACTGAATATCACTGTAAACAAAGCAAGTAATTAAGGGCACAGCAGTTTCACACTTGGTCAGGCAGTACAGGTAGCCTAATTCCTTGCCTACAGCAATCTAGGTGCTTTGCTCTCTCTCCATCCACATTAATCAGCTGAAAAACACCTGGCAGCCATGCAAAGGGGCTTCCTGTCAGTGGATCAGGACCCTTGTTTGGCTACAACAGGACTTCTCCAAGCTGGTAAGCCCTTGGGGGGGCTGCGAGGGGCACTCCACATCCCCAGCGGTGCAGGCGGTGGGTAGCTGAGACCAGGCTGCGTGACAAGGACCACTCCTGTTTGGCAACGGGACCTCTGAGATAAAGCTATCATCACCTGCCTGTGAACTGCTCTCCTCTTCTCCACAGCACTCAGCTCAAGGCTGGTGGCTTTCAGCACATGAAGATTTGGGGATATCACCTCTAGGTTCAAGAAGCTTGGCCACCTGTATAAGCTCACAAGACAGTTAGACCCTGACTCTAATTGTAAAGCAATAAAAATGTCACGCCTATTTCTCACATAAGGCTTCAAAGATCTCTCTTTTGAGTGAGTTAAGCTTTTTGTGCAAGGGGCAATAGTCAATTCTCTGCAGCCAGCCTCATCCTCATAGATTCCCCAACCAGGAATCTGTACCAGGAATCACCAGCTCCAGTTCTACATAACACAAGCGGCAGCTTGCGTAGCTAGAGCTGGGGTAAAAATGAATAGGTGGATATTAAAAACAACCCTTAGCTGTGCTTCCCAACAGACATCTGCTAGCACACATCATTTGCTGCCAATGTCCTAGGAAGCTTTGGTCAAAAAGCAAGGAGTGAAACATATAGAGATGTGCATATACATATGGATACACGTATACACCTATAAATAGACATATGTAAACAGAAAAAGACGAATATGCTGCCAACATTTCCAGTTGCAGTTCTTTTCCTGCTTAGGGTAGTATGGATGCTCAGATTACCTAATCCTGGAAATTAAGAGAAGGTACCCAGACCTCCAAAGGGCACTGGGAGACACTTCCTTCCAGATGGGGCTTTTCCCCTTTCAGGAACCAGCCAAAGACAGCAAACATTTACTCTCAAGTATGCACGAATACTTCCTGATATTTTTTCGTGCAGTCTGGATGGACACAATATTCTCAGTTTATGCCAAGGATGTTTCATGGCACATTCACACCTGGTCCAGCTATTGAGCAGTGACACACATTTCTCAGTCACCTCGTCCCACATCACCAGCTGGTGTCACCACCAGCATCATCCTTCGGCCTCTGCGCTCTCTCATTATCTAAGCTGAAAGCCCAAGTGCTTTCCCAGGGCTCCTCGGACGGGCTTTATGGTAAAAGATGAGGGGAGGAATGAGTAACAGACCCCTGGCAGACAAACTGACTCCAGGCTCTGCCTTGCATAATTGTCTCTGGAAGGACCTCGGGCACCAGAAAGTGGTTAATAACACCCGGTGCTGGTGTTGAGTCACTCCGAGCATTGAAATGTCAGGGGTTTGAGCAATGGATTTGTCTGTGCCAGCTAAACAAACGGCGCTCGATAACGCACCAGCTGCTGCGGGCTCTGCAGTGCCCAGTCCCCGGGGATGCCCATGAGGTGCCTCTGCCTCGCCCCCAGCACTGACCGCTCGGGGCCTCAACAGCGGCCACCACTCACAGACTACTTTAAAGCCCTCGTTTTACAGAAAACGGGGGGCTGTTTCCATTTTTATTTAGAAGCAGCACATTTTTCTCATTGCAAGCGGGTGATGTTTACTGTGCTGTCTGGTTTAGAAGTGCTGTTGCGATATGAACGGAGACAGCTCCTACGTTGCCTGTCATGGGCCATGCAAAAAGTGCCAGATCAGTTTAAATCGAGTTTCTATATGGAAGGAGGAGTTCTTGTATATCACCTACATTAAAGAGTTAAACCCACAGCAAATCCTCCAGCCCTGATATCCCTGGATTCCAGCGGGACTAGATCTCGGCTGGAGGCTTCAGATTTGGGACCCTGATATAAGTTCCATTGTTTGGAAACAACTGCTGATCAAAACACTGTTTTGGAAAGGATTTAATTTATTTACAGAAATCTCCATAGAAACTGCAGCAGAGATTTTTCAACCAGATGTGATGCTTCATTGTTAATTAGTTCATTTATCGGAACAACGGCTTTCCTATCACGAGATCTGGGCAGCTAAAATTTGAAGTGCTAGCTCCAGGCTGCCCATCAGATGGAAAATATTAGTAACACAGCTTTTGGAACTAAAAATCTTCAAGTACGTTGTGTAAAAGCAGCAGATGTTGTTAATCTCTAGCCACTACTGTGGAAACAGAGGTGCAGAGCACCAAAGTGGTTTCTCCAGGAGCATTGCTACTACTCAGCACTCAGAGCCAGCACTCCAATTCAGCTCCTGTCACCCAGACCACTACACCCTGTAATGGACTAAACCCCATCTTTACCGCAAAATCTAATAAACAACATTATTGATTGATATTATGGATTATATCTGATGACTCTCCGCCTCTAGGCTCTGGGGGCCATGGTGAATTGCAGCGATAAAATCAGGGTAGCAGCAGATGATACCGTGATTGGGAAAACAAAGCAGCTGCCGCATCCCGGCCTCCTCAGCTTCGTTGAGCACATTTTAGGAGCTAGGCTGAGGATCTTTTTTTAGATCAGCATTTACCTCTCTTCCAACCCAAACATAGCTCTCCCTTGTCATCCCGACGATGCTTTCAAACAGAATGGCGAATTGTGGCGCCACGATTATAAATAAAATTATCAGCTGTCGGGCACAGGCCCCCGCACAACTCCTTGGTGCAAGCCAGGGTAACGCTTGTCGCTTGCCTCTCAAACGCAGTCCTTTTGGGTTTGCTAATGGAAAGAAAGGCAGGGAATGTTGTTTTAAATGTCAAAAGACAGACAAGCAGTGGAACTTTCTGCATGATGAAACGTTGCATAACTAACTTCCCAAAAAATGTTTGGTTCCTGGGTCTACCATCCAACGTTGTTTTGTTTTTTTTTCCTTAATGGTACCTGTCCACTTAAACTGGGGCCAAAACCCAGACAAGAAACTATTGTAAAACATTTATATTCTCTCACCACCAGGGGCCACCTGGCACCCTCCTGCCCTCTGGGACACACAGACCTTTCACGCTGATTAATATGTGCTGCTTGGTCCTCAAAGCCAGCATCACCTTTCTGTTCCCTTTGTTCTCTTTTTGGCTGGTACATTCTCTGGGGTGAATAATAGACAACTGGCTTGAAGAACTTGTACAAAAGGAAATGGGCTGATTGAATTCGAGAAGCACGCTTACTTGCACTGGAAAGGAGTGATGTAGGCTCATTTTTGGAAAAAATAAAGAAAATAAATTACATGGAACTGCAGGGAAATTGTTTCTTTGAGGATCAAGTTAAATCAGACAATAGAAAGCAATCTTAGTTTCAAGACATTAAAAGAAATGAAAAAGCAAAAAGTAAAGTAGTGAACCAGGCTCCAGGGTATAAGATTGCTCAGCAAGCTTGGAGAACAGAAAGAGAAGAAAAAAATTAAATGATTCATTAGATAGCTCCATACCATCCCACCACATTTCCTCCAGAAGAGTCTGAAGTTGATCCTGGCTTTATACAAAATGGCTGGACACCAAGTTTCAGACTCAGTCAACAGAGAAGTGAGTATTGGAAGGGTCTGAAGATCTTCCCCCCAGACTTGCACTGCAAGTCTACCTGGATTTAAAGAGATGCAGGGAGGAAGATTCACCACATGTTTGTTTGTGTCCCCCGTGACTCTTTCCTCTAGCCTAACAAGCCATACAACACATGTGAGCACACTTGGTGCTCTGCTGCAACCCGTAACACGTGTTAGCCCCATTAAACGGTCACAGCTGCTTCTGGGCCACTGAGACCTATCATACAAATGTCATCAGGCAGGCTGGTCCCCAGCTCCATCAATTCTTGTAGTGCTCTGACAGGTGACGCTAGCCAAGGGACTGTCCTCTCGCACACCGAGAGCCAGGAGAGACTCCTTATAGCTGGATAAAGTTACACGCTATCCCTCCTAAGGACAACAGAACTTCACCACTGGGAAACTCTCCCAAAAGAGAGAAAAATCAGGTCTGACACAGGTTGAGTCTGCAGACTACTAGAGACTTTCAAACAGCAAGACATCACAGGCAAAAACCTAGCAGCAAGCGCTGAAAAGAAAATATCTGCTGTAAACTGCTGTTAATTTTACTGGCATTATCATTAAAAATAGGACAAAACTCGTATGGAACTTCCTTCCCCTTCACTACTGCAGAGGATTTAGTTTGTCTGCATTAACCATACTGGAAAGGAAAGGAAATATGTAAGAAAGTAGATGCTGTGACTTATCTATTTGACGAAGTCAAAACCACATGGGTCTTTCAAAACCATGAAAAGATTACTCATGTCATCATCTAATGACTTCTGAAAAGTCGGAGAGCCCCTCATGCAGCCAAAGACAGCATGCTGAAGCTAAATGCTATATACGTTTGTCTTCCAGTGGAAAAATAGTATTAATTTGCCCTTTCTGCTTTAAAATGCTCTGCTGTTTGCTGGTTCAGGCAATAAATCCATCCTCCAAACTGAGGAAAACTGAGAGATGGTCTATTATGTCTCTGATTTTTTTCTGCACAATTTATATTTTCACAAAAGAGAGGGGAAAAAATATGAGTTATACCTGCTATAGAGGTATAAATTGTAACCTTAGCAGTGAAGCTGTATGTTTAGATGTCCAGCTGAAGTCACAGTTTGCTTCAGCCCTTCCCTAGTTCCAGTTTCACAGTGAGAGGATTCTGTTGAAATTCCTTCATGTCAAACTATGACATTTCTTTAATTACTTTCTGCTGTCAGAGTAGTGCAAAAGGACTAGAAAGTTGGCCAGAATCCAACCCACTGACTCTAGGATCAATCTGGAGACACTGCCTGAAGCCAGCAGGGTTTAAACCACGGCTTCTGAACCAAGTCCTTAACTACTCAAGAGACTAAAATCCGTGCTTGGATCATGATGAATGTTAGGCTGAAAACTGGGTTTGGTGGAACAGGAGTGGAAAAGGCTGGAAAGAAGGTGACTTTGGACCACGTAGGCAAAGCCACATAGTCACGCTTGCTTCAGAAGCTCAAGAGAAGAAAAAGTCTCATTGCAAGAGACTAACCAACATCAGTGCAGATATATGGCACAGATTGCCTGGGTGGTAAGTATGGTCAAGAAGAGTCCAAGGGCAGATGTGTATCCTGAAGACTTTCTGGAGATCCCAAGAAATGCCACGAAAAGGTGTTAAAAGCACAGACCTGTGGAAGCTCTTGATCTAAACACATCAATGCGGTTGGATCATGCAAGCAGGGTCAGTAACTTTGATCCACCCCCATAGGCTCTGAAATAAAATACATCCTCCCGTATATTTGAACTAGGAACAGGCTGTCTGGAGCAGGAACTGTCATCTTCTGTTTGTACAGCACTTAGCAGTTGTTCATATAAATAATAAATAAAACCAAACGAGCAAAGGCACCAAGCAGTATCAATTTTCCCTCCTATTATCTGCTTGCAGAGAGGCCAATTCACATCAGATGAGGCTCAGGAAGTAGCAATAAGATAACAAACCAGCCAGCTTGATTCTTATCTCAGTAAGGGTACACTACCTAATTCCCCCTGAAACACACATGTATTTTGCACACAACAGCTCATACAAGTTCATGAATGTGCATCTGGCCATCTATATTGTACGCTGTAAAGGTGAATGGGGACTGTGCAGCATCGGAAGGATAATAACAAGAAAGATTCTTTAAAATAAGCAAGTTAACATTTAAACGATACTTTTCAGCTAGGAATTGCATAATACTAAATTCTTACAGATGGTGTGAGTGTTAAGTTGGAGATACATAATACACCTGCAGAGAAAAATAAGCCATCCCTTCTGAGCAGTTTAAAAATGCAGAGACCCCCAGCTCCCCAGCTTTTGGCAAGTGAAATACAGTTATCGGAGCTGAAAGGTAGGGGATGCCGTGAAGTTAAGCCTTGGGGACTCACACATTCAAAAACTGCTCAGTCATCTTCTTCACTGCCCAAGCATTCATAGCAATCTCCATTCAAGAATTGGTTTTCACATACTGTCACTTTTCTTATAAGTACTGACACAATCAGCAAACAGAAGAGCCGCAAGCAGGTTTCCCAGCTTGTGGTCACAGATTACAGCAGACATGGAGTGTGCTGTCCTTCCACATTACACTGAAGCACAATTTCCCCTACCTAATATCAACAGGCAGTAACTGGCCACAGAAGGAGTAATTCTTGACAACATGTGATACGAGACACGATGTCAGGCACCAACACTACCATAGCACCTGTATCTGGTATGCTGGTCTCTACTGGACTTCTGTATCCATGCCTATCAGCAGACTGGGGACTGTGGGTCTGTAAGGCTGCTATATTCAAGAAACAGACAAAAGAGGTTGAAAGTCTCCCCTCCCTTCTCCATAGAGTAGCTCTCTTCCCTTCACCCAGCAAACTCCTGGACTAGAAATATTCTGCATAAACAATAGAAAGAAACAGCCTGAAAGAATAAAGGAACGTAGGGAAGATCCCAGTGCTCCCTGATGCAGCAGTTGTCTAAAGGCACACACTGTGCAGAGTACACTTTGGTACCACAGAAACTCCAGGCAGCACGGTCACTAGTTAATTGCAGTCTGTTGGCATACATCACAGCTCTTTGTCACCCTCTTCTCTAGTTGTGCTTAATGCTAATAAGACAATTGTTTTCACAGGTTCCTGTTGGAGAGGACAATCTCCACCCCGCAACATCCTGAAGCACCGCCCAGTCCAGCGCAGCCGGTATTTCAAAGAGCAGCAGCTACATCTAGTGGAGAGGTTCAGCATTGCAGGCTTATCTATCTATAATAATGTGAGTTTATAAAGTTAATAATGCAAGTTCAGCATTGGATTAACGGAGCCAGGGATTCTACTGAAACGCCCTGCCCTTTTCATGTAAAATGTACAGAAGTGAACCTGCACAGCACTGATCCACTGCAAAACATCAGTTTCATCCAGTCAACACTCTGCCCTAGACCAGTTTGTCCAGCTCATCACACCATCTAGATGACCTGACACCAGGGAGGAAAGAGCAGGTCTAACCTTTGGGGCTATATGGTGAACCTTACCTCATCGTAGGCTAACATCAGCTTCCACCCTCAGTACCCTGAGGACTTTAACAGAAATCAGTTCCCATAATTAAACACACACAGGCAAGACAAATTCACAAATTAGACCAAATGCAAGATTTCTCAGCTGCACAGTTAATTCTATATACAAAGGAACATCTCAAGGCACAGCCTGGAGTAATCCCTGCTATCTGAAGTTGAAGTAGGGAGTAAACTTTGGTTTTGAACAACTTTTTTCTCTGCTACCATCCAGAACTTTCCTAAGCTATAAATGACAAGAAAACTTACAGCAGTGTAACTTCTGCAGGAGCCAGGCATTCAATAGCGTTGCTACTGACATTCTCAGGTCAGTGCAGACATGACAAAGAAAATCCCACATACCATGAACCCGAAGCATGTTGATTAACTGTAGACCTGTTCTGCACTATAGGATGCCGATACACATCACAATACTGATCAGTAGCTACCTTACCAAGGACCAGACTCCAGACTCCCAAGCACTGATGCTCCTTTCAGCACCTGCCCTGGCAGACTACCCTCACATGTAAGGGAAGGGCTCCAAGTACAGCCAAGAGCCCACCCAGCAGCAACAGCCCTAGTCAGGCAAGTGAAAGAATGACCTCCCAGTAATATTCTAAAGCTATAGCTCACACTGTGACGATCCTGTTAATGTCTGTTAGATAACAACGACTTGTCTGCTGGTGTTCTCCTTAAAGCTGACTTCATCATAACCCATGACCTGTAGCCTCTGTCTCCCAAGGCTTTCCATCACAGGCAAGTGGCAGCGTGTTCTCGCCTGGTGACTGGAAAGTCAATAACATCACACTAGTGACATAATAAAAATAATGGAGATAGAGTAGCCAGTAATCTGTCCTGCTATTCAGCGCTCTGCTTGGCTTCTTTGCAAAACCAGAACCACTCCCACTCATCTTAAAACTTGACCTGTCACAAATGCTAGCTTTAGGGAAACAAAAAAAAAAATTGGAACTTCAGTTGTGTCCTTTTTTTATTATTATTATTGCAGTCTTGTAACTTGGGAATGTTTTAAGTGAGACAGCAGGAAGTGCAAAATAGCAACAGTGACCCATCCTGACCCTCACTAGCAAAGCCAGGCCATGAGTATGGAACCTTGGTGTTCTTACACAGGGGAAAGACTGAATGCGAGACAATTAAAAACTTTTCCTTTAAGTAACATGTGAAAACATCACACAAGACACTGTTACCTACTCGAAGTGGCAACTGAACTTAAGTTTATTGACATTTCCTACAAAAGATACAGAATAATATTCAAGACAAGTGCAAGTCAAGAGTTTTATTTTTCTCCACACATATATAATTAAAAAAGTGAGTAGAACACACAAGACAGGAAGCCAGACTAGACATATTTACAAGACAGTTAAGCTATCAAATTTTTTTCATCCTCGAGATCAAGTCATCACAGATTTTCGTTAGTTCATCATTTTCTTTAGTCTGTTGAAGACAGGAAAAAAAAAGTGAGTTTCAAGTATGTCTAAGCTTACTACATCTATGTAGTGATCTAAGTCACAACAAGTCATGTTTGCCAACATGTGGAATAAAATGTCCATTTACATGCCAGTGACTCATGCAGATTTACTCTAAAGGACAGAGTACTTTGTAGAAGGTCCCATGGCAACCTTAAAAGCCTCAGGAAGTGAGTCAGAATCCACTATACTGTCTCTACTTCTTCCAGACTACACCATTATACATGGAGACCAACTGATCTAGGGAAATAAGACCTCTCAGACTCAAAGTCTTTTTCTAAGATACACTGAAATTCAAGGTAGTGACAGTTTAGATTTTAATCTTCACAAGACAAACAACTCTGTAGGATGATGCTTTGATAATTTTACTGACGTGGCAATAATTCCCAGTTTGTATACTACCTTATATGGTCAAGCTATTTTAATGACAGTATGTTAACTCTTAACATGAAGTGCTACTGTATTTACAACAGGAACAAAACTAGTTGTGTTAAATGGCTTATCTCTCCAGGTACAGGCCTACTGTTTCCTCAGCTATGCCAATCTTAGCCATAAGCCTGAAGACTAACACCAATGCAGGAGTTTTACTCAACAGAAGTGTCAGCGTTATCTATTTTTGTGTCTTCAATGCTGGCAACAATACAACTGTATCGCAGTAAAACTAATAGCATGCGTTTCCAGCAGTATGACTTTTCACTTTCAAAAGGTTTTTCCTTTGAAGGGTTCTAACACAGGAAACCTATGTGCCTTTACAAAACATTCTAAGACTTTATCTATGCAGTATGAAACAATATAAAATACAAGGATCAACAGTCAGAACAATATTGAAAGAGTTCAGTCAGTACAAAAGAGTCTGTATGAGGGCTAATAGCTTACAAATCACGTTTAGGAACGAGCTGAACCAGACAGTTAAGATTCTTTCCTAGATTCTGCTCTGTGACATGTTAAAGTTTTACATCACCATCTCCTTCAGTAGTTTAACTTCCTGACACAGTAGCCTGGATTAATCACCTCCATGGGGACAAACCTTTTGCTCCAAACAATCTACATATACAGCTAAGTCTTGACATAATAGAGTTGTACCTTAAGTTTCAATGCCTATTTCTCAAAGCCTGCCAGGACAGCAGCCATCAAAACCAGCACAGTCAGCATGGCTATTTCTAGCACTAGACTAGGTCAAGAACGACCTTGTCCAAGGCAATAGCTTGAAGAGACTCCCCCACAGCATTGTGACTCACCTTTTGTTCAAGGGTCCTCTCTAAAGACTGGATCCTCATTTGTTCTTTGCGGAGACTGGCTTGTAGTGCTGCAGTCTCTGATGTAGATTTGCTTCGTACCTGAGCAATTTCCTCATTTGCTCTGAAATGGAAGCAGATGGTGTTTACATCCCTTTCAGACAGCACAGCAAAACTGTTCATAGACATCACATTTGATGCTTGTACTTTGGATTAATCCCCAAGCTAAAAATGTTTTAAGCCAAGTTTTGGCATTAATGAACCACATTTTGCAGCAACTGTGGAAACTATTTAACTCCCAGTACTTGGCTTCTTGAGATGGTACTTACTGTTGCAGCTTTTCTTCAGCATGTGCCTTTAGTGCCTGATATCTCTGCTCCTCTTTTTGAATTCTAGCCAGGTATTCTTCAGCACATTTTTTCAGAGCTTCTTCATTCTGTCCCAAAAACAAGCAGCTTGCTTAGCTTTTTATGGGCTACTAGATGGAAGAGTCTCTCCACAAATGGGCTATGTGACTACATCACAGTGGCAGTATTTTCTCATCAGAACAGGAACAACTGAAGTCCCACAGACCTACATAGGGACTAAAGCTCCCCTTTCAACTCTTACCTTTGCAAATCAAGACTTATTCACCCCATTTCCCTCCCAATATACTGTTTATTTACTAATAAACTTTACTAAAGGGGAAAGGTCACTGAAACTAAGGTCACTTAACAGTTTTGGCAGGGGGGCAGGTTGGGTTTTTTTTGTTCTTTTTTTAAAATCAGCTTTGTCTTAGCTTTCAATTGTCCTAAGAATAGCTAGAAATCCAACTGCTACAGAGAATCCAAGTAAAGATTCAGGCTTTGGACCCTGTCATAAATGAATCCAACATTAACAATGAGAAATTGACCTCGGTAGGCACAGACACTATGACACCTTATTTTATTAGCTATTATAGTAAGTTAGGATCCGTACTAATTGAATTTAACAACTGTTAAATTCAAGGTCTTGAATTTAACAACTGTTTCCAAGTGATATTTTAACTCTGCACTAAGGAAAGGGCTTCTGAATTTAGGGTGCAGAGATGGAAAGGCCACAAGATGAAGGAAGCCTGACACATTAGTAAAGCAGAAACTTAAGGTGTAACACAGACATTATACCTGTTTCTCAAACCTAGTCCACCCTAACACTTCTAACAGGATAGTTCTACACTTGATTAAGTAATAGACATTAAAGTATAACTGAAGGCAAAAAAGCCTGAAGGCACTTTTTAAAACACTAACTGAATCAGTTTTTATGCATTTCATGCATTAAGAAACCCCAGCTTATGCTCCTCATAGCTTCATTCCTCTAGTCTCTGAAAACGCGGCAAAGACCTGACTTTACCAAGCTGGGTTGTGAGGTTTTTAAGCTAAATAATGCCCAATAAACTATTATGATTTTGACTTGTAATAGCAAATCCTCTTCAGCATCCATTCAACATGAAGGGGAAACAAGCTGCCCTTACACAGCAGTTGCTACATGAGACTGTCTCTATGATTAACAGAAAAATTATATGCATGCAGCAAGAGACAGCTCATTCTTCTGTTTGAAGAAACTTTGGCTTCTAACAGAGATCATTATCATACTTTAAACCAGCCACTAAATACAACTAACAAGTGATTTTTTTAAAAAATCTTTAAACAAACAGCAACTTAGCACCTGGTTTTACAAGTAATGCCAATACTAATTAATGGCTGCACTAGAAAAATCATAATTTGCTCTCCACTAAGCCTCACTTATCTTATGAGGTTATTATTCACATTATAGCATCTTACTTTGCGATAACCTTCTATCACTTCTTTCTGTTTTTCAAATCGTTTGAAGAGTTCAGAGAAAGACTTCTCTGTGGAGTTCAAATCTGAAATAACTTGTTGCTTCTCTTCCATGATTCTCTGCATTTCTTTCATTGAAAATTCCTTCTGCTTCTGAGCATCCTCTAAAGAAAATGGAGTTAATAGGGTTACACTCATGAAAGTTACTGCGTTACCATAAAACCAGTTCTATAGTATGGACAGATAATCTCCACAGCTTCTGTTCTTCCCCTCAAGGAAAAAAAAAAGTTTCGTAACATAGCCTCTCCTCTGAAAGGACTCCATAGCTTTGCTTCTAAGGAAGCAGTCATATTTTTATTTGCTATGAACTACCTCACACCAATGCCAAGGCCATGAAAGACCAATTATAAAGTGCCTGCCTAAAGTACTGTTTCTCCCACAATGTAGTCAAAATACTACCCCTAAGTTTACCTAACAGAAGCTTCAAATGTTGTGATAGAAGCAAGGAATCAAAAAATATTTGTTTTCATTAAATATATACAATAGCTGGAAGATCTGGAGGAGACCAGGATAACAAGCCAAACCAGCATAGCAAATTCTTTCAGGACAAGCTTTTGTTTGTACACCTGAGCTATGTTTCCCATAAGCTTGCAGAAGCACAAAAAAAGCTGACATAATATTCAGTCTTCTTAAAGAACTACATTTAAGTAAGGCATAGATTTGGCTTTTCAGCTTTGACCTAAGAGAATGTACCTATACAAACAAGTTTCATTTGACATCTTCCTAGCTTTGAAGCCACAAATTTGACTGAAGCAAAGGCCAGATCTGTCCAGCAAGAACTCCTGACATCTTATTTAAATGAGGTCAGACAATAAACAGTTAAACATCAGGTGCAGACAACTGAATCAGCCAGTTTTAATAAACCAACAGCTCACATTCCGCTGAAGAATAAGGAAAATTTAGATGTGTTCATGCCTGATTGAGGAAGTCATAATTACCTACCAAGTGATATCACATCAGTCTGAATATGCATAAAAGTGCTACTCTACCTTGTCTGAAACCTTACACTCACCCTGGAAGCACTTGAAATATTAATGCCAGCAGAGGTGCAAGAGTACTAACTCCAGTTAGTAACCTTAGGCTAAGCATGCCTCACTCCCCCACCCAAGCCATTCAAAGTATAAATATGGAACTTACCCATCATTTGTGTTATTGTACTTTCAAACTCAGCAACTATTTTTCTAAAAAAAAAAATAATGAAAAAAGCATTGAACATAATTTAGAAAACAAAGCTAGAGTAAATAAGTCGATACAAAAAAATCAGGACAGATTCATACCCCATTTCCTTGTATTCCATATGAAGCTTATCATACTTCTTTTTCCATTCCTGAGTCTCCAACTGTTTCTCCTCAACCTTTGAGAGAGAATGTAAACCTTTATTTCTTGCACAGGAAGAGACACAAGGTTTGATACTCAGAACAGCCTGAAGGGCTGTATACAGCTAAGGTATACCTATAACTTGATATGGAGAAAAATAAAAGTTTAACTACTTAACAGAATCAAAACTGTCACATTACTCAAGTGACGTATATTTCCCTTTTATTTTATAAGGCAGACAACAAAAGCAACAAAAATCTCCCAGTCTTAATATAGGAAAGATCAAATATCAAAAGTCCATACCAATAAAGATGAAATTGCTCTTTGGAATAATTTATATTCAATCTTAATCCTCCCCCTACCAAGTTTCCAAATTTAAAATTCAGTTCTTTAAAGAATAACCATACCTATTTCACATCAGCTGAATTAAAACAGAGCTCACAGTAGCAGTATAAAGCAGTATAAGCGCTCTTCCCTCACTGCTTTGTGCAAACTCTATAAACTTGATTTTGTACTAGGGTTTCTATCAAGAACTAGAACATTGATAGCTGACTGCAGCGTGGGATGCATTATGACAACAGAGGCCCAAAATACATAAAACAACCTGGAATTTTAAACAAGAGAACATGAGAGCACATTATTACTGCTGATTTCCCCCCAAAGTTGCACCAATATACACGGATTTTCAGTATTTAGAGTTATTTTAGAATTAACTTATTTTAGATGTATTGTAGTATTTCAGATGACAAAGTGGGGTACAAGTGAAAAAAAAGAACGTACCAAAATACGAAGAGAAAGAGTTAACAGTAGTAATACTAGAACAAGTGTTACAAGAACAAAAATGTGTAAAGATGGAAATCAGTTAGGAGTTTTCATTTGCAAACTCAACAGAAACGGTTCATGGACCCAAAAAAGCATGCCTCCATGAAGTGCAGGATTTGCCCAGAAAGAAAATAGATATTTATTCCCCTGCCCCCACCTTGAGTTGTTTCACCAAAAAAAAACGATCTTTAAATATAGTCTAAGTTCCTTTCAAGTTAATAAATAAATAAAAATGCTTGGAATTACTGTAAGTGACACACAGCTGGAGTCATACAGTCACACCTGTCTTGGTACAACTATGTTTGCATGTATAAAATAGTTCTTTGAAATGAGAGATCAGAGCACCAAATTTAAGATATTACAAGCTGTTATTACTTTAATTCTCTATTTTAGATCAATGGACTAAGAACTGTCCCCATCAAAGCTGCACTTGCTTTCCTGCAATAAACAGCATCCTGGGTAAAAGCATCTTCTTTAATGACAAAGGAAAAGTTACTCCTAGAAAAACTAGTATCTTTGTACTCTGAAGGCAAAGAATAAGTAGCAGATAAACACAGATCATCTTTGTTTGGTGCCCTTCATGTCATTGCCTGCAGTATATATCTAGTCAGGAATTTTGAATGCTGTTTTTTTCTGAAGTTAATTTTGAAGTGACATGAGCGGCTTTAAGGATATTTATGTTAAAGTACTCCTCTTACCTTACTTAGTATATGTAAAGTTACATAACCCAGAAGCCATAATGAATCAAATACTCTATTATTTTTTTTTTAAGTGAGTGGATACATAACTCTTGTTGCATCAGTAAGAAGATGGGAGTTCAAAAGCAATTTCTGTTATGGAATATGCCTGATACAGTTACAGAACATGCCTGAAATCCCACTTATTACTACTATCATCCTCTACTAATGTTCTTCTCTTCCAGCGAGCTCTAGATCTCAATTATTTTAGAAGATGGACTTACTATTGTGCCTCCCAACTGCACACAGAAAATTAATCACTGCACCAAATTGGCATTATGGTTTTATCTTGTTTTAAGGAAATAATCACATCAGAAGAAACCAATCCCTCCCGTTGGCAAGAACAGGTATTTCCTGCCTAGTTAATAAAGGATATTGAGATCACTGATATTAAGCCTAACCATTCCATCTGAAAATGAATGCTTTTTAATACTGACCAGTTCTAAGGCAGAACCTGACTGACTAATAGTGAAGTTTACCATATTTCAGAGCTAATGTCTAAGGAAGAGTTCTGTACCTACTGCTCCTATCAAGTGCACAGCAAGCTTTTCAGAATGAGATGCTTATGTCAAATAAGATGTAAAGAACTACCCAGTATAGAGGTTTGTAACAAGCTAAGGTAGACACGAGGTACTTCCAAAGCTATGCAAAGTTCTGCTTTGGAAGCATCACCGTACCTCTTTTTTAACCTGCTCAACAGCTGCATCCATGTCTTTTTGGCTGTATTTTAGCACATCTATAATAGCATCCACTACAGTGTTTGTGGAAGCAGCAAGAGGGAATGAAGAAACATCACTAGTCAGTGAGTCTGCAGTTAGGGGATCCGTTTCCTGTAAGGAGGAAAAAAAAAAAAAAAAAAAAAGAAGTAGAGTTTCAACAAATCCCTGTTTTCATGCCATTGATCAACTGTATACAGATTATTTGATGGTAAGTCAACATATTTTACTTAAATACCCAAAATACTTCCATAACTTTGTTACCCTAACTTTCTTAGTGTCTAGATCTCTTAAAACTATGTAGTTATCTTGAAAGTATAACAGAAATTGTTACCTACCAATTATAGCTATCAAACAAAGCACATGACACCACACTGTTCCCCGTCAGTAAAAAAAGGTATAATTTTGGGATGAACTGCTGTGTGCAGATCTGTTCATAGAAGGCTGTTTAAACTATAAGCTTTAAACAGTACAGCATCAAATATTAACAAAAGAAGACCTTTTCATCCCAGCAGTGCAGTTAAAATACAAGCTTGTCTTATTTTTGTGACTTCAGCTCCATGAAAAAGATTGCTTGACTAAATCATTCTTAAAACCAACTCAAATTCTCCTAGATCATGTGCAATATCACCAGTTTCCACAAAAAAAAGTTTTTTTAATACTTAAAAAAAAAAATGAAGTCCTTCAAAAAGTTCAACTCTGATATAAGGGAGCATCCAACCTGGCTTTGAAGATAGCAGTTTAAAAAAACTTGAAGTATTCTGCAATCCTTAGAATATCTACATAAGTCTTAAGTCCAGAACTTAGCCAATCCCTTTCCCAAAATATCAGTGTGAAACTGCATACCATTCCAGACACACTTACAGGAGTTGTAAGTGTTCCCAGAAGATCTAGTCCTTTTGGTTTTTCTTCATTTGGAAGACTCACTGCAGGCTTTTCAGCTTCTTCAAGCAATTTACTTAAATCAGCAACAGGACTAAAAAAAGCAAACATACACCATTATATTCAAGAACTACCTTTCTTTGTAAAGCTACATACTACAGTCTAGACCAAGTCAATACCTACCCAGACTGAAGTGGTGCTGTCATGATATTCACATTTGTTTCAACAGTACCAGAAATTGGTTTTCTTGGACTGTCTCTCAACAGAGGGTCAAACTTCAAATACAGCGACTGTTTTCTCAAGGCAGACTCTTTGAACTGAGGGGAAAGAGGCATAAACTGGCAGATATGCTGCTTTAGAGCATAACACACACATCCCACACAGGCACATAAATAATCCTCTGGAGAGAGGGTGAGCCTATTCTTCAGTGGCCAGAGCATTGTTCTCAGGAAAAAAATTGTGTAAGAATTCAGTGCCCACACGCTTAAATCCTTATGTAATATCAAGTGAACTCAATCTGCTCACAGACAGAATGAAAAGGGCAAACATTTATGAACTATTCAAAACCAACAGGAGACACTAAAAGGAAAAGATAGTATTGTAAGCTGAATGAGCAGTGCGTGTCTTTCTCTGCCTTTGCTCAAACAACAATAAGGACAAACACAGCAGGATCAAAAAACAATTTCAGTTCGGTGTATTCACAGTATATTCAGAACCCTTCCTGCTCCGGACCAATGTAGGAGAAAAAATAACTACTCTGAACTGACTAAAACATGACATGCCCAATTTAGAGACAGATTTCCTGAAACTGCCCATAAAACAAAAGAGTTTAGAAAAAAAAAAAGAAATTTCAAAACAATGATCCTGAGCTTTCAAAGCATTATGTTCTTGCAGTTTTGGCAAGCAGAGCTGAAACATCAATCTCAGCTTCAGCCACTATTAAAGAAAAATAGCACCTTTACAAATTGAAACATAAGACCTCTGATCCTTAGCAGAACTGCTTATAACTATTTCTTCCACCACCACCCCCTGGCCAGCCCTGTCAACACATTCCTTTGGAACAGAATCTCTATTTCTGTGGGCAAGTTCAAAGTATTTCATGAAAACATGTAAGGCTGGAAAGTTTTGTTTTCCTTTCCTCTCCCCTCTGCCAGGGAGGTAAACACAACATTTTGGTATCATACTTACTGATGAAGTCCCAAACTGTTCCAGATAGTCTATTTCTATGCCCATTCCTAGAACTAGAAAAGAAAGAAATGATACAATCATGACAATATTATCATACTGTCTTACAGTGAAGCACCCACAGACAGAAACAAACAGGTGTAAGTAAATAAAAGCCTACTCTAATACCATGAGCTACTTTTTCATTTAGTAAAAATATTGTACTTTTATCTGGACAAAAAAAAAATTAAAAAAAGTCAGGCAAAGGTTTCTAAGCTAAAGAGATTTGTAGCTTCCATTTGTCCCCACATACCTATAAGAACATGTAGAATTCAACACACAGTTGAAGAACTTCTGCTGTTCTATGGTTAAAGTGGCAAGCACACTCAGTTATTCTAGTCTTTTTTACAATGCCCCATAAAAATAAGGTTGCCAATCTCACCATTAAAATTAGCACACAGGTCAGATTTGAACAATGAAGTTATAGTCGTTTCTCAATACTCCAATTCCACTCAAACATTAAAGTAAGTGATAAGACTGCACTACTGTGTAAGTTTACTATATAAAGTAAGCTTTCAAGACAGGCGTGCAAGTACAGAAAGACCATCCACACTGCAGTAGGAAATCAGTATTCAAGGAGTGCTAAAGCCTGCAGTAATCTACAAGACTCAGATACAGGCAGTTGTGCAGCTCTAGTGCTCTCAATTTAGAAAGTGCTTAATACCAGAAAGTAGCATTCTTTTTCCAGCACAGAAAGCTGCCACAAACTCTAATTGTTTCTGTACCAGCCTACATTTCATCCGTCCAGGCAGCTGAACACTAGTAGCCAGCTTTTTGAGTTTATCTTAATCCAGAGAAAGTTAGAAATATACTTCGGTACATTTCCCACCCCCCTGCAAGTCATTGTAGGTTTTACAAATCTTTCAGAAGAGCAAAGCAACAGACAAAAATCAGAATCAGTGACAAAACTGAAGTAGAGAAATACTTACACGGAGGTTATTACAACAATACCTTTTCGGTCTGTTCTAAAGAAACGCCCTTACCTTCAGATGATGGTCTGAAGAGCTCATCAGGTTCAGTGCTAGCCGTCTGCTCATCTGCTGTCATCTCAGTTCTGTGGGAACTAGCTTTAATTTCTTTTGCAGACATTGACTTTTTTCCACTGTCAGCGGAAACCAAATTATCTTGAGAGGGGACATTAGCTGGAGACATTTTAGATGGGCTCATTTGCTTCTCCTGATGAGAAAAACACAATCCTTTTTACTGTTAAAATAACGATTTAAATACAATGAAAATCACAATAATAATCTAATTGGTTTATCATAAACTAGCTGGGAAGCCAGCATAGTAAACCAAGAGTTCACAGGCATAGAAACTGAACTACCAACACTCAGTACAGCTCATATTATACAGGAGTCACTTTTTCTTTTGGAGTCCACACCCTTATGTTTGTCCTTCTATGTGAGTGCTGATCAAAAAAGATACTAAATACCAAGGCACCAATTTGTTTGTCTCTGATGTTACCTTCAAAAGACAAGTCTGCACAGTTGATATTCTTTCTAGACCTGCTGAAGATGCATCAAAACACTAGTTCTTGGACAAAATAACCTTGTCAAACACGTGTTTGAGAAGGTTAAGTCAAAGAACTCTTTCACGGAACAACTTTGTAAGAAACAGCTATCTTTCCTATACCTTACCATAGCTCTCTGTCCTGGAAGTTCATCTTCTGCTTGAACTCCAGGCTTGTCTTCTTGAGCTTTTGGCTTGTCTTCTACTACACTCTGTTTGCTGATTTCCCTAAAGAAGAAAAAAAAAAAATCAAAATCCAAGTCACACAGACAGTTCTGAATTCTATTTACTAGATACACTGAAGCACTGGACAAAGTAAGGTTATTTGAGTTTCTACTGCCTCTGTACAGGAATCTTTAAGGAGGGTGGGGATGTAAATTCACTGTCTTGCCTGGTGACAGCATAAGTGACAGCACTGCTTCTGATGGAGGGAGAGCCTTCTATCTGGGAAGCAGAAAGTCACAGCAGTATCACTTATTCCTATTCACATAACACTCTTCTCTAATTTTCATTTGTTAAGCCCATTATTTTTTTTTAATTAAAGATAGACTTTTTGTTTAATTATTAACAGACACGGCGGGGGGGTTTGAAACTTGATGATCTTTAAGGTCCCTTCCAACTCTAAACATTCTATGATTTTATGATTCTTCCCAAAGTAATGTAGTGATTACTGGTATAAAGCACAGAACTGTGTTAGAGAAGTCCGATACTGCAGTTACTGCTGACAGCACAAACTTAACTTTTCAACTTGATAAACAGTAGCTGATCACGTTACACAGGGAGCAAGAGAGCAAACATTTCTGTCAAATGAACATCTCATGCCAGGGTAGTTCTGATAAGCTCCTGGCTGTCTACAGTAATACCGACATTTTAGTAGCTAGAGTTTCTAGAAAAGACAATGCAGCATCTCCCATTCTCAAATAAAAAGCTTTATGAGGTGCCAAGAAATGCAACTTTAGTGACAAGCGTTTTTACTGGAAACAGCTTGCAGATATCAAGAACACGCAAGGAAGAAACAGCACCTCAGAGTTCAATGAGGACACTAAGCACAGAAAGTAAATGCCCAGTCCCTTCACATGCTGCACGATGTGCAAGGCTGCTGCCTACTTATGTTTCCTGAAAATCAGCCAACCTCAGAGGGAAGAAGTCAAGGAGGTAGGAAACAACTAGAGACACCATCTATTTTTTCCTCACATGAGTTCAAGGTGCTTCTACATTCAGTTACAGATTTACTTACAGACTTTCAGGTTCTCTTTTCTCAAGAGTTTCATGGGTACTTGGTCTGTTATCCTGCTCCACTGGAAGAGGCTCACTTCTTGATGATGTATTATCTTGCTCCTCTTGCAGGTGAGCATTCTGAAGGCTAGGTTTAGAACACTTGAATGAGCTGGAAATTTTAGAGCCTCCTCCAAAAGGGTTAAAGTTTGGATCATCAAGTTTGTCCCAGTCAACATTATAAGATGCTTTGGGAATAGGAATTTCATCTTCCACGTTAGTTTTATTTTGCACTTCAGTATTCTCTGGTTTTGTTTTAGTAATAGGAATTTTTTTGGAAGGTGGTTTAATTCCAGGTCTTTTACCTAGCTTCTTAGGAGGTGGTTTTCTAGCAGTGGTATTATCAAAATCAAATTCCAGTTTTACTGGCCCAGCCTTGGTGACATCAGACTTTTCTGCAAGTTCCCCTTTGGAGACAGCAACGTCTTCTGCAGGCTTTGACCCTTCTACAGAGGCTTTTTCTGCTACCGCAACATTCTGAAGCTTCAATTCCTCAGTTTTGGAAGAATTAGTTACATCAGAACTACTGGGAGCTAAATTGCCAGATAACTGTGCAGGAGGTGTAGGTGCTTCTGCTAATCTTACTGAATTATCAATTTGGCTTACGTCTGTGGAACCAGACTTCACATCCTGCACAGGGTCACTGATTTTTTGCTTAGGGGACAGCTTGGATTTGGTAGACTCCAGCTCTCTCAATACAGATCCTTTTCCAGATAAGACAGTCTTCTGCTCTTCACTTGATTGCTCTGTACTTGCTGTGGGTGAAGCTAAAGGAAGTGTATCATCCAGCAGGTGAGAATCATTACTTTTTTCAGAGGTTCTCTCAGAGTTGCTAGATACTATTACAGGAGACTTTTGCAGATTTCCAGGAGAATGTTGCAACTGTGATGAACTCTGAAAGGGATTGATGCCATTTAAGTTATCAAAATCAAGATTGTAGGAACCTCGACTCTTCACTGGCATCTCATCATCTGGGTAAGGAGCCGCGCTGACTTTCTCTGGCATTAGGGTATTTATCACTGTACTGTTTGCTTCAGTCTTCTGTTGACATGTGCTGCATTTAAAAAAAAAAAAAGAGAGATCACACATGCTATAGCTATTTTTTTAGATATCACTTGAAATCATGTTTTGAAAGATACTTGCACAAGTAGCTTTACATGCTCAGAGTAATCTGATTTTTTTTTGACATAAAGCAGCTGACAGCAAAAGAATATCATAACAGCAAGAATTCAGTTGCCAGCCTAACAAAAGTTATGAGCTCTGGTACACGTGAACTACAGGAAGTTTAGTCCTTGAAGCTAGCCAGTATTCTTAAGCTACCTGTTCTACACAGCTGTTTTACCTTATGCCAGTCACCACTGGAGACTGCTAGACTCACTACAGTATGTGGACATTTCCATTTCGCTAAACAGTGAAATATACATTGCTTACAGTAAGCAGCTCAGACACAGGCACAATTAGTAGTACATCTTCATGTAGATTCACCCTTGAGTCATGACAGGCTCATAGGTCTAGGTCAAAAACTCACTCGTGATTCAAGTTCTTCCATTCTAGTCATTACTTGGGTCATTCTGGCAAATACTATTCCCTTCAAAGTATGCACCAGCATTTCATCTATAAAGGCCTACATACCAAGCCAGAACCCAGACTACAGGCACTCTGAACTCCGTACAACAGTAGATCTGAAGAGCAAAGTGTTACACAAGAAAATACATCTCCAGTAAGAGAAAGGTTAGATTCTCTAGCACAAGAAACAGGCTAAAGACAAAGTTTGTGTACTCACTACTGCTAAGTATTCTACAAGTTGTTGCTCTCCACTTTATTTCCCCAAACTCTACTCAACTTTTGAGGCTCAGCCTCAGACTACAGAGAGTTAAACCATTACTTCCTGAAACAGGATTTCCTCCCATTGTTTTGTCCCTTCGAAAAGTTATAATTTCTGTGTGCCATCCATATCTGCTGTAGAACAGAACGTGATTAAAAGCCGCTCAGCTAAAAACTCGACTTTGATAAACCCGAAAGCAAAAGCTGGAGATAAGAGCGGAGGAAGTCCTTCTCACCCGGTCTGAGAGCCTCTTCCCCGCAGTAGTTCAGCCCCAGGCTGGTTCAGCTGCTCAGGCCCCTCCCTTTCTCCCCCAGTCCTTAACCTCATAAATGCCAGCCAAGAGCCAGGCACCTGCTTCAAACTTGAACTACTCCAAACTGACTCATGGTAAACTACACCTTTCAGCAACACGCAGTCCTTTAGCTTATTTGCTACAAACAGATCCTTACATTTTAAAAGCAGAAAGGATACGTACAGTAAAAGCAATGTCTCGACACATAATGATTCCCCGAACTAAAAGGGGCCGTCACCAAATCGGTTTAACTCACTTGAACCTTGCACATACTAAAATAAGTTTGGGGCATAAGTGCAATTATGTAATTTAAAAATTGTGGTGGCTAGCTCAGAAGTACTTTCCTAAACTAAAGTATACATGCAAGTTAACAGTTGAAGCAAATCCATACACTTAAAGAACATTTTGTTGTTCCTATCTTTCTCCCTTCTCCCCTTCCCAAAACCAAGAAAATGGGTCAAAAAAGTACTGGGTAGTTTAAAAGCAAGCAAAAGGATGCATTTCCTCGCAGCAGACAAAGCTAAGATGCAAGAGTTCTTGCCACTCGGAATTATAGATGTCAGATGTTTATAAAAGTTTAAAAAGGAGCTTCAGAAGTCAGTAACAAAATATACGCATTGAGGCCTACTAAATAAAATTGTCATAATACTGTTTTACTAAACTACTGTAACAATATTTCTAATACAGGAGAGCTGCAAAACTCCAAATTGGAACACTTAAGACTTTCTGCTCTTCTCCAGACAGCTACCACGAGCCATTTCAGGAACCAGACTTCTAGACTATAAAGGCACACAAACTTGTTTGTACTTGGAATTGATGATGTATTCACTTTATGTTGCTACATTTTCTTTAATCTTAATGCTCATGACTCAGTGTCAATTCAAAAGCTAACCCTTCAGAAGATATCTCTTTAGATTTTCTCCTTAAGATACAAAACTGCACTTAACATACAAGAAGTTTTAAGGCTTAGCTTTAAGGATTAGCTTCAGAATAATTGTAGCCTCACAGGAAAACTTTACCGTAGGAAACAGTTTTGTATTCTCTGCCTAATATGTCTCTTCTCTTAAACTATTCATCTATTTCATAAGTCATTTCTGTGAAATCAGTTAGAGGAGTTGAGTTTGGTATTCAACATTACAACCAAGATAAAACTTTTAAGAAAGTAGTGACAGTTATCTTTGAAAAAAAGTTTGTGCATCAATGTCAGCATTAATTTTGGTCCTTTAGTACAGGTTATATGTTGTTATACAATACAAAATTACACTTTAACTATACAGGTTTATAATGGGGAAAAATTAACTAGAGTACATTCCACATTGCTAATATTACTAGCGGTGAATACATTACTTACTCAACATTGACAAGCTCAGATAAAAGATCATCCGCCAAGGCTTCACTGCTATCATCAAGCGTGAAAGTAGTCTCAAGTTTGTCTGTCATAGTAGGACTTAAGATTTTTCGAGTCTGAGGATCTCTCAGAGGAGTCTGAAAGGTTACCTTTAAGAAAGGGGTGGGGAAGGAAAAGAAAAAGGAAGAACATTAACACCACAATATTTTCAAGTTCCAAATAGCATAAACATTTATTAGCAGAGATCATAGAAGGCAAAAGAATATAACCAATAGAAAAGCAAAAGTTTACCTTCATAGCTTTTGCCACGCTTTTTGGTGGCAAGTTTTCTTTCTGGGACAGGCGTAGAATGGAAGGTCTTCCTGTAGGTTCCGGTGGCATGAAGAAAAAGCCAGAGTCTTCCGCTGTTAGATCATCATTGATGTTTCCTCCGTTTTCTCCATTTTCTGCACTTAAAATCTGCAGACTCATTCTAGGATATCAACACATACAACATCGCAGCATGAATGAGAGGGTGTGGTCAGCCAGATGCACTTTCAGATAATGGAAGGAGTTGGAAGCCTGGCACTGGCTGGCAAAGATTAGCAGCTTCAGAAGAAGTTTTAGAAGTATTGCAAATCTTCACAGGAAAAGTTAGATCTCAGAAGACTCTGAAAGCATCTAAGTGCAGCACTGCACAGCCCCTCGGCTTTTGTTAGGGGTCTGGGAAGTTAGTTGTTGATACTACACTTTCCACAGTTAACATTATAACCTTACCAATTAAGCTGCCTGTCCTTTAAAGGGAGATCTGTTATTTGCAAGCTTCTTCATTACCAACCCCTTAAAGCCAGTAGTGACGTATAGTCACGGCTCTTGAAATAGGGCATCTAGCTAAGCAAAATTACAGCTTTTGCAAGGGACTGATGACAATCATTTCTTTATTTTATTCAGATGGTCTCATTACTACATCATACATCAGCAAACCCAAATTTGGTTAGTTAGGGTGTGTTTAGGATCAGAATCCTGGATAAAGTTATTTAGCTTTTTCCTGCATCATCTGAGCACATGCTGTTTTTCCAAGACACATAGTAGTTAAGACTCCTTGGCAGCACAGACATTAATGGTATGCAAATCTGAAAAAAAATTGTAATTAAAAAGGTATTTCTTAAATATTGTTCTTACACTGGACATGCACAAGCTTTAGTAGACCATATATGCTGATCTAATCTTACTAGTATTTCAAGTATGAAGGACTTGAAACTAAAGCTGGTATCACATCTACAATTAAGGATGAAAGCAAGTCAGAGAAAGAACATGTTTTAAATATCCCAGGCAAGCCAGCACATTGCAGGTAGTTGAACTCTGTCTACCTTTTATTCCCATTGGAGCCTCTGCTGTTCCTAAAGGTTTAAGATTAATAGTCAGTGAGGCTACTGCTGTTTCTTTAAACAAAAAACAGACAAACCCCAAAAAAGTAACAGAGCACAGAAGGCGTGTTATGCAAGATCGAGGCATAACCACTGTCCATGAAGGATGACCCCTGAGAAGCGCAGTTATCTGTCAAACCACTAACAAAGAAATTTCTTTAGTAAAAACTGATGTGTTATCTTGTATTATGCAAGATAATCAGTATCATCAAGTGAAGATGCTGGCTTAATACAATGGGTAACCATTCCAAATGGTCTGACATGCTTGATTTGACCAAACAGGTAATGGAGTTTATTTCTCCATCTTCCATCATGCCGTCAAAATTAATCCAGAAAATCAGCTGAGGAAGACAATAATTTTGAGTCTTCGTTGTCATAAAGGGGTAACAGGAACACTCATGCTGAAAATTTTAAGTCATATTTTCAATCTTGTTGCCCTTACATATCCAAACTTCTGTATATAAGCCTCTGCACACATTTCATACTCTAGTGAGCTCAGCTGCTTTGTCTGCAACCCAGACAACAGCGCTTTTAATCAGCAATGGAATGCAAGCAATGGCTACAGAAGCAATGGTAAGCAAAGCATGCTTGTATTAGTTATTTCTTCCTTTATCATATCCAGACTTTAGCCCAAGTTATTCTATACATAAAGTATTTTTACAGTAACAACTTGTAGAACTTGAAGTGAACTTCATTGCTTTCCTTCATTCCAGACTAAAATTGAGACAACAGATGAAGTGAATCTTTACAGACTGTAGTTGTTTACTGTAATTACTTCAGAAACAAAGCCTGAGACATGAAAAAGTTGGCAACACCTTCTAAAACAAGCCCCATAAGCAGGGGAAGTTTGTTTGGAGACTTCCTCAGGTTTGTAATTGAGCTACTTGTGCACCATTGCTAAAGCAGACTCAGATCATAAAATGCCCAATAAATTGACACTGTATATATACACCACATTTGTCCAGCACTTTAGACAATACATCTAAAAAAAAATAAAATCAAACTCCTTTCTAGGATTAAATCATTAAAAGCAATTCAGTATTTATTTAAAATATCTGCAGCCAAGATTTTATCTAAATTCTATTTTACAAGTTCATTAGCTAGTAGCTGTAATCGAGTCAGAGGGGAAGAGAGGCTTTATTAATGACATCTTTTTGTTTAAAGAGATTACTGCCAAGGCATGCAACTACTGTGAAAGGCTGCAAGTTTTCCCACTACAGCAAATCCATGTTCACAAAAATGAAACTGCTCCTAGTTTTATAATGTTTATCTAAGCACAAGCAGCAGTCTGTCATTCTGCATTTGAGAATAAACATAAACTCAATGACATCAGATAATTAAACATCAGGTACCTATAAATTGTAAATTGAGGGCTTCATGGCAACTACCTGTTGTTTAATGATTGCTGGGGCACAACATCCAAATCACCAGTGTGGTTTCAAATGCCTAAAAAAGCCATTGCAGGGCAAAGATGGAATTTTTCATTTACTTATCCCACTGAACTCCTCCGACAGCTAAGATGTAGAGCACTTGTTCATGGACAGAGTAACTTAGTATGGGAGGTAAATATTTCCATACAAACTGATACAGAGTGACCAGTATATATTTATATATGTTTTTTAGTGCAAACATCCCAATTCAGAACAAATAAACACTCTTCTGGGTTAACCCATTCCTTCACAATCACGACCTTCCCCTGACTCTCAGCAGACCATCTGAGGAGGGGGGATTCGCAGCAGTTTTAGCCAAAACCAAGGCTGGGAGGCAGCAGGCGCGGAGCCCCAGCCCAGCCGGCTTCCTTAACCCCCGGAGCGGCCACCCGGGCCCCACAGCTCCTTGCTGGGGAACGAAAGATGTGGCCTTGGCCTTGGGCAGCGGAGGCAGAGCGACTTGGGCCTCCTCCGGGGCCGGGGAAGGCTTCACAGCCTCTCGGGGAAAGCACCGTCCCTGCCCACCGGTGCACCTGGCCGTGCTTTAAGTTTAAAACAAACAAAAAAAAAACCAAACACCACCACCACAGCCAAACAAAAATCGCCAGCCCTCCCACTGACTCCCGAGTCACCCTAGGCCACAAGGGCCCCACATCACCCACCCCAAAAGGCAGCGGGGTGCCTTCAACAACCCCAGCCACCTAGGCTGCCAGAGCCCCCCCCTCAGCCCCATACAGACCCCAGCCTCGCAGGAATACCCACATA